>JAODKM010000044.1:14671784-14687066 GCA_026780845.1 Petrocephalus sullivani | reverse complement strand
CTAATCCGTCCAGGAATTTCAATCACAGTCTCTTCTGATTGTGCTGAAATGTCGAGCCGGTCTGAAGGCCTGCTAGCCTCTCAGGGAGCACAGAATGGGATCTTACACTAACAAGGGATTTTGGAAGAAAGCATAGCTCTTCAGCTATTGGATCCCTGGTGTTATTGAGGCTCACTGCAATTTGTATATTAGCTTACAAAGGAACTAACAATGTACATATATAACGCTGGACAATCTGTGTGGAAATCACACCTTATTTCAATTATTATTATTATTTTTATTATTACAATTATTACTTCAGTGAACCAAAAGTGAGCAGTTAATTAAACATAAAACACGGAGAGCAAAGCACCCTGGAAAAAATCTCTGTGAGATGGTTTCTTTGTGGTGGGACTCAGTAGTGCCACGCAAAATTCCCAGGAAGGACTTTTACCCTGCCCCATCTTGCGAAACCCCGCCCACCTGCTCCCTCGCCTGCCCCACGGTTGCCGGTGGAATTGATCACTTCTCATCACTTCTCTCCATTTGTTCCAGGGGCTGATTGGACCAAAGGGAGAGCGAGGGCCAATTGGGAACCCTGGCCCCAAGGCAAGACCTCCCCTTTCTTGTAGAAATCCCACAATGCCTCACTGCATAGAGACAGACTCGCCAACCAGCCAATGGCACAGCAGCACGCTCATTTTGTCAAAAATCAGTCTGCCATCATAAGATGTTCTGTTAGTTCCCTGCTTCTCGGAGATGATCTTCCTCCTTCACTCAAGTCCAGTTATACTCAACACACAGACCAAATGCCGTGTACCTTCCCCAAAACTTTATGTTGTCCAGCCTTAATGTGCACAAATCAGAACCAAACCTAACCCAGTCTGCTGTTCCTCCAGGGCCAGCCGGGACCTGTAGGCAGAGCTGGGCCACCTGTAAGTACAGCCTTTTCTCTGGCAGTGTGATGGTAAATCCACACCTACCACCGTTCTGTGAGGAGATATTCAGATGATCTAGTCATCATTCAGGAGGGTCAAGTGCTAAAATGAAAAACTGGAAGACTTCATGTTTCATAATACACCAGGAAATAAGTGTGCTTGGCTGGGGAATCTTATCTGGCCCAGATGCTTTCTACGGTTTTTAATATTGTAGACTTGTATACAAGAAAGTGAAATAAAATAAAAATCAAGACAACTGAGGCCACCAGCTGGCTTTTAAAAACCTATTCCTTTATTAATGGCACATCTACTCTGCAATATTGTCTTATTACCTCATCCATTATGTAACAGTAGTGTTACGAAACCCCTCTGCCATAATACGTATAGCCATTTGTAGTCGGTCAGTGAGTCGGTGCTTCACTGTTAATCTGACTGAGTTATTCTTGCGTTTCCATTCAGGGGCCTGGACTTCTCGGACTGCCAGTGAGTATAGCCAGACGGAAGATGCTCCAGTACTTATCGCAGTTACTGCTGTCTGACCAGTAAAACACTGTTGATTGAGAATGGTTCTGCTGACGTTCTAACTGACATTAGCAGAGTCAGCCAAGAGTAAAGGGCAGCCTCTCCAAACCTGGGGATTTCTCTAATGTAACCCCACCACCATCGGCAAGCACCCTAAGGCTAAATCATCCAATCGGAGTTTGCTGGGTGCAATGCATTTTAAAAGTTGCCATAAAATACCTTACAGGGCTTTTCCATGAGGACATCAAAAACAAAACAGGGAGCACTGTACTAAATAACACTGCTAGTGTCATATGCAGAGTGCGTTGTTTCCTTTAAAACATTTAGCTTTCAGAAGCGCATTTGCCAGAAGTTACCATCTAACAATATGTTTTCATCGCCTGCGTCTCTGTGTCTCTTCCCTCTGCTACTGTCAGGGACTCCCAGGTCCAATCGGTCTCCCCGGTGCAATGGGAAAGTCAGGCATCAAGGTATTAGCTGGGTTATCACCATGGTTACCGAGCCCATTCTGCGAGGCGCCTGTGTCTATAATGTGGTTTCTCTTCCGCTCCTAATTAGGGCCTGATGGGTCCGCCCGGGCCTCCAGGATTACCGGGACTCCCAGGCAAACCCGTAAGCTCACTCTGTGGAAGGCCAGAATGACCTTCGTTAACCTCTACAATTTTTTTCCTAGTCGGAAATCAGTTAACGCTTCCAAAGAAATATGCATTCATAGGTATGTGAAAGGAATATAGGAACTGGCAGAGGTATTCGACAATTGGACTGCAGGTGTCTCGGTTTTTTAAGTTAAATTATATACGGTGAATTGTGTAGCGGTATAATTGGAGGGCCTTGAGTGTGCCGTAGAAGCTGGTGAGCTATAGAATGGTGGAGTAAGGGATCTGCCGCAGGACTGTTAACAGGTCAAGTGTGGAGAATGAAAGAGCAGCACTCAGCCGAAATTGGTACATTGCAAAACGCTGCTGGGCAGTAGAGGAGAGTCTGACAATCGCTTCTGAAGGCCAGAGGAGCGTGCTGTGGGTTTTGGGAACGCGTGAGATCAATACAATATGGAGGTGAGACATGAAAAACACATCGACTGCAGTCGCATCTAGTGTCACGTCTGCTGTTTTGGCCCGTAAGTCACACATTGTTGACCGCTCCAACATTGAAGCTGCCGTTTCCCCTGTCCAGAAGGTTGAGGTGCACCTCTAACCCCAGGCAGGCCTTTAATCTGTAATTCCATCTGTCTACAGGAGGCTGGGCCGCTAACGGCCAATCGTTCTGAAGCTGAGCGCTGTAAGGCTCTTCTCTGAGTGATGTTTGTAGTGTGGTCACATGTCTCAGCCCTCCTAGCATAGCGCGGGTAACACGTCCCCTCTGGGTCTGCGGTTTAGCTTAGCTGTTAGCACTGTTAGCAGCAGGTGCTAGGGAGTCCTGTCGGGGTGAATGATGTCAGTGTGTCTCCTTCCACTCCCTTTATTTTATTCAGTCTTCCCCCTTCACTCCAGGGCCAACCAGGAAAGTTCACAGGAGAGGAAGGAAGTGCAGACTTCCAGGTAAGACCCGCTTTCCCATAGACACGTCTTCTTCCACTTCCTCCTCCTCACCCCAAACCTGTTTAGACTCACAATACCAATCTAAATGTAAGTGATCAGCAGAAAGCTGACAGACAGACAGAGAGACCGACAGACAGACAGGAAGGTATGCAGACAAACAGACAGCCAGACAGGGAGGCATGCAGGCAGACAGACAGACAGGGAGGCATGCAGGCAGACAGAAAGACACACAGGGAGGTATGCAGACAGACAGTAAGACAGGCAGACAGGAAGCTATGTAGATAGACAGACGGGGAGGCATGTAGGTAGACAGACATATAGGGAGGCATGCAGGCAGGCAGACAGACAGATAGGGAGGGATGCAGGCAGACCGACAGACAGAGAGGCATGCAGGCAGACAGACAGACAGACAGGGAGGCATGCAGGCAGACAAAAAGACAGACAGGGAGGCATGCAGGCAGACAAACAGACAGGGAGGTATGCAGGGAGGCAGGCAGACAGACAGATAGGGAGGCGTGCAGACAAACAGACAGACAGACAGGGAGGCATGCAGGCAGACAGACAGACGGGGAGGCATGTAGGTAGACAGACAGACAGGGAGGCATGCAGATAAACAGACAGGCAAACGGACAGGGAGTAGGGCTGAACGATTTGTCGCTCTCAAATTGAAATCGCGATTTTAAGTAATGCGATTAGCAAATCACAAAGGCTGCAATTTAGGATATGTATTATTCAACACGTCTGACCCTGGGTTTAAAACTATTGTGAGAGTAGTTTTGCAAATTCACTCCATCCTCCTTGTGTGACAGTCAGTCTCACCAATCAGAAGTGCCGTGCTCCTCGCATGCCAATCATAGTCACCAATCAGAAGTGGCCCAAAGTGACTATACGTGACTATAGCGTATACGCCCACAAACAACAGATACGTGAACCCCATATTCACTGTGCAGAAAAATATCGGTTCTGCTGCTGAGCCGTAAGTGAATTACCTACCTATGTAATGGTCAGAGATTGTTCACTGAAACATCATATTATTAGGGGTCCAAGCAGCGTTAGCCACAAGATCCCTAATGTTATTAATGTCATTGTTTTATTTTCATTACTTTATTTAACTTAACACAGTGCCATTTGTGTCTGGTGGACGGATCAGGACTGGTTTTCCCTTCCCTTCTAGTGTCCCACAAACTGTCCTGCAGGGATGAAGGGGCCCCAGGGTCTTCTGGGAGTGAAGGTAAATAGGGAGTGAAGTCATGAGACTGAGCTTGGTGCGAATCTCCAAATGGTCCAAATGGTCATCACAAATGGTCTCTCTATTATCATGGAATGGTTTGCTGGTAGTTTGATGGTACGCTCTCCCCCAGGGACATAAGGGTCGTGCTGGGATGCTGGGTGATCCCGGGAGCCTTGGCAAACAGGTACGTACGTGCCGGAGCAGCTTTCAGGTTCATAGCAGCATAACAACACCCTCTGACAGCTTGATGAGAAAGGAATGTGTGCTTTAAGGCCAGGGTGGCGACGACATACCCTGGGGACTGATGGGAAATGATGTACATTTAGGTGGCAGGAACCATGCCACTGAGCAAGACATGGCACCTGTAGGTGATCCGCCTCACATGCACTACATTGCCTGCTGATCATTTTAACCAGGGGAGCTGGATTAGTGATAATGATGCCTCCTGAGTAGTGACTGGCACTAATCTGGGTGCGATTAGTCAGTCCTGGCTCAAGCAGAATACAGATGCCTGAGATGAATAGGGTCCTACGGGGGATGGCGTGGCTGGCAAGGCCAGGTGAATTAATCAGAGTTAATGAGCACCCGGAGGACACAGGGGCTATGTGATGTAACGTGTCAGCTGGCCCACAGTACAGCACCACTCAATTTGAATCACGGAACGTCAAAACCAGCAATTCAAACATCTACTGAACGACATTTTAAACAGTCCATGACTGCATGTTTTCATTTTACTCCACTAAAGTCACACAAGTTGTCAAAAAGCACAATACACATATTGTTTGTCAGTGGCAGAAATGATATTGATGTCTCCAGAATTCTGATCTGTTGAGAGTTTGAGTGACATTGCCCCCAGGCAACCCAGTACGGTACTCATTGGTGTGTCCGCTGATTTATGCAAGTTTAAATATTCAGGAGCAGGCTTTGAAGCCATATCAGGAGGCCTTGGGCCCCACTGCTCACAACCAGTGACATTTTAAACGAGCTCCCGCAGCCGGGGTCCTCCCCGTCACTCAGTGTAATGATGCAGCCTGTTAGAACCAAAATGGCGTCACGGTGTTGAGTGCAGAACACGAGGGAGTAACTGTCTGCATGTTCTTTTTGCTATGCTATCATTGCTGGATCCTGAATGTATTCATGTACAGTATAGAGTTTTCCCAGAGTCAGCTGCAGCAAAGAGTCAGGTGGCCGACAGTTTTTTGCTGTTAGCGTGTTAGCTTTGTCCATAAATGAAGTAACTTATCATCATCACCATCATCACCATCATCATCATCAACATCATCACCACCACCAACCTCAGCCTGCTTTAATGTGGAGGCTGCGTGTGGAACAGGTCAGACTAGACTGTACGAGATCCATCTGGGGTAACTTCAAACACTCCCAAGAAATCTGGGAGCTATGGTCCCTCCAGAGTGTCCTGTGTCTTCCCCTGGCATCCCTCAATGGGATCTATGTGGAGCATCTCCTTTGAGATCAGCCAGTTGGTATCCTGATTATATACCTAAAGCACTTCAGCTCTCGACCTGAAGAGCAGCGACTCCGATCTCCGGACTTCTCACCCAGTAGACCTACAAAGAAACCTTGGATAAGTGGATTACATCCACTTATGTTCATATCTCTAAGTCGTTGCCCATCGCTGGTTACCTTTGGTGAGGATAGAGATGCACACTGACCAGTAATCTGTAATCCCAGTCTGACTACTTAGTCCCCGTTTACCATGGACCTGCTAAATTTCCGAAGAACTGCAGCTACTAAACTGTTCTGCATCTCAGTCCCATGTTTCATCTCTAGTGAATAAGATCTGAAGGTCCCTAAGTTCCTTCACTTAGGATAGACGCTTCATCCAATAATCTTGGATATGGAGGTGCAGATTCTTATCCATGTAACTTCACACTCATTGAGGTCCAAGAGGTCCTGGTTGGTTTGGGCCAAAAGCGTGTCATCTGTGCATATCAGAGCTCTCACCTCTAAACCTCCATACTGAATGTCTTCCCGTCCCTGGCTGTGCCTCAATGTTCCATGCATGAAAACCACAAAGAGTAGCAGAGACTAGGTTCACACTTGCCTGAGGCCCACGCCCATAGCCTCGATGACTTTGACTTTGAGATGTGTTACACAATCTAACTGCAATCTGTTAAGCAGAATGTTAAACTGCTCAGATTGAAACATTATGACCAAGAGTTCATTCATTTAATGTATTTCATATCAGTTTCTTCTTGAAGATGCTTTTAGACATTAAACAGATCTGATCAAGGCCAAGAACGTTCCCCGTGCTCTGCAGAGCATGGTGTCCTTGTGACACCTCTCCTTACTCTGCTGCCTTCTCCTCTTTGCAGGGAATAAAGGGAGAAGTGGGAATCTCTGGAGAACAAGGAATCCCTGGACCTCCGGTACCCTCTACTACCTCAGCCGTATTCTCAGTGGGATTGTTGGGGCGTGGCATGTTGGGCGATAACTTGGGAGATGAGTTTGGGGTTACGGCAGCTTCTGATGATCTCTCTCCATGCCCTTGCAGGGTCCCAGGGGGCTCAGAGGTTACCCTGGAATGGTTGGACCCAAAGGGGAGTCTGTAAGTATGCAGGAGAATGCAGACACACATTCGTAACCATATTTAACTCATATGAATCTATATTGTTAGCAACACAATCGATAGTGTGCATCAGAGTACACGGAAACTGAATATAAACAGCAGATCTCATCAGTGGCGGTTTGCGTCCACTGCGATCTGTCTGTAGGAGACGATCCTGAATTTTGATCTGCCTTACAAGGTGCATTCAAACCGAGCAACAGAATGCCAGCATGCAAGTGCTATTAACAAATTAAACAACCTGTAATCTCTTAAATCATGGCAATTAGCACGCCACTGCGTTTAGCATCTTCACACATTTGTGTTGACGTCGCTGTAATCACCTTTTAGAGATAAGTGTATTGAGAGGAATTATGTCGAGGTACAAAACATCAAAATGGTCTCACACGGGCATTATTTCACACAAACCAATCAGCCATCTGTTTTGTGTTTATGTTTTTTTTTCTTGGCAGAAAATCATGTCTTCTGTTTTTGCCCCCACTAGTTTTGGTTTCAAACTAGCTGGACGTATTTCTTTGGTCTTTCTTTTTGATTAGGGTCCTCAGGGATATAAAGGCATCGCAGGACCTATTGGTATTCCTGGACTACCCGTGAGTGCAAGTTTTGCTGTCCTGCATATATGAATACAATTTATAGTTAATATAAGTCCAAACCAATTGACAGTGGAACCTGTTTCCATCTCAGAGACTTTAAAGAAAAATGATTCTCACTTTTAATACAAGACAGAATTTCAGAATTGGTCTGGCACTGTCTGAATATATTGCTAGCGATCAGATGCCGGCCTGGACTCTTTGTGCACTAGGTGATGTCCGGCACCAGCTTTCTGTGTGAGTAAAGACACTTTTTATTTCATCCTCTGGTAGGGTGAGGAAGGGCCCCGGGGGCCGCCTGGAAGTCCCGGTGACAAGGGAGACTTGGTAAGTGCTTATCTATTGGTCCGTGTGACCCAGCTGACTGTCCGGCCAATGACAGCAGCTCTGAGAACAGGCAAAGGAAGCTACCCCTGTAAACTTAGCACCAACCTAATTGGCTCTTGCTTAGATATAGAGATGGTCCTGTGCAGAGTGCAATTACTGTCATGCCTAGTCGGAGTTCTCTCAGCGAACTGCCAACTCTACTGAATCAAGCAAGGAGTACCAACCACCTCTGCTCAAAAATATGACTGGATTTTTTGCTTTATTTTATGCTTGAGTAAGTCATAAAGCAATATGTTCCCATGTACAGAAACGCAGAGTGACTTTTATACAGCAATCCAGCTCTCACAAACCCGGCAGCTCTTGGCAGCATGTCGCTGCGATTGGATGGCACCTGATACTCATTTAGTGTTATAATTGATGATCTACAGGGTGCCCGTGGCATCAGGGGACCTCAGGGTGTTGTGGGCAAAAAGGGGGAGCAGGTGAGTAAAAATAGATCTGAACATCTGTACTGCTCTTTGTGGAAAGAATTCACATCTTTTATTAAAAGTTAAACAGGCCTTATTTCTGTGTTCCCTTCTGTTACGTATTCTGGGTGAATAATGTCAGTGTTAATGTTAACTAATGCTAATATCATCCTATCATTAAGGGTTTGCCTGGCATTGATGGGAAGGATGGCACACCTGGTATTCCTGGAATGAAGGTAATTAATATGTGGCACAGCTGCCATAAAAAGGCACAGCTGGAACATTTTTACCTTGTCTTAGTCTTTTCAGGATGCTGTAGTCAGTTATGACCTTACTGCAATGTCACAGCAATGGTGAGGGATTATTTAATTCATTAGAGATCTGCAATAGAAGCGCCAGTGCGTAGGTGGGGGAATTAATCATCGTCTGCCATTATGCTGCACACTGATTTTCTCTCTTTGAATCCCATCGCCTGGTTTTTCTCTAGGGAAGCCAAGGACAAGCTGGCATGCCAGGACCTCCAGGCCCACAGGGGGCAGCGGTGAGTAATTCTCCAGATAATGCCGTAGTGTTGTCTCCCGAGCGTGTGCCCGCAGCAGAGTTGATGTAGGGGTCACCTTGTCTGTGAACCAACGTTCCTTCCATTAGCAGATATTGTCCTTTTCTGCTGCTTTGCGTCACTTACCATATAAGCTGCCTGGGCTTTTTACCAGCAGCTCATTGTCACCCTTCCTAGCTCTGAGTGTAAACCTTCAGATGTCTCTGTCACAATGAATCGTTTCTTAAACACGACTCTTTGTGTCACATGCCTTGATATTGTCCCATATCAGGCACTTCAGACCCACTGCATAATGTCTGCTAAAAGCACAAACAAATTACAGGCTTCACAACTTGAAAAGAGAATACCATACCCAGGAGGAATGTGGCCATATAGTAAAATAACGAGTATGAACACCCCTGAAATGTATTAGCTACTGACCAGGCATGTAGGCAGGTAGCAAACTTATTAGCTTGAATACCCCTTGAAACCTGTAGGCAAGGTTGCTGGACACCCTATGAAATTTATTTCTGGCTATGGGCCTGATATTGAAGAAACTAACCCCAAAAGCAGTGGAAATCATTTTGACCTACGACACTGTCTCCTTCAGGGATTACCGGGCAGCCCAGGGCCCAAGGGAGGCCTGGGGATGAAGGTGAGGCCCTTTAAGCTTTTTCATGCCATAATGAGGTGTTACACTATTTTTAATAGACTTAAATGTAGTGATATCCAAATGAAGCTTCATGAACCACTTGCTGTATTTTCTGACACCACTAGATGGTGCTGTCTGTTCAAAAAAGGGCTCTAAGCATGCCTCAAAGCAAACCAAGGACACCATCTAGTGGGGTCAAAAAATACAGCAAATGGTTCATGAGGCTTCATTTGGTCATCACTACTTATTTGTAAACAGCCATTACTTGTTGATTGCAGACTGATTTCCTGATTTGCCTGGTTTAGTTTAGATTTCCTGAGCCCAGCATCTTTATATTTCGCAAATACAGTTCTATGGGCTTAAGTTAAATCATCAGTGATCCATTGATAATCTACAGAACATGTTAAATGTCACCAGATCTAGTCATTGTAGAGAAAGAATGCAATTTGAAACACCTGAACTATCAGAAATGTAGCATGTATTTCTGATTTTGTATGGAACGGCATCTGAATGGCATCAGAGACTTACCCTTCCTCTGTTTTGGTGGTCAGGGTGAACCGGGACCCAGGGGTTTGGTGGGAATGTCCGGCCCTCCTGGACCTCAGGTGGGTCACCTCTCTCAATGCAACAGAGAAGTTATTCCGGAACATTCAGGAACAGCCGCATAGTAGCATAGTAGTGATAGGGCAGTAGTGCTTAGCAGGGAGGAACTGGCTTTATAATAATAGGGCTGGAGGTTTAGTTCAAAAGTATCTCCCGAAGCAATGGTTTCTCAAGCACACTCTTGAACTCCATCAACAGGGCGAGCCGGGCCGACCCGGAGAAGTGGGGATGGAGGGGGTCCCCGGCCCAAAGGTACTTCCCGGCATCATCCATTCAGCATGCAGCCCGCAAGCTTCCCAAATTCAGGCACTTTAACAGAGGCAGCCTGTGCCCTGCTTGCTGAGCGATCTGGCTCCTTTCCTCCGCAGGGCGACCGAGGCCAGAGGGGAGCAGTGGGGCCCCAGGGCGTCGGCGGCCAGCCTGTAAGACATCGGGGGACTTTGCAGTCTCCCCTGCGGCTTCCTTTGTTTACATACAGCAACAGTGTGGCTGTTTCTTTGTGCTAGATGGGGGGAGCTGAAACACTACATGTATAAATATTTATTAGGTACATCTAGTGAGTAAGGGGTAGGATCCACTTTTTCCCCAGATCTTCTTCAATGGTAGACGAGCTGTGCATTCAGAGAAGCCATTGTGCACACCGCTGTCGATCTGAGCTATTAGCTTTGCGCATGAGGCCTTCCTGTTCGCTGTGATGTGATTGGCAATTCTCCTCTGACCTCGGACAAGGTGTTTCTGCCCTCAGAACAGCGACTGGCAGGATGTTTTTGTTCTTGGGAGCACCCTAGACATATTGTAGTGTGTGAAAAATCACAGCTATTTTGAAGGTACTGGAACCAACAAGACCGGCACCAACAATCAATCCAACCAACAATATTCAAAATCACTTACTGTCTTATTGTACATCTTAGCTATTGTAATGCTTAGCCGGACAGTAGCTAGACATTGTGACCCTGTCTGTGTGGTCAGGGTCACATGATTGGCTGTTTGGGCGAGCAGCCCCTGGAGACACAGGAATGCTACCAGCAGGGACTATAAGGTCTCTTTGCAAGCCGATATCTTTTTTGAAGATGCACGCGTAAACCTGCATTTCGGCCATGTTCGGTATTGAGGGGTAGGGTGAGGTCACCATCTACCTGGTCACTCTTCATTGGCTGATCCTAATACACAGGGCAGTAAGGGAGAGAGAGGACCAATGGGTGTCCCTGGACCACAAGGCATCTCCGGGACCAAGGGCGACAAGGTGGGCATGCATCTCTTTGTCTTTGTGGATTTACAGCGCACTGGTACTTCTTGGCCACATGGTGGCACTCTTTACACATAAAACTCTATCCCATGGAAATGCTGGTGCCCTGGCAGAACTCCAAGGTCTTCAGAGGCTGAGATTTAGTTGACAATTTGGATTCTAAATCCAGGTGTTATTTTGAGAATCTTTGTTATATAGGAAGAGACCTACATTACCTGCACGTCGCTAACTTTGTAAACTTCCAGACTTGGGTGATATATACTATCCTGCAGAATGCCTTCATTTGAGATGTTCATGTATGGAATTGTGTGTCTGCAGTGAATGTCAGATGCCTGACCTAATCCAGGTTATTTTTGTAGGGATTCCAAGGAAAAGTTGGAATGAAAGGAGACTTTGTAAGTGCGCCTCCACTTAAAAGAACCTTTACACGTTGGCTTTGCTGACATAATTGAAATCATGGTCTCTTGCAGTAGGGGAAATTATGGTAAAGCTATCGCTCAACTGGGAATGTGTGTCTGACAGGGCGATCCAGGTGTGGAGGGGCTGGCGGGTGAGAAAGGAGAGAAGGTAAGAGTGCGGATCGGGAAAAGGTACCTTTCGATGCCAAAGTGGACTCCATCAGATAGCACTTTAAAGTGCCGTTTTAGGTGAGGCCTACTGCCAGACTCTGTAAACTAATGGATCCTCGCAGGCCCTTAATGCAGAATGGCTTCCTCTTTGTGCTTCAGCAGATCATAATTAAGCTCTCTATGAATGTAATTTGACACTTTAAAAGCTTGTGTGAGTTTGCCATTCGATTAAATAGCTGTAAGTAGCGCGGTGTCTTTAAAACAGCCCCGGCTACGAAGTCCATATGCTTGTGATTTGTTGTCACATAGAAATAGAAGTGCTGTTGTGTGCTATTGCGGGACCGGAGCGAGACCAGAAGGTTATGGGCTTTAGCTCCAGATGGCACGTCTTCAGCAGTACTTCCCAGAATGCACTGAGGCTGCCTTTATTAATGGAGTTTAGCATGAACCCTTTTCCTAAACTATGTTTTTTTTTACTTTTGTTGTCAATAATCCATTGTCACTTTCCTCTGTTAGGGATTGTCAGGAGAACCAGGACTGAAAGGACAGGTATAAAACACACACACACACACACACACACACACGTTTGTAATTCTATCTTTGTGGGGACTGTCCATTCATTTCTATGGGGAAAACTTTGATCCCAACATGACAACCTTAACCCCTGCCCAGCCTTAACCTTAACCATGAGTAACCAAACGAAATATGAGACTTTTGGCATTTTTAGTATATTGCAGTCACAGATTTTTGTGAGGACCTGAAAAATGGTCCCCACAATGTCAAAATAAACATAAGCCACACACACACACACACACACACACAGACTCGCTTACCTATCTAAATGGAGACCGTCCATTCATTTCTATGGGAAAAACCCTAATCCCAATCACAACCTTAACCATAAATAACCAAACAAAGTACAAGACCTTTGGCATTTTTACTTTTTTGATTGCATTTACAGATTTGTTTAAAATTGAGGTTCTCCTTGTGGGGGCTGAGGGACATCTCTCCCTGCTTCTCTTCACAGCAAGGAGTGAGGGGTGACCCTGGTCACAATGGCCCTACTGGAGATTCTGGCAAGCCTGGAGACAAGGGCCCCTCTGGGCTGCCGGGGCCCCGGGGCCTTTATGGAGAGCGAGGAGTCCCCGGCATGCCAGGGAGGCCAGGAGCTCCCGTAAGTCAAACTTGCCTGTTGAATGGCATGGCACACTGTAACACAGTGAAACATGTATCATCACTGCACAGCATGATGGAAGCGCAGAATAGTGCACAGCATGACTCAGCACAGGGCAGGGCTGTGCCATACGATACAGCACAGTGCAGCACAGAGTAAGGCCATGCTACAGCTTAGCTGTTAGCACTGTTAGCAGCAGGGTGGCACCATGCGATAAAACAAAACACAGCATGAGCTAATTTTAAAAGATCATGAAACAAGATGGAGGGAGGAGATCCAGGGAAACTGAGCTTCTGTAAATCCAGTCGCACAGAACAGCACAACCGCGGGCCAACGCAAGCACACAACACGAGCACACAACACGACTCTGTGCTGTAAGATCACAGCTTTTAGCCTTAATCTCTGCTGCTGGTCCTCCTGTCCTCTCTGCCCTGCCTCTGCTCTCCGTCCAGGGCCGGGACACCACAGACCAGCACATTGTCGAGGTCGTGCTGAAGATGCTGCAAGGTGAGTAACTGTTGTCACTACTATGCCCCGTTTCACTCTGGGTGACTCAAAGCCCACAGGCTGGTATAAATCAAGAGGAAGTGAACACAGAACAGTTTTCCTTACCCCTGCTGGTCTTTTCCCATGATGCCCGGTTAAACTGTTGCCCTTTTGGCTGGCAGAGCGACTGGCAGCAGTGGCTGTTAGTGCCAAGAGGGCAGTTCTAGGCGGAGCAGGCGTCATGGGCCCCCCGGGGCCCCCTGGCCCCCCTGGACCCCCTGGCGCACAGGGACCACACGGACTCACGGGGGCCCGGGGCATCCCTGGGATTATTGGTGCAGCTGGACAGATCGGAAACACCGGGCCTAAAGGTACTGACGGGTCTCTTGGCTGGGGTACCACATCTGGGGCTGTATCTGAATTCAGGGGCTGTATTTCTCTAAGGCGATATTCGAAGATCGATTGCGTGACAGTAATGTGGCAAGGGTGTCTCGTTCCGAGGGCTCCGTCTAAAAATGCATCCTTCGAGGGCTCCGTCTAAAAATGCATCCTTCAATCCTCGATCCGCCAAGGAAGCACTCGATGGATCCTCCGCAGCCCAACATATCCCAATATTCCTTGCGCGAGGTAAAGCAGGTGTCCCAGCTAGGCGACGGGGGGGGGCGAAAAAGGCGGGACCAGCTGGTGGAGGAAAAGGGAAATGATCTGTAGGCCAGACTGTCCCATTCAACATCACTTTCTGTTCCTTCGAAGACCACAGCCTACAAAAACCTTCACAGACCGTGTCCTTTGAAGGATGCAGACCCTGAATTCAGACACAGCCTTTGCCTATTCATGATCTTTAAAGAAGTCAGGCCAGTATAGTTTGCTCAAAGTGCAGCAACTTGCCAAACAAGAGTAAGTGTTAATATAATGTGATTCTAGAGTGTAAATTGTGCGGTTAAAACATTAACATTTCAGTTCATATAGTTACAAGGGTGGGTAAATGTAAAGTGTACCACTGCGTTTTTCAGCTACGCGTACTATAGACTTTTTTTTTTATTTTATTTAATATGTTTTACCTCTTGATTTGGTTGCGAGATGGATGGATGCTATTTCTTGAATTACAAATTACTGTACATCTGCATTGAGTTGCACATTAATAGAGAAAAGTAGTTACTCAGTGAGAATATAACTCTCACTTTAATGATGGATGCCTGTCCTGATCCAGTTCATACATGACCACTAACCATACATTTAGAAACGCTCGGGCGCAGTGCAGGCAAGAAGAGGGTGAAGATCCATAGTGTGGCTCCAAGACAAAGGGATTTATCAAACAAAAAAAGTGCGGAAACCACAAAAAGCGAAACACACAGCAACATACCACATTCTAACTCAATGATAACTCAACTGATGACAGGAAGACAGGCAGGGACCTAAATAGGCCGATAACTGGACTAACGAGGACGGGCAGGTGCGGAACAGAAAACAATCAACCAATCACAGAGGGCGCAGAACAAGGAGCAACAGGTGTAACAAACAAACACTGGCACTGGGCAACAGGCAACAGGTAGAGTATCTGACAATAACAAACACAGAACTAGGCAACGCTAACAAAGAACAAGCCGGGATTCCCACACTAAGATAAGTAAGAAGGAACAAAAATACAAACAGGTCAAACCCATGACAGAGAAAGAAATAGAGAATAAACATAGTACTAAATAAATAGCCTGAAACCCATGACCAGCGGGGTAACTGACTCTGAGCCACATGCGCGCCCCACTGAGCTAAGCGGCAGCTCAAGAAGTAAGGGAAGCACACTGGAGACTTAAGGGGCAAGCGACAGGGAGGACAGG
>JAODKM010000044.1:14631906-14671271 GCA_026780845.1 Petrocephalus sullivani | reverse complement strand
CAGCGACACCTGCTGGCCAAACGGGGAGGAGACGCCAAGGACAGGAAGGGACACACACTAGGGGCTTAAGGGGCAAGCGACAGGGAGGACAGGATGGCCAGCGACACCTGCTGGCCAAACGGGGAGGAGACGCCAAGGGCAGGCCCGGACGGCACAGGCCCTGACACAGGACAGTCTCCTCTTTCCCTTAATCATCGCTTACTGCCCGCTAAATTCATTGTGCCTCCTTCCTCCAGGGAAGCGAGGTCCAAAAGGTGCGCAGGGAGACCCAGGACGTCCTCACCCTGGGCAGCCCGGACCTCCTGGAATTCCAGGTGAGATGACGGCTCCAGCTGGTGCCCTTAATAATCATGCTTATGAATTGCTTATAAAATCACTGGGCTGGCCACCCACTGTGTGTGTGTATTGTATGTGAAACTACAAAAGCCCTTGTTGCTACAACTTTGGGCTGAAATGGCCGCTTGAGCTATTTTTCGAAGCTCAAAGAAAAATGAAAGAGAACCAAAAATGATGTAACATCAATAATCTGCTGTTGGTAAAATCGAAGGGGGTGTCACCTCAGCGGATTGTTCGGCCAAATTTAGTGTCACCTGTCCCTTTTTACCTGACTTTTGCTGGCCCTATAGCTGAGGGCAGCCTAAGCATCGAGCTGTCCCTAGCCACGACCCCTGGTGCCTTTCACTGACGTCAGGCCCCTGCTCCTCCCCCTCCACAGGTCCCCCAGGTATGGACGGTGTGGCCCGCGATGGCAGGCCCGGGGAGCGTGGGTCCCAGGGCATTGCGGGTGAAGCAGGACGCTCCGGGAAGGTGGGCCCGCCGGGCCTCCCCGGCTACTGCGAGGCGGCGGCCTGCCTCGCAGCTTCCGCCTACACTTCCCCGCGGCTCCAGGAGGCGGGCACTATCAAGGGGCCCTCAAAATAAACCCTCAATATCGGTGAGTCAGAGAAAGAGAGAGACCTAGAGAGACTGGTGCACACACACAACTTCCCTTCCATCGACCATCATGGAGCGATGGGGGAGGGCCGTTCCTTTGCGACTGACATTACACCCTCCAGTCTGAGTGGACGGCCACTTCCATTTGAAACCATCTAGTCTGTGATTGGACAGTCTGCACCTTCAGTCACTTCGGAACCACCAATCTCCCAGCTGCCACCTCTGCCCCTCCCACTGTCCAGACACGGGCACGCCCTTGTCATCGCCGTGAACAGCCTTGGGCAGATAGAAGAGGGACTAGTGGTGCTATAAGTGTATTGTGCATCTTTTGTTTCTTCTCCCACGTCTTGGTTGCATTAGATTCATCCAATCCATTTAAAGAATCACAAAGATAAACATATCCCGCGATTAAAAAATTTAAGTGTATGAAACAAAAATAACTAATAAAATGTTGTAGTTAACATTATATGTATTGTTAATGGCCTCACGTGACGGCTAAATTTCAGTGGCTTCCCTGGCTGTGCTGTTCAAACTCACTCCATTCAAGCAGACTCAACACAAACACTGTTTCCATTACTGTCCAGGCAACTCAATTCCCATGATTCTCTGCTGTAAATCTTTGTAAATGTGTGTTTTCATTATAGTAGGGTGGAAAACCCTGATGTTAAAAGACCTAGTGTTTCATCCTGTGACTCAACCAGCCTAAGACAATGCTGAGCTTCCAGGTTACGATTGGAAATAAACAGGGAAGCTGGGTATTTTCATTAACAGAAATCTATTTATTGTTTTGTTGGTTCAACTGTAAAGACTTATAGTATTTTTCCTGGTTGTTCCATGCAGCCAGAATCAATAAAGAGGAACCTTTTATAAAAGTGAACGCTCTTCTCTATCACCCGCAAATCTGAAATTGAATTGTCTCATTCTGAATCTGTGCCGTGAACTGATTTTCTCCTCTACCTTCCTCTCACTGTGTCCGTGCAATAAAGTGCTCTTTGCACCTCCATAGCTGTTCACCGCTGGTCTGATGTTTCTAACCACCGCAAACCAATTTTGCTGAGATTACCTCTGTGCTGGGGGATTTAAAAAAAGACCTACAAGCGGCTACATACAACCGAAGGACCTCGGTGGTGTAGAGAGAGACTGGCTCACCGCTCTGCGGATGCGGGCGTCACACATAAACTTCATGTCAAGGGGGACTTTGTTGGTGGGAGAATCTGTTCTTAGTAATTGGCAAAGCCTGTCACTCACTGAGCTGTAGATGTCTGACGCGCCGTATTAAACGAATCACATCGGCTTAAACCCAAAGAGGAGACAGCTGGCCAGGATACCTGTGAGCCGCATCCCCCCCATGCTGATGGAGCAGTGCAAACAGAAGCAGCCTGAGCATTAAAAAAAAAAAAAAACACTGTCTGTGTGGCTGAGATTTTACTCATCAAAAAGCACCACTGCATGCCTCGCTTACCAATTTCATTTACAAGGCAGACGACTTATAAAATCGCGGCTGGGAAATGAAGACGATAAACTGTGAAAGTGCTCACAGTCTTTACCCCGCAAAAGCAGAGTAACATTGCACTGCGCTCTGAGATGTGGTTAATTCCTTGGTGCATATTTAAGTCTGGGGGCCTGAGCTGGCGTTTGGGACAGCACTCGTTTTTACTACATAGATGCAAGGGGGAGGTGCACTTACCATGGTTAGTATGGAAATGGTCAAGTTTACTCATGGCTTTGTTTACTCAAGGTTTTGTGCCATCTGTCACTTCAGGGACATCCAGAATTAACCCAAACTAACCCTAACCCTAACCCAACCTGGCCATCAACTTATCAGCGATGAGCATGCCTACATCGCACCTTCCACTCCCCGGCAGAGGCTGACAGCATCTCTGCTAACTTCCAAACATCCTGGCCAGAAGCACCATTAAGGACCTGCTGGTAACTAATCTATTTAAATCCCAGGAGCGGGAAAACTCTTTTTGTTCCCTTAAGCAAGAAATGTGTCACGAATTCCATATGTAAACATCTGCTTGCAAGTGAGATTAAGTGTAAAACAACAAAGACGTATTTTACACTACAAAAGCATCTACTAAATTAATAACACTAACAATATGTAGACAATACTGCTTAAAAAAACATTTATTTGCGGTTGCATTTTTCATAAAAAAGAAAACAATGACTTGTAATGCATACAGACAGAAGATGTACTGTACAAAGGGCGAGCTCACGATGGTGGGAGATGTTTCCAGGAGGGTATGGGAGCACCCAGGCTTGGCTTACACTTAGTGGTTTTACGATGGAGAGGCTATAGCCCAGACACCAGACACAAAAAACCCATTTTGCTACAATGTGGCGAGCAAGAGAGTCCAGGTTACCTTCAGCTACAAGAGTCAGGAAGCGAGCTGACAGATAGTGGAGTGAGTGATGCAGATACAGTCAGTCAGTAAGCAAAATAATACCAGCAACCCTGAAGGGAAAGAGCCCCTCTCTGAGTGTGACAAAGGTGAAATGTTGCTACCTGTACATGTGGAGATGAAGACAATGTGTTTGGAGTAAGAGCAGTGCAGGACAAACATGGGATTTCAAGTTTAAATATAATATTGATGCTTTGGCATGATGCACAAATTGGAGTACATGGCTTTGGAAGAGTAACCCATCGCTAATGAAGAATATGAGGAACAGAGTTCAAGTTTAACCATCACGAACACAAGCTTCGCTTGCAAATCCCCTTTAGAAACTGAGCACTTGTTTAGAAAATGAAGCTACAACGAAAAAAATGCTCGTTCTATATATAATTATATATAGACCATAAACACTCATAAACAAAATCTTAAAAAAGAACATTCGCACCTAGGCCTATTTGTTAGGATAACCCAAAAAGAGCAGAAATATGAGAGGCTTTGGGCTGCTTGAGATTTATAACTGATCAAAAACAGAGCTGTATAAACAAAATTATGTACAACACAGCTCTCCAAAAATAAACACGAGGGTTCAAACTGGGGCCTATCTTTCTGTTACATTTCTTAAATCCTAGAACTGGAAGGAGATGCTTGGATGCACCCATTCATGCTTGTATGCTAGTACCACAATTTCCTATGAGCTTTGAGGATCAGAGCCATTATCGATGTAAAATATTTTAAGTGAAGTTTTGCTTAACTGAAAACAGCAAACATACAAGCGGCTGCTTGCCAGCAAAACCCTACGGGCAGTCAACAGCTGTTGACTAAACACGGGGAATGATTCCCACTGCCCGATGTGCTACTTGTCTCCATTTCCAAAACAATGGGTTCTAGGAATGAAAATTTCAGTTAAAATCTGTAAACAAAGACTGTTATTGACCATAAAACAGAGCTGACATCTAAGACGTGCTTGTGGCCACTGGATACTGACTGCCCCTAACTTAGGGTCAGCTCACCATTCCTCTTAACCTAATGCTGACAAACCATCAAAGCAATCTTAAGTCCATTCTTAAAGGTTTCTCCTTGTTATCCAGCACGAAGCTGAGCCTCAGGTGTGTCCCAGATAGGTGGTATGGAAGGTCCCAGACTCCAGGTTTTGGGAGCTGCCAGGATTGAACACGTGGGAAATCCCATCCAGGTCGGAAGATGGGCGGGTGTCAAGAGGCAAGGCGGTGTTGGGAGGGTTGGTGTTCCTGTTTGAGCTAGTTGACGGGGGCTTTGAATATAATTTAGGGAATCGCTTTGAAATGACCCAGAAATTCTCAGGGTGCTCTGAGCCATGTAGATCCAATCGTGCTGGGATAGTCCTGGTTCATTCACTCTCCCCCCACCCCTAGTACATAGGGCCCTTTCTAGGGGGACCCTTGGGACTATAATCTACAGGCATGGCGCTGAAGCAGTCCGTAGGGTTACACCGACCCTCCTTGCCTGGATTCCCTGTGGATCCGGGGGGACCTGGAATCCCAGGAATACCCTGCTGTCCCACTGGACCTGGAGGTCCCATCTTTCCATAACCTGGTGAACCTGGAACACCTGGAACAGAGGGCGGAGGTAAGAGGGGGAAAACAGGTAACGAAGTGTTAATGAGAAGTTAAACATCACTCGCTGGTAACCTGCAATCCTTGGAAATGAACATCCTTTTGTATGTCAGTAGCACGAGTGTCTTACCTGGAGCTCCAGGAGGACCAGTGTCTCCCATCTCCCCAAGGCCTTTGTCCCCCTTTTCCCCTTTGACCCCTGGAGCACCTGTAGAAGCACCCCCCCGCCGCCCCCCACCAAAGGGTTACTGTGCTATTACAGGACACCAGTGTTCCTCCAATAAGAGGTCCAGTTAGGCAAATGAGTAACTTCTGTCATTTTTGAAAAACGTTGGCCGGTCAGCGTAATAATCGTAATAACGGCAGATGACAGCAACAGCAATAATAATGACAGACAGGTAGTAGAATGGTGTTGCCCGCTGTCTGGGGCACTTTTTGGCTCAGCCCCCTTACCCGGTGGACCCATGGGTCCCTGGCGTCCCTCGCGGCCGATCTGCCCTGGGACCCCCGGCATTCCCTGGGACCCTGGCCTGCCAGGTGCCCCATCCTTCCCTGGAGGGCCAGGCCGTCCAGGGGCTGACGCCATCTCCACAGGCGTTTGCATGCGGGACATGTAGTAGGCCATGCGTTCTGCGGAGACACAAAGAGCGGTCATGCATGCCGCTCAGACCAGGCCACGCTACGGGCCCCGGAGGGACGATGCGCTTTGGTGGTACATGTTCTCTAGCACACTGCTAGGTAAACAGCACTAATGTTGTTAAAACCCAGCTGTAAGAAACTCAACAGAACTTCTAGCTCAGTGTTTCTCAAAAACATCTGCCACCCTCTCCAATCAACAACTTTTTATCGTCGCCACCCCCTTGCCCCTACACTGTTGATGACTTTTATTGAATTTTATCGTGACTTACTAACCAAGGAATGATGCTATATGACTTTCTAGACCTCTTGTCAATATCCCGGCACATAAAAAAGATATTTGTGAAGTCCATATAGTAAGTCGTCAAACACACTCACCATCAAATATCTTAATGACCTGCTGCCGGATGAAGTTCTTGATCTCATCATAGTTGACCACCGCCTATAGGAGAACACAGAATGATGTTAACTTGACATTTTTCTGGCTTTAATGCGGTAAAACAAGCGTGCTGTCGAGACTAACATACAGTAATGTCCTCATGAGTGCCTATGATCACTTCAGAACAAGTCAACATTCTAAGAAGCAGGAACATTTCTGTATTAGCCACTCACGTCGGCTCCAGGTGAACCTGGAGACCCAGGGAGGCCAGTAGCTCCAGGCTGCCCTTGGCTCCCCCTCTCCCCTCGAGGTCCTGCTGGCCCCATCACGCCAATGCTGGAATCTTTAGAGGAGAATCCCCCCCCAGGCGGCCCGGGACGGCCACGCTCCCCAGGGGAACCTCGTTGTCCTGCGCTTCCTGCTTCGCCCTACAGGAGAAGCATGCAGAGACACTGACAGCTTCCACCACCAGTCAGCTGATGATTTTTTTTTTTTTAAAGGTGTAAAAACAGTACTGACGTGCCCTGCTAGCACGGGAGGTGTTCTAATGCCGAGCAGCGGATGCACTGTGACAGAAGCCAGTGCTGTTCCAACAATAGCCTGAGCAGAAGTTAATTCCTATGTTGAGAAGTGATGTAAGGTGACCGAACTGAATGCTGCAGAATGGGGCAGTGTGCAATGTGCCGTGTGGCGCATAGGAGATCCGTCTCCTGTGAGAGTCCGGTCGTCGGGTGGACTCCTACCTTCTGACCTGGGAGGCCGTTTTCTCCCGGTTGACCGGCTGCTCCCTAAAGCGAGAAGGATACAGTAATAATTGGGGTAACCAGGTCACCCGAAGCATAACTTTATGTGCAGCACCTCACGTCAGCGGTACAGGAAGTTCACCAGGAAGAGTGTGACGGGCGTTTCTGCTCACTCTGCACTGACCCCTTCTGCTATCCCACTTAACCTAGCAACCAAAAATAATAACTGCGACTGAACAAACAGGGTGCACACTCACATCCTTCCCTGGAGCACCGTCGGTTCCCGGCTCTCCCTGGGGAGACAGTTGGGGGGGGAGGGGGGGAATAAACCATCACTTCCTTATGGACGGCACATACTGCACGCATCTGCTCATCAGCTGTCTGCATGCTGACACAGCCACATCCTTGCTTAAATCCTGAACACAGAACTAACACAAAGCAGAAAGCAGCCATCCTGTCCCATGTGGTCCAGGAAATGCCTACAATCCTAATGCATATGGCGGTCAGACACCTGACCACACATGATGCAGTGTGACTTGCTATGCTGATGAATTCTGTTACTGACCACAAGGCCTGGATGTCCTGGTGCCCCCGGTGGACCGGCCATTCCAGGCTGACCTCTCTCCCCCGCTTGGCCCTTGTCACCTTTTGTGCCCTGCACGCAGACGCACATACGGTCAGGCTTGAAATTAGGCTTTGGTGACAGACGGCAGAGTGATGACAGAGACGGCCGATTACCAGCCCGGGGGACCCTGATGGACCGGGGGAGCCAATGGATCCAGGTAGTCCCTAAAAAGGCATATAAAACACATCTAGAAACCACACACACTAGAAGCCCTCGTTTTCCAAAGACAACTTCTAATTGAGTACAAACAAGAAATTCACAGTGGAAGGATAGTGGCGTTTCTGAATGGTGTAGATCTTTTAGTAGGCTGCTCCCAGGTCACCGGCCTTCATTCGGTGTGCTGATTGGTCCAACTGGATCCTTAAATGTTTCAGTGCGAAAATTCACGGAGTACACAAATGCAGAGCAAGGGAGAGGAAAGCAGGAGGTTGGACAAGTGGAGTAAGGAGAACACTGGACCCGGGGCGGCAGATCAGTTACTCACAATGTGTCCGGCAGGTCCCGGGGGACCAGGAGAGCCTGGATTTCCGGGTTCCCCCTGAAAAGCAGAAGTGCAAATTGAGAGCGGATTCACTGCCGGTAGGGCATCGCGGCGAAAGCTGGGGTCAGGCATGGACGGCTCACCTCCGGTCCAGGTCGCCCCGAAGCTCCAGGGGGACCCTGAGGCCCGATATCTCCCTATTTCAGGGGACAGATCAAAGAAAAGAAGAGCCAGGCGGGCCCCCGTTAGCACCCCTGACAAAGCCAGGGGCCGATGCGCACTACCGAAGCGGATCTTTTCCTGCGGGGATGATGGCATATTAAGTTCGGCCCATAATGGCGCCAATAATTCACGGCCACGGCTGACCTTCATTCCTGGGAAGCCGACGTGTCCCGTCTTCCCCTTGAATCCCTACGGGTGAGGAAACATTACGAGGAACGTCACTATCAGCTATATGCTAATGAAGGCCCCTGCGTGAAAACGTGAGATGTTGTGGGGTGTAAATAAAAAAAAAAATGAAGGAGAGTGAGGCGTTCCACGTACCGGCAGCCCTCTCGGGCCCATCGGGCCAGCCGGTCCTGGGTCTCCCTGCCAGGGAAGACAGCTTTTAGGAGAACCACAGAACCACAACCAGGCGGAGCCAGCGACGGCGATCCGCAGCAGCACACGAATATTAAAAAGTTACTGTAATCAGCCTGAAGAGTACACAGGGGAATGGATTGACTTCAAAGGCTAAACTAGCATGAGACCCCTGGATCCACTCTTAGAATGCAAAAACGTACACATTAATCTTCAGAAGAGGCTATTAAGTGCTGATGCTTGTTTGTATATTGAAAATGTAGCCGCTGGTAAAATCGTGCTGACACAAATGATATCTCGTCTCTGCTGGCGGCGAGCTATCCCCCCTCCCTGCCCCCCCAGCTCCTTAACTAGCTTCCATACACACTAAAACAACAGTGTAATCGCTGGGCTGCTAGGTACCTATTCCCCCTTGAGGCTCTGAGCTCCATCCCCAGCTACTCGAGATTACAGAGGCAAAATCATCCCGATCATTCAGGCGACCCTTTCACCTGTGAAGCATCCGTGTCATTCTCACTGAACTCTCTCCAGCAGTTACATCTTTCTTAAAGAGAGGTCACCATTCCTAAAGGGAATTTTTGGCTAGGATTTTATAGAGCACCCTGTATGACATCCAGGGGGCCCCCTAACAATGTCATTTTGCCCCCCCCCCCCCCTAATGTTACACACTCAAGCCTAACTCTGAGTATTCAGGACCCCTGTAAGGTGCGGGGCCTCCTGTACCTGCCAGGGTACCCATGCCCCCACTGCACCCCCCATGACATCCTCTAACTTAATCTCTACACACGCAGACCTTCTCAAAAGTATCCCCATTGCCTGCATCTTCCTAAAGGCCTGAGTCGTTCCCAAAAGCGTTGCCTCATCTACCTGCAGCTGCTCTACAATATCTGTAGGGCATATTCATGGTAGGCTTCCTGTTGAATCGCCTGCTAAATACTGGCCCACTCAGTGCTGCTGCTCTTTTGATGCCTATATCCAGAGGTGGAAAGTTCCAGTTCAGAGAGTAAAAGTCCAGGCAAGTGTTTTGTGTCAACCGACCAGTTGCATATAAAGTCACAGTCACAGAGCACTCAGCTGGTGGGCTGAATCAAAACCTTGGTCTGCATTTGATCTGGACTCGAACTTTCCAGCTCTGCCTATATCCCCTGACTTTGACTCACATTAGTAATCAGTGTTACTGAACAGTCACTGGAATTAAGAATCAATAGCAAACCACAAAGCACCATTAAATAGCAGGAGCCCCTTCTTACCCGCAGACCAGGCTTCCCTGGCTTCCCATCCATGCCTTCCATCCCAGGAGGTCCCTGTTATCACACACACACAAAGGCAAGGAGAATCATAATCGCTGCAATAAATCCCCTCTAGTCATCCAGAACATCACCAAGCTGTTTTGGGGCACAAACCTGCATTCCAGGAGGCCCAGAGGCCCCAGGAGAGCCTGGGGGCCCCTGAGAGCCCCGAGGACCTTCACTACCCTGAAGAAAGAGGCAAATATAAGGCAGGTTAGAATCACTTCCGGGTCAATGGGGTTAATGTCACTTGGCAATGACACATGTAACAGAACAGAGTGACTTATCACTATGGCAACCAAAACCATAATGAAGCAATTCCATAGATATCTGCTGAGGTGAAATTGACAAGGCTGAACGTGAACCTTTTCAGCTGGTGGTCCTGGGGATCCGGAGGGACCAGCTTTGCCGGTGAATCCTGGGGGCCCCTACGGTCAGGAGACAGCTGTCAGTAACAGAAGCCCAAAGGGGTGCCCTATGACGTCAGCAGCATCCGTTGCGTTCGGGTCCGAGAGCCACGTACCTGCTGTCCCGGGAATCCAGGCGGTCCAGGAAAACCCTACGCATATCGGGATTAAAAAAAAAAGTGTCAAAATGCATGTTTTCTTTCTCAGTTATGGTTTCCGCTAGAGAATTCTGCTTCTAATTCTTGATTAAAAACTCACCTTTTCAAGTGACTTCACAATAGACACTTATACCTCAATTACCCAGGGTTAGGATAATTACACTCATAGCTTAATTACCCAGGGCTGGGATAATTAAACTCATAGCTCAGTTACCCAGGGCTGGGATAATTATGCTCGTAGCTCAGTTACCCAGGGCTGGGATAATTGCGCTTATAGCTCAGTTGACCAGGGCAGGGATAACTACGCTTATAGCTCAGTTGCCCAGGGCTGGGATAATTACGCTTATAGCTCAGTTGCCCAGGGCTGGGATAGTTACACTTATAGCTCAGTTACCCAGGGCTGGGATAATTACATTCATAGCTCAGTTACCCAGGGCTGGGATAGTTACGCTTATAGCTCGGTTACCCAGGGCTGGGATAATTACACTTATAGCTCGGTTACCCAGGGCTGGGATAATTACACTTATAGCTCGGTTACCCAGGGCTGGGATAATTACACTCTTACCTGATCTCCCTTCTGTCCAGGATTTCCTGCCACTCCCATCTCTCCTTTCGGTCCCTATATGGCATACCACATGGACAGGCTTTTTTATTTTACTATAAGAAGCATCAGGTTATGGCAGCATGATGAGCCAGAGACGTGTAGCTAGGAGAAGCACGTGTCCGGGATTTCCTACTCACCACCGGGCCCGAAGGTCCCTGCAGGCCTGGGATCCCTGGAGGTCCCTGGCGAGACAAAGGCTCTGAGCTGGGGTGGCATGGCATACGGAAACGTCAGCGACACGCCACGGGCACTGAAGCTGTTAGCCAGCTAGCGAGGCCTTCCAGCAGGGCCACAGGACAGAGATCATGTCCAGCAGCTATTCTGCTGCAGATGGCATCAGCGTTGTGGAGGTAAGTGCATATCAGCTGGGCAGGGGCCTCAGAGGGGCCAGGGGTGAGTACTTCCAGGGTGCAGGCACCATCCAAAACAAAGGGAAATCGGCCACCCCTGGTATGGTGCCCTAGGCGGCCTCCTATGCTACTGAATGGGTTGGCCTGCACCGGCATGGATGGGCTACCAGTCCATAAGGATCAAAATGTGCACTTATAAAATACAAAACTAGTCCCCTGAAGGGAATACGAAAGGGACTTGTATATACCACCTTAGAGCAAAAATTTCAGGCAGCTGCTGTTTCTGAATACTGAGAAAGTCCACCAGTCGAGTACTTACTGATTCTCCCTTCTGTCCCGCTCCACCTGATTGGCCACGCTCTCCTTTCAGGCCCTGTGAGTGGGAGTGGCTAGTCATTCAATATTCAAAACTTTATTGTCACTGTACACAGTGACACAGATAACACAATGAGACTGGGTTAGCAACTCCCTGAGATGACAACACGTGCAACATGTAAGCAAAAAACTGTCTGTATGCCACACATGACTTGGGGGGGGGGGGCTTACCGAGAGGCCGGGAGGTCCCATGGATCCCGGATAGCCAGGCGTTCCAGGAGGACCCTGGGTGAGGTGGACAATGGGCCACAAAGCACGAAGTTACAGTTTACTGTGAATATGTTCCCTTGAAAATGACCACAGCAAAAAAAGATGCAAACCTAAAGGGTCATTATGCAGGTAACATATTTGGGCAGAAACAATTTTGTAATGGGCTGCAATGCTGGGCCATCTAATTAAGGTAACAGCGTATTTGGTGATCGCCCTTGAATGAGTAGCTGGTTATTGCGGAGATGGAAATGCAATAAAAGAAAATTAAAAAACCCACGTAAATTAACAATTCAATTTACTAATTCAAAGGTGAACAAAGTATGACGGATCACCCCAGGGGGAGGCATAAATAAATGTTAAAATAATCAGTTAATACGCTCACACTTCCCACATTACAAGCGAGCGTCAGCTGCTGAGAAATGGTACAGCCAGTCACCCGAAAGAAAGCCCCATCACTATCATTCATTGTGGCTTTACAGAAGTACTACCTTTTCGGAGTACACCTATTTAATAGGCTCTTTTATTTAAAGGTACATACATTTAGAAAATGCAGGGTGAGTCAGTCCCTGGAGGAGTTGGGAGTTAAGGGCCTCCCTCAGGGGCAAAACGGTGACATCAGTCTGTCTACCCAGGGATTTGAGCTGAACCGAACGGTGAACTAAGACATGACGCAGAGATGATGCTCCCGGGGATTCAAACTGGCAAGCTTCAAATCCCTGGGATTTGAACTGATGACCTTCCAATCACAAAGTACGGAGTCCTAACACCACCCCCAGTAGGTGAGGCACTGACCTGTTCACCCTTCAGGCCGACGAATCCTGGGACACCCCTTTCGCCCTGCTGTCCCTGGATGAGGGGGCACCTTGTTATTCATCTTCTCCATGTGTAACTTTCATCATCCATCAAATAATTCTGATTTGTTTCTGGATACATTTCTAGTACGACATTTAACAGTCACATCTCATTATTTAGCAGATGCTTTGACCCAAAGCGGCATACAGACCCCGGCGTAATTGGGGGTTATGGGCCAAAGGTGATATCACTCTGCTGACCTTGGGATTTGAAATGGCAAACCTTTGATCACAAGCACAGCCTCATAATCTGCTGAGCTGCACACCGCTCTCCAGTGGGGGGGCGGATGCAGTTGTTTCATTACATTTATTTTTATACATGCAATGGATATTTTTTGATTAAGCACAACCAGCCAGTCCCTGGAGCAATAAGAGGCTAAGGGCCCAACAGTGAAATTACTCCGGGATTCAAACCAGCAACCTTCCAGTCCCTGGAGCAGTAAGAGGCTAAGGGCCCAACAGTGAAATCACTCTGAGATTCAAACCAGCAACCTTCCAGTCACTGGCACACACTGTGACCGCAGTGCTCCATTGTACCGTCCATAAGCCCCGGGGCCCCTGTGGGCCCACAGAGGCTCGGCTCCCACTGGCCTCTCTGCGTCCCCCCTAGCTGTATAATAAACCATGGCCCCTGCTCCCATCTCTCACCCACGTTAGCAATCCGTTCCACATGATCCTGACATTTCCTGTGGGTAACTTCCCCCAGCGGGAAGCAGTAATCAGGTAAATTATTTATTACAGGGCTCCTTGTCTATATTCAGAGTAAATAAAGTAACACTGTGCAGATATTACCTTTATTGTCCAGGGACAGACACACTGAAACTCACTACTCCGTGCAATTCATAAAAATGGACGACACCTCAGCTCAATATAAACAGCGAAGCAACAGCGGGGTCTCCCAGAAGAAATCTGATAAGGTTTTCAAATATTACTTTCTTAGAAAAATGCGCACGTTTATGAGCTATGCCTCTTAAATCAATGCATCTCCCTCTCAGTGGTATCTGAAATGATAGCCTAATGAAAGCTTTGGTGCAAAGGCAGGCAGATATTCAGAACTCTTTCACGCCAAAAGATAACTCTGAAAATTTAGTTCAGTTCCCTTAGCAAAGATACGGGTACACAAAACAAACGGACACACTGTGTCTCACAGAGCCGGTGCAAGAACAAGGTCGGTCTTGGGACGAGGGCATAGGACGTTGCCGGGAACGACAGAGGTCACATGACAGAGGACAGCAGGAGGTTTTCATGTCATTCATTGGATTACACAGATAGCTGCTTAAAAACCATGACTAAAATATTCATGATTTCCTGATCTCATTTTCATGCTTTAAAGGCCAGCGACAGGCCGACATCTTTTCAGAAAACCACTCCTATTGTGGTTTTCTCTTCTTTGTACACCCAGCATCAATTCTCTCATTCTGTAATCATTGAGGGGAAGAAAGCTTCTCAAAGCCTGTATATCTGGGTAATTACAAGATCCATGTCAGACCGCAGCTCACAGGAGCTTGTTCACCTAACCATCGAGAGACGCTATTAAGCTGGAGCAGAAAAGGAAAGAAAGTAAGCTGAATATCCTAATAGATTGTGCCGCAAGCTTCAGAAGAGAGACAAAGACGGGGCACATCAGGGATAAATTGAGCCGTATTCAAAACAGCTGATCTCAGACTCATGGGAAGTTCTTATCAAGCCAGAATAGGAACATACACCATGTACACATACACCATGGACACATACACCACAGACATATACACCATGGACACATACACCACAAACTCATACACCATGGACATATACACCACAGACACATATACACCACAGACACATAAACACCATGGACACATATACCACAGACACCAACACCATTGGCACATACACCATGGACACATACACCACAGACACATACACCATGGACACATTCACCATGGACACATATACCACAGACACATACACCATGGACACATACACCACAGACGCATACACCATGGACACATTCACCATGGACACATATACCACAGACACATACACCATGGACACATACACCACAGATGCATACACCATGGACACATTTACCATGGACACATATACCATGGACACATACACCATGGACACATACACCACAGATGCATACACCATGGACACATTTACCATGGACACATACACCATGGACACATACACCATGGACACATTTACCATGGACACATACACCATGGACACATTCACCATGGACACATTTACCATGGACACATACACCATGGACACATACACCACAGACGTATACACCATGGACACACATATCACAGACACATACACCGCAGACACATACAATACAGACGCATATACCACAGACACATACACCACAGACACATATACCACAGACACCTACACCATAGACACATTCACCATGGACACATTCACCATGGACACATACACTACAGACACATACACCACAGACACATTCACCATGGACACATACACTACAGACACATACACCACAGACAAATTCACCATGGACACCTACACCATAGGCACATTCACCATGGACACATATACCACAGACACATTCACCATGGACACATACACCACAGATGCATACACCATGGACACATACACCACAGACGCATACACCATGGACACATACACCACAGATTCATACACCATGGACACATATACCACAGACGCATACACCATGGACACATACACCACAAATGCATACACCATGGACACATATACCACAGACGCATACACCATGGACACATACACCACAGACGCATACACCATGGACACATACACCACAGATTCATACACCATGGACACATATACCACAGACGCATACACCATGGACACATACACCACAAATGCATACACCACATTCAATATTCTGTGTCACTGGGAGGGGCACAAAAAACAACAATGCTTCTGCTTGCCTGAAGAAGATGGCTGGACAACAATTGGACGTGTTTGAGCTTTGGATGTGTTTATGTATTCTGAAGCGTAAACATTATTCACTTAGGCTAGCAAACAAAGTGTTTTCATCTTGGATAGCAGGGTTGAAAGGCAGTCAGAAGCTGTTTCATGGAACCCCGCTGTCTGTTTATTTCATAGCCGCTGCCTGACAGGTTGAATCCTATAGCTGAGTGAATATGAGGAGGGCGGGGAGCGGAAATCCCATCGCAGAAACTTACAGATAATCCAGGGGGACCCTGAGGGCCGGGGAAGCCAGGCGGACCCTATGAAAACAGACATACAGTTAGCAGGATGTATCCTGACGTGAAAAGACACCATTCCTTCACCATTGTCAAAACAAGACGCGAAGCAATACAGATTCCTACCAAAGTAAACAAACTAAAAATACCCCAAGAAGACCCGCAGATCACCCGGAACCATTACATAAGCCTCCTCGCTAAACCAACAGTGCTACTAGAAAAAATTACCAATGTGCTATTGATGTGAAGCACAGTGTAGTTCTGAAACCTTACACAAGGGGGCTCCATGGCTTCACCAAACCATTATTTTTAAAGCATTTTCCTTTGGCGTTTCGAAAACACCTAAACACTAAGCTTAAATAAACCAGACAACCTGAAGCAAAAGAATCAGTCAGGTGGAGCAATTGATAATACCAATAAATGTTATACTCCATCGCACCCTACTGTTATTGTCAGTAAAAAGATGCCAAAATGTTAAAATCGCCCTAAGAATGACAACCACCCCAGTGCAGTAAAACCTGTCTGACCAACAGTACTCCATTCTATTAATGATGTTCTTTGGGAACTTACCATATTCCCGGGGGGTCCAGGAAATCCTCTTTGACCTTGGAGACCCTACAGGTGAAAAGAGCATTTCCTGTCTAAGTGACATCAGCTACAGTATTCCAGCCAATCACAGCTAGCTACGTCAAACAGGTTCTGTACTATAGGCCGGAAAGACCACATGTGAAGCACGATGCCTAAACACAGAGGGTGAAATCTGAGCACTCTTGGTTCAATGTGCCCTTCATGGCCGATTCTAGGATTCTTTGAAAGCGGGGCAGTATAAGACAGGCCAAATTCATACAGAGGTGCCAACCTTCTTATTAGCCAATGATATATTTTGAATCAGTGAGTGACAGGGGCGGGGCCAATCAGCTTTCAACTCAGGCCCGTGCCCTCGCCCCTGCACACACCCCTGTATATGCCCTTGAGTGTCTTCTCTGGTCTCACCGGTTCTCCTTTCAGGCCTGGCTGTCCTGGGATGCCTGGTGTGCCGGGAACTCCTGCACAGCCCGGTCCGCCATCATTACCCTGAAGAAAGGAAATACGAGCCCCCTTGAGACGGACTCTGTATAACCCAGAATGCTGGGCTGTACCACAGACACAAAAAGCCATTCCAGCATCAACAGAACAATCACTGGACGCACTTATACAGGCTGATCCGTTCCAGAAGCTCTCGAGCCACCATCATGCCAGCACTCAGAACCAAGGACAGATGTAAGAATGAGACCAGCACAATAAGGCAGCCATCTCAAACAGGAGCTTCGGCAGCCAGACAAAGCAGACACCCATGGTGGGTGTAGGCCCACTGTCCCCTAATGAAACCCTTGCCAAGAGGAAGGACCCAATGTTCGAGATGAAACTGAACAAGCAGACTCACAGGAAAGGCGGATTGTTCTCTCTGCAGTCTTTCAAAACACTGCAAAATAAATATATACATAAATGAATTAGGGCTGTCAAAATGAACACATTTTTGTTCATTTTTAAGTCATAACTCGTTACTATTTCTTTGATTGCATTCATTTTGATACCCCGATGGAAACGCAGCATGACCAGTGGTTTGTAATAGAGACAATAACAGAGATCATATCCTGTCCGGGTTGCGGACGACGTGGGAGTTTTGGTCGTGACATTGCGCCGAATCCTAGAATTGACAACTACAATCCACACACAAACACAGTCTCATGGGGAAGCTGATGGAGGAGAAGGGCAAGGAAACATTGACACTGGGTTCATTTCACTTAAAAAAATTGCCAGATGGCTCATAGGAAAAAGAAAATATTGTAATTCGCCATATTTGTTTCATTTTATCGAAGGCTAATACATTAAAATGAGGATCAATCCAGTAAATGGCTGTCAGGCTTCTGTTTTTAGAGCCATTTACCAAATAGGTTTTTGATTTAAATTATTTCTTCCTAACCATTCACCTTCTATTTTGAAAGTAATATCATAAATTGAGAAAATTCAAGTTGATCTCTTGAAACGCTTTTATGTCGTAGCTGCTTTACTTGACTTATGCAACATTGTTAAAGGCATAAATTATTTTGGTCTTTATTTAAGACTTCTGTTTGGAATAAATGAATGTTACATACTTAAAATACAATCTAGAAAATCGTTTTTTGGATAGAATTGCAACATGTGAGATTAATCACCAAGGTGTGCAATTAATCTCACGATTAATCGCGAATAGCCACAATTAATCACGATTTTAAGAAATTTGACAGCCCTAAAATGAACAAATAGAAACACACAAATGGTCGCTCCATAGCTACTGAGGAAGCAGCAAAACAGCCTCAGTGGCAGAGCATTTGTGCCACGTGGACAGCCCTCCAAGGCAGGCCTTAGACCTCAATCCTTTACCTTCCTTTCATTTTCTTTTTATTTAATACCTTTCACAACAGAGTTGGGCCGAGGCGCTTGACAAGGGTGTGTCAAAATCCATCATTACATTATTTATACAGATGGAAAGTATGAAACCCAGAAGGCAACAGAGTTGGGGAACCAAACAATCCAAAAGAGAGAGAAGAAGAACCTCTTTGCCAGGTCTCCTCCACCCCTTTTCATAAGCTGAACCCCCACCACCTCCCCATGCTCCCCCCTCACCCATTCGCAGCCGTCCGACGGCCCGGGCCTGCTCTGCTCTCCCTTCTCCCCCTTCATGCTCCCCATGCCAGGGACTCCCGGGAGACCCTGGGAGCAGCCTTTGCAAGGCTCCTGGATGACAGACAGGTGAATAACAGAACTACACAATCAGTGCATGGTCAGAAAAGAAAACAAAGAAACAAACAAACACAAACCAGCCAACAGGCACACAAATAAACAAACATAAACCAGACAACAGGCACACAAACAAACACAAATCAACCAATAGGCACACAAACAAACACAAACCAGCTAACAGGCACACAAACAAACACAAACCAGCCAACAAGCACACAAGCAAACACAAATCAACAAAAAGACACACAAACAAACCCCAACCACTCAAAAGACACAAGAACAAACCAACAGGCACACAACGAAACTCAAACTAGCCAACATGCACACAAACAAATAAACACAAAGCAGCCAACAGGTACACAAAAAAATCCAAACCAACCAATAGACACACAAACAACCAAACTAATCAAGAGGCACAAAAACCAGCCAACAGACCCACGCACAAACAAACAAAAAACACAACCTAGCCAAACACAGGCAGGACTGTGGGACCCCAGCAGGTGCTGCCACTACAGCCTTTATATTGTTTTTCAGTCTTCAACAAGACCTGTGGATACTTAATTAAAGCCCTCCTTAATTAAACCAGGGAGGTCTGTAGGAACAGTGTAATTTTTATCTCAAATTCACTTTTCCCTAGACGCACTAGCTGGCTAAGAATACATTAAAAGAAACAGATTAACGCAGTTTAGCTGGAGATTGAATCATGGTGTGCCGCATGAGCGAACTGCTCTGTTACGGCCCCGTCTCGATCGGTGGCCTTTAACAGGCCCATTTGTTTTTGGATGGCTGGTTTTGGGCTAACATGGAGATGAAGAAAAGCTGCCGGGATTGGTAGAACCTGTCTGTGAGGCATAGCACCATAAATAAACATGCAAAGTGCCACGCAGCATTAAGCATGTGAAACACAAAAGCAGAAAGATCACACACACAAACGTAAATTACAAAGCATGTAAAGGAGCAAGGTAATGATTCTGGTTTTATTACCTGGGTGGAAGTGCTTGAGTCTTGTAGGATTGGCACTGGAGGCTACAGGAAAGACAGAGTCAATGTGGCAATTGGAGAGGACACACAGGGCCATATCCATCTCTCCTAAACCAGGACGATGATGTGGGCATCAGAGTCACATATTCTCAGGGGGACTCTGAGCAGCAGTGTCTCTCAACCTGGTATTTGGGGACCCTCAGACAGTCCACATATCCACTCCCTCCCAGCTCTCTACCAGAGCAAAAACATGGCTGTCTGGCAGGGAGCTGGGAGGGAGCAAAAACATGGCTGTCTGGCAGGGAGCTGGGAGGGAGCAAAAACATGGCTGTCTGGCAGGGAGCCGGGCGGAAGCAAAAACGTGGACAGTCTGGCATGGAGCTGGGAGGGAGAAAAAATGTGGACTGTCTGGCAGGGAGCTGGGAGGGAGCAAAAATGTGGACGGTCTAGCAGGGAGCTGGGAGGGAGCAAAAATGTGGACGGTCTAGCAGGGAGCTGGGAGGGAGCAAAAACATGGACTGTCTGACAGGGAGCTGGGAAGGAGCAAAAATGTGGACGGTCTGGCAGGGAGCTGTGACGAAGCAAAAACATGGAGTGTCTGGCAGGGAGCTGGGAGGGAGCAAAAACATGGACTATCTGGCAGGGAGCAAAAACATGGACTGAGAAACCCTGGTGTACAGCACAGAGAGTAAGCTTGGGGTGAGGGATAGGGGGCTGCCATCTGGGAGCTTTAAAATGGTTGGCTTTCTCTTAAGAGGGTTTTACCCCCACACCGACAAATTGAATTCTGAACTTATTGACCTTCTATCACACAGCACACATGACATTTTATCAAATGAGCAGAACATTTTTCCCACTGAGAAACAATTCAATTGAGAACAAGAAAAAAAAAAACATCAGGAAATCAATTTAGCAAGAAATTTGAACATTTTAATGATCAACAACATTTGTTCTGACTTTATACGAGAAATATGAAATAAAAAATTTCCTTACTGGATAATCTGACACCTTTAAGCTAAGGTACTGGAAAATGATTAACCTATTGCAGATTGGCTACGGTTCCAATAATGCGGTTTATCCAGCGTTACAGATCACTTTGTGAGGTCGGAAATCATTCCTCTGCCGCTCAGAGCGTAAAAATATACACCACTTCCAACATGCTCGTTCTTCACATCCTTACAGGTACATGTGTCTACTCGTGTGTCCCCGTGTGCACGCATCACATGCACTTGTGTTCAGTGCAGAGTCTAAATGGTGACATGGCGAAGACTAAAAGGGCAACAGTGTTAACAGAAACATTGCAATAACCCGCATTCTTCTACAGAGACGCTGTCATTTCACACACTAATGCGCGGCGATTTCCAATTATCAATAACAGGTGTAGCACGGGAATAGGCCGCGGGGCGTTTGCACTGCATCGCCACCACTTTGAGGAACGCCGCACATTAATTCACTCAAGTGGTTTGTCACATTAGAGGCAACGACATTTTTGTAAATTTGAGTAGCAAAAAAAATGGGCCACAAAACACTGCGATAAATGTAGTATGCAACCACTGGCGATCCGAGTGCAACTGAATGGTCCTTGCGGTCTACTGAAAATTTCTCTAACACTGAGGATTATGAGGGAACCTGTTGCTATTGGCTGAGAGAGAAATGAGGGACTTGCTATTGGCTGACCTGGACGGCATACATGGGTATCCCAGTGTGTGTGTGTGTGTGAGGGCTATGCTAAAGGCAACAGGGTCGAAAGTGGTGTTTGAGAACCAGGGTAGAGGCAAGAATCACAAAGTCACAACTCCACAGGGCGATCTGTAACACTGTTTAGAGTGATCACTTCCACAAGAGCAAAGTTTTAGAATGCTTAACAGTCTGAGCATTGAGACCATTCAGTGCTGTAACTTGATTGTGCGTCTTAAAGCATGGGCAAACTGTAAAGTTTGCTAATTAATACTGCAAACATAATTAGAAAAAATTGTCTCGTAAAATTATATGTCAATGTGGAACGTCAGTTTAAGGGATCTATTTAATACTTTATAAGAATTCCTTTTTTTTTCGTGCTTATTTTGAAACTTTGTTTTTTGCAGTAACTGTGCCTAATGGGCTGCATATTTAATTGTCCGAGGATTAGCTTTGACTATTTAGCCGTGAAGGGCTTAAAGTGGGTCAGGTCTTCAGAGTTGAATTTAATCCATTGACATATAACAGATGTGCTTGTGTTACCAGTGTTGCGGAGGAGCTGGCGGTTTGGGCCTGCTGCTGTTTGGACTGGAGCGCCGGGACGTTGTCGGGGGGGCTGGGGGTGCTTGCCGCATGTTTTATCGCGCTCCGTACTGAGACTGAGCTAAATCTCTGTTGGCAATGCATCTTCCCGCCAGACTAGAGCTGCTGCTGAGCACGTGACTCTGCCAGAGGAATAATGAATAAAAAGTGTATAAAAAACAAGAAGTGGGCTCCTTGGGAGGAAAGGAGAGGGCGTACAGGGAATGCTGCTTCAGCGTCAGCTGTCTGCACTCCCCTTCCCATGTGAAGAAAATCCACCAGAAACCCAAAGTAGTGGAGCTGTGCCCCAATAAGTAAACAAATCTGTAAGGCCACACATTTCCAAGGGACTTTTTCCAATGGGATCTGGCATCGTGTGCCTAGATTTTCATTCACGACGTTAGCTGCACAGCTATAAACATTTAGCACAAATGGTACTGTCGGCCATCTTGGAATCGGCTCCATTCTTTTCAGAGCATCGGTTGCAAATACAAATCAGAAATGTCTGTCCCGAGCACTCCAGGTCCAAAGCAGACACCGAGACCCCGCCTCCGCATCAGGGGTTGCCCACAAGCCTCTCCGCTTCTCCACTAGCTCCGCCCTCAGTCTGGTTACTTACTAAGGTGCCGGGAAGGCCCGGTTTCCCTGGTATGCCATCGATGCCAGGGAACCCCTGAAAGAAGGAACTGAGGTTGAATCGATTGAGCCTGCGGGCACAGTGCAGCCCCAGCCCTGGCCAGCACAGGTGCGTGCAGGGAGAAGCTGGCACCTCTCCTGGGATTTGTTTGGTGCTCCCTTATTTTAGCATCAAGCGTTTAATTAGGTTACAGTTTTGTTCCTTTTAGGAGTGTTTTAGAGGATAAACACAATGCCAGGTTAAAGACCAAGCAGGGCTCACTGTGTGAGAATCGCATGCAGTCATACAGAACTACACAGATCAGAATGCTTTGCTACAGGCCAAATTAGCATATTTTATCTGGGGTGTGTTTCTCAACAGCACAGTTGCTACATACGTTAGCAACTTACATAGTTAAATCCATTCAACTGAATGCAACTATGTTAGTTGCTAACAGGAGCTTTTGTTAAATGCACCCCTGATCAATAAACAAATGCCCAGAAAACATATTTAAGCATACATAGACCACATCACTAAACCTACAGCCTATAATTTACTATCGTACTTTACTGTTTGTGTGACGTTTTCCCTCACAGACACCCATACAATGTGTGATGCTGTCCGTTAGTGAGGAAGAAGGAATTGTAGGTTATGTTGATGAATGCACAGATTCCTTTATAAAAGATCTGCATGAATCTACATTAATTCTCCAGCACTCCCAGTGAGCTCCGCCTGGTCTTTAAGAGCAGAAGTCTCTCCCACTTGGAGATTTAGAACCTCCCCTATGAGGGTCACGTTTAATAACCAATGTTACTGTTTGACCTTTTGCTCTCAGGATTTTATGCTGCACTTCAGCCATGAGATTTAGCTTTTACAGTATTTGAGTCAGTATCATAAATTCTCTTTTCAATTTGCCAGTTTAGCGTAGCATTACTTAAATAGCACAAAAAGTACACTGGCAGTTTTATTTCAGGCTTCTTTCCCCCCCCATTTCATTTTCATTTCACTGCAGCTTCACTGCGCGATGACGGAAGCGGAACCCAGAGACAGGGGAAACACGGGAGAAACTTCCAGGTGAAAACGGGAAAAGCAAAGCAAGGAGCCGTCCGGGCCCAAGGGTACGGTCAAAGCGCCAATAGCATGCGAGAGCCTGCTACTGCACAGTGCAAACTGGGGGCCAATCTCCTCCAATCAGAGTCTGCTGCCATGGTGATGTCATCACCATGTTCCCCATGTCATAACTGGGCGCCCCTTCCCTGCCAAGCATTCCTCATAAGTGTTAGTGGCAAGAAGTCTTTTGCTGTTACATTGATTAAATACCTAGCTAAATCATTTTAAACATTATTTTATTTCTGATTACTGTTACTGTTTTATTTTGATTTGTAATTTTTGCTGAATTAACTTTTACATAGAACTGGTCTGATTTGTATGATCATTTTCCCAGTACATTTTGACTGCAGTTGAAGTTGATCTTAGCGAGAATCCACAGCCTCCCAAGCACACCCAACAAAGCCAGACAGCGGAGTGATCAGGAGAAAGGGGGAGAGGTCGTGGGGGGTGGGGCCGGGGGGGTGTGGGTAGAAACAGACAGAAGAGGTGTGTCCTTAGTAAGGGCAGCCAGAGGGCCGACAGAACCAGCCCACACTGTACCTGCGGTCCTGGGATTCCCATAAACCCCTGAGGCCCAGGAGGACCGGGGGGGCCGGGAGGTCCGGGGGGTCCCTGTGACATGAGGCAGATCGAGGGCCAGTCAAAATCAGTCGATCGCAGCACCCCTCAACACCCACGCAAGGTGAGCAGGACCGGAACCAGACAACAGGGTGCACAGGATGCACAAGCACTATTTAGGTATCATACCGACACCCATATTTATAGAGCGCAGTAACCCGGCACAGATAGATGCTAGCTAACAAGCAAGCACACTGATTAATATGATTCACGAGATTCTGCCTGCAATGCAACATTAACCAACAACATTAACTTTACTACTCTTCAGCTCATTTATGATTAAAGAGCGATACAGATTCGTCACTCAGACCTGAGGACCTGGTTGCCACGTATGCTGGCCTCCAGGGGCTCCCTGCAAAGGAAAGCAATCAAGGTCAGAGTAGCATCTTGTGGCATTCTGTGTGCATCTGAGAGCAGTGTGTGCAGCATGCACGTCCATGCGGCTGCATGTATTACTCACAGGGCCCCCGTGTCCGCTGTAGTTGGGTGACAGACAGTTACAGTCCCCCGGCGCTCCCTAAAAAGTGTGCGGCATCATGACATCACTGTTACACTTTGTGGGTATGAGTTTCCCTTGCGGGGTAATGTTTTCATTTACATCCAGAGGTGTTCCCCTAAGCGCAGTGTACCCCAACCCGGTCCGCGGGGACCTGAAAGCAGTGTTTTTGCTCCCTGTGTACAGAGCTGGGAGGGAGCAAAAACATGGACTATCTGTGGGTTCTTGAGGACTGGGTTGGAAACACTGGCCTAGCAGGAGCACTACATATTGCTACTGCTCTAATGTACAACACATCTTACAATCTCACAGAAATGAGCTCCAGAGCGCCACCTCTCGTCATCCTTGAGGATGGGCGGCCAGCAAACCTACCTTGTCCCCTTTCGCTCCATTGATACCCTGAAGCAAACAAAGAAAACGCGGCTCTAATAACAGGACAGCAAGCTGAATGGCTATATCACATTTAAATATAATTTTTATTTATTAATTTTATTTATTATTTTTTTAAGAAAGCATGGTCAGCTAGTCCCTGGAGCAGCCGGGGTTTAAGGGTTCCCAGTGGTCCATTGGTGGCAGCACTCTGCCGACCCTGGACTTGAGCGAAACCAAACTATGAACTATGATATGTAAAAAGAAAATGAAGGATTGGAGCAAATGAGGAAGAGGTGGAGGCCAGACTCGCTCACTCACAGGTCGTCCATCCTGACCGGGGATTCCAGGCTGCCCTGTAGAACCCTTTCTCCCCTACAGAAGGACCAGAGAACAGAAACACACTCAGACAGACACACAAACTGCACACTCATACACTGAAGGACCACTCAGCGGGACCTAAACACTAAATGAAACCACACACTAACACCTGAGCCAATACCACCCTCACCAGGGTCGCAGATGCTCCAGCACCCGGGGGCCCCTGTGGCCCCTGCAGGCCCATCTCTCCTTGGGATCCCTGGGAAAGTAACATGTGATGAATGATAAGACGGCAGTGCCTATCACGCTTCCAGAAGCAGGCCGGGGGGAGGGGTGGGGGTGTTGTCAGCCCACCTTACTCATGCCAGCCAACTTACTTTGTCTCCTTTGAGTCCTGCTGGTCCAGGAGCGCCATCCCGTCCAGGGGGGGCCTTTAAAAACCAACACACGGCAATTTAATCAACGACGGAGATTAAATTCCAGCTCTCCCACCTGATCATTTGTCATGGCTTAAATACAGCGCTGAGGCTAAAGCACAGCCTTTATCATCATTAATAACGAGCGTATACTCCTGGATCACACAGGATGAAGGAGTGCGTGTGCGCCAATGCGGAACTCCGCGCATATATATGGGCTCTGAGCAGGTCTGTCACTGTTTGCCAGTAGCTCCACTGGGATGATGAGGAAACCCTGGATGAGTCATGTGAGGCAGCCGTCCCGCATGCAGTGAGGGGTTGGGGCAGAGGGAGCAGGCTTACAGCGACTCCAGGCAGTCCTCTGGGTCCCTCCTTTCCCTGTCAAAGGAAAGGGAACAAGAGAAGGAGTCATTCAAAGACTCTGCAGACATATAAACAACACAAAGCCTTCTCTGATTGACAAGGCAAGGAGAAGGAGATCAGACATCTTTTAAAAAAATACTCCTGGGTATGTTATGCTTTATTTGCCTTCTATGTCTTACGACCAACATAAGGTCAAGCACCAACCTTAGAGGAAACCCGAAACTTTCTCTTCTTAATACTGTTACCCCATGAGATCTTTCTCATGTACGTGATTAAGGATGGATACGGGGCTAGGATCTAACCAAGAGTTAAAGTGAAAAAGCGATAATCACTATGACAGATTTGTGAAGACTTTTTAACTATAACACTTACTTGAGGTCCTGGACTCCCAGCTGAGGCAGTTCCTGGTTCACCCTGCACAGCACATTTTAGCACAAAGCACTGGGTTAGATGCATGCAGTGGGGCATCGAAATCCAATAATACAGCCTCAAAGTAGAGCCCACACGGCTCCTCCATACACAACACTCAAACGTTACTTTCAGCAGTCCCAGAATCCTTCAAAGATCAAGCCAACTATGATGTGTGTGGGCAGATTAACAAGACTTGGAAAGAAACACCTTCACCCACCTGTCTGCCCTTTGGGCCTGGCAAGCCCTGTGGACCTGGGGGACCCGGTACACCCTGGTAGGAGGCAAACAGACAGAACAGTATTTGCAAGTTTTTTGCTAAAAAAGCAGGAGCCATTACAACCTAATAAAAAAAAAACGACAGCGACTAGTTTAGGACGGAGGAAATCTTCCCCAGAATTTTGCTGTGCCTTTAAGCCACTTAACCCCTGAAATGCTGTCCCGTGACCCCAGGCTTTGCATGTACTATGCAAAAGTCTTAGGCAGTCAAAGGAAATGCTTAAAGCTATTTATCTGGGTAGTGAGTAGGGCCTCACGCTTAGTTTGAATCGCGATTTCGGGGGCTTGATCCCTATGCATATCTCATTCTTACAATGTAACCGATTTTGAAGTCGGGAAGATCTGGTGCATCAAGCCAAGCACTCCATTTCCTCCATATGCTGTAGCAGCGAATGGCAGGGCTGCATTATGTCATGTGACAGGAAAAGGGGGCGGGTAAGCAGGTGGTATAATAAAGAGCAGGCAAGGTTTAAGTTTATGTTTAGCACTGGAAATTAAGATTAGAAGATCAGCAGAATGATGCTACATTGTTTTGTGTTCGGCCAGGTTTAATAATGGGTTATAAACATGCCGCTAGCCGGTACACTGAGACCTCTTATGCCTGGAGAATGAGCCTACGAAATCGGTTGTCCTCCAAAACCGACAATGCCTGATCACCCAGTGAAATCATCACCATAATTTCAGCTGTTGTTTCTTCAGCTCTGGTGCTGATAACTATGAATTTTGATACAGTTTAAATGTCGGCCTTTGATATCAGGCAAGACTGACACATCAGACTGATGCCAACATCAAGATTGTTAATCCTTATCAGCTGACACCCATATGTTAACAAATACATTGTGCATCTGTGTAAGTGCTGTTCCAACTTCATATAGACCACATGTAAGGCAAAAGTATATTATTATTATTATTATTATTATTATTAATGTGCTAGTGGCTGTCAAAAAATACATGGGTGTGTAGGATAGTGGCTGCTAACGCAGGGCTGAGATTAGCAGGGGTCTTGAAATGGATAAGATGACACACTTTGACAGATCATAGTTTTTCACCAACATTTTTTTTTTACACCAACACTAGATCATTTGATCATTTCCTTTGACTGCCTAAGACATTTGCACAGTGCTGTATGTGTGTGCGTGTCTCAAAGGAGAGCATGATGGGAAATGATGGGAACACTCCTATGTCTCTGTGCTGGTGCAAATGGCAAATAAACCATCACTTCACTTCATCATTTCATTTCAAGTTGGGGGGGGGGGGGGTGCAGTAGGCAGACTTACACTCTTCCCAGGAATGCCAATCCCAGGGGACCCGGAGTCTCCTTTCTCCCCCTTTATACCTGGCACCCCGACCACGTCTGTCTGTCCATCCAGGAGAGACGGACACCCGTCGCAGGAGTCGCCCTGGAGACAGACAGGCAGACACGTAGAGGAGGGAGCAGACAAACATGGATCCAAGGAAGAAGAATGGAAGAGGAACACCATAATGAAGTGGAAAGACTTGGGGACACAGCGTGACGGATGACATGGTAAACAGCCTGGGCATCAGAGTGAGGGATGAGACAGACACACCTTTTCTCCTTTGATCCCAGACTGGCCGTCTCTCCCCGCCTCTCCAGAAAGGCCTGGCATCCCGGGAAGCCCCTGTATGCCCTGCCCACCCCCCCCCGGGGGACAGAAGCACATCACTTGCACGCCGGCTGCCATATGCTTAACCACAGTTTCTAGGCCATAACGACAGACTGACGCCCTCAAGCCCGACCCACTCTTCACATGTGGCGTGGCTGTGTCTTAATGACATCCGCAACCGCACACAATCACCAAACCCAAGGCGGCAAATCAGCAGCACTCCTTCGCATGATAGGATCTAAACCAGAGCACAGATGGCGCTGAAGCTGCAGTGTCACCTGCCACCAGTATCCATCATTCTACTTACTACACCAGGCCTGGGCAGTCTTACCTGCAAAGGGCCGGTGTGGATGCAGCTTTTCGGGATAACCCTCAACTCTTCCCACCCAGGTGTGGGCACCCTTTAGCCAATCAGTCCTCTGATTAGCAAACTAATTAGGGAGATGCTGTGAGCCTCCCCTCACGTAAGACTGCCCTCCCCTGCACTACACCAGCCGTGACGCTTAACCAAGGAAAGTGTTTAGGCTTTGAGTTTACACTTATGTAACTTGTCTGCACTGTGTACTATCATTGCATCTTGCCTGTTTTGCACTACATGTATGATTGTCTGTGGTTTATGTACTCGCTGCCCCATGCACAAGAATTTCCCTCTGGGATCGATAAAGCTCAACTAATTTATTAATAAACCAATTGAAACTCACCTGGTCTCCTTTAAGCCCAGCAGGTCCTGGTCTCCCCTGACAAATGGTCCGAACAAGACAGAACGTGTCAGCATGACGGCAGCCTCCCGACGCCCACAGTCTCGCTATACCGCACCAGCATTCCCCTCATTTCAATTGTTTTAAATTTGTATAGCGGTAAACTTTTGCTGACTACAAAGGGCCCCATAACAGTAAAATAAGCGAACAAAACTACAGCAGGCCTGCCGAATTTCATAAGCGGATTATTTAAGGTTGGCCCGGTGGTCCTGTGATTAAGCGAGCAAGCCTGGACCGAACTGGACTCGTCTTCACAAAAAGACCGAAGCCAGGCATCGATACACATGGCTAGCTGCTAAGAGCTTCTTCATTTTTCTGCTTGCCAATAACGCCTTCCAAGATACACAAATGTGATGCGTGCTAATGGCGTGGCAGACAGTTTGAGGCCGATACATATTTATCATGATTGCCCCCCCCCCCCTTCCCCCCCAGCCGCAGCTCCTGGGCTCATCAATCTAAAGCGCTGAGCTCACCTGCTTCCCCACCCCTCCCGCACCAGGGGGCCCCGGAGGGCCAGGTGGTCCTGTAATGTTGATGATGGTCTGAGCACCTCCAACCTCAGCAGGCAGCACTTCGCATGGACCACAAGGATCACCCTGGGGGAATGAAGGACCCAGGTGGGGGGGGGGGGGTTGGAGGGTGGTAGTGACATGTTCAGCAGCATCAGTGACATTGCATTCAACATGCACCCTAAGAAACCCTAATCCCAACCATAACAATGTTATCCCCCACCTGGGCCTATGCTTAACCATAAGTAACCAAACAAGATACCAGACTTTGGGAAATTCTACCTTTTTGATTGCAGTTACAGGTTTTTATAAAATTGAGTTTCCCCTGTGTGGGGGCTGAAATGGTCCCCACATTGTCAAAATAACAGGTTCTTATCACATTGAGGGGACGTTCGGTCCCCACAATGTAATATGACCACAAACATGCACACACACACACTTACCTTCTCTCCCTTGAGTCCTGGGCTCCCCAGGCCAGGAATGCCAGGCTCCCCCTAGCAGGAACATGACAAACTGAAGGATGCCCGCGGAGCACAACCTTAGCAAACAGCAAACGTGCTTAATCTACAATTACTTCTGCCCCCTCAGCAAATTCCATACTTCACTTGCACCAGAACCTTTAAAAATTCATGCATTAACATTTTGTTCATTCATATTCATTTTTTTTTTGCTTTGAAGAAACTTTTTTAACCACATACATTACAGGGATACTAACTTTCTTCTGCTATATTCAGGGGTGATTGTAGGATTTTTTAAGGTGGGGGACACACCTTAAGGGTCATAATTCCTACAAAGGGGCCAGCCTTATCCTTAGCCAATGGTATGTGTTGAACGGGTGAGTGACAGGGGAGTGAGCACTCTGGGGGCCAATCAGCATTTAGATTGGGCTACTGGCCCTGTGTTACCACGTCTGTATATGCCCCTTACCATACTTACATAGACACTGTTTAGAATATTTAGGGAAAATATCCCTGTTTGAGCTGATACCCATCCAGTGGGCATGTTAGGGGGATGATGTAAGTTAATGTTTCCCAACCCGGTCCTCTGCAACCCCCAGACAGTCTACATTTTTGCTCCTTCTCCAGCTCCTAACACACCTATACCAGGTGTTCATTGTCCATTATTGGCTAGGAGCTTGGAGGGAGCAAAAATGTGGACTGACTGGGGGGTCCCCAGGACCGGGTTGGGAAACACTGGACTAAAGGGTGAGAAGCCATAGCGATGGCAAAACAACAAAACGCAACTCACCCTGTCACCTTTGACCCCATCCTGACCTCGTGCCCCCCTTGGTCCGGGCTTGCCCTGGAACACAAAAACATCTTCTGTATATGCATGATAACAGCATCATATCCATCTTATCCAGAGCATAATGCAGGTTCATACCCACCATGAGTCCTTCTGTTCCACTGGGACCAAGGCCACCCTGGAAACCAAAGACAGGTGTCAGTCGAGAGAGGAAGACAGACCACCGAATACCCAGCCTCTCCATTCAACTTCACCTTAATAATATCCCGGCTACTCCCTACTGCAGAGTGGCCATTTCACCATGTTATATAGACAATGGTCAGAAGGCTTACAGAAGACCAACTGCATACTAAAGTAGCATACACACAATTAACTATTACCAGCTGGATCTGAAGTCCATTAACCTTCCAAGAGTGCTGTTTCACCAGGCCTGCATAGCATGGCTTGGAGTTGGAGAACCAACCTCATCATTTGTGGGAGTCTCGTGGACCTAAATGAAGACCTTGACCTACCCCATTATAGCCACACAATGTAGACTGCATGATGCCTACTGTGGTAGACCATCAATGTAACACTGTACTGGTCATCGTTGAGTAATGTCATGTGAACATTATGAACACCTTCAGTTTTATTCCTCCATAAATTGTGTTCATAGTCAGAAAATATCAGTTTTAAAGTTTCATAGCACAGAAACAAATATTTACACCTTTGTTAGCTGAATATCATTAAAATTTAAATAGGTTTAATATGGTTTAAAGCAGAATACAGAGTCAGACACAACACAGACTATTACAGCAAACTGTAGTCAATAATTTTGTATTTATGTTACCATGTTAAATATAATTTAAAGTTAATTAAAATGCATGGTATAACTTCATAATTGCAGACGTATGCATTACATATATATGATGTCATTTTTCTTCTATATGATGTAGCTCGTAGCCTCCATTATAATGAATGAAAAGTTTTGTTTCAATGCAATGAGCTTCCCTTTGGACTTGGATATAATGCATATACCGGCTGCCACATCGCCCACTGTAAGATTTGTTTCCAGCAGTAAACAGCATCAGCTTTCTTCCAGTGCGAAACCTGTTTATTTGGCTTGATGTTTTTTCTACACTTTATGTGTACAATAGAGGTTCTTCGGCTGCCTGTAATATTTTATAAATGTAAATTACAATTTCCAGTTATCAAAGATACCATAAAATACCACATTAAATGTTTCCAGTCAGTAGAAGTCCCTTTCACATTAATCATAACATTTTCCGCTTGTCATTATGCTTTATTACTCAATATAAGCGTTAAATAGGCAAGTACAGCCATCCCTCCCCTGCTAGGTTAGAAGAGACCAGCAGGTCTTCTAAAAGCTCGGTCAGCAGAGGACAGATTCTGCCGGGGCTCTACCGTCACACCCCAGAACATAAATCATTGATAAAGGTCTTTAATCATTAAAGGTCCAGCCAGATAATGGAACACACGGACAGATAAACACAGACAAAAGACAATTAATCTAATATATTGATCTATTCCAGCAGTGTGAAAGGAACACAAAGAACTTATTTATCAGAAGTCAGCTTTAAACTGTCACCTGTTAATTGTCATCTATCTGGACATGTTTAGCCAAACCTGAAGCAAGGGCTCACAGTTGGGATCTAGGCTGAAGAGGCTCTTCTTCCAGATATCCAACCCCCCCCCCCACCCCCCGCCATGAGTATTTACATCTGTTACTACGACAGCAAAGTCTTTCTGACACCCTTTGGGGGACTACACCCGCATAATGCTTGAATGCTGTTGACTACTGTTAGGCGCCATGTGCAGACCAAGCGGATATCCCAAGAACTCCGAGTTAGCAACCTTTTGGTACCTGCCAAAAACACTGATAACCCGCACCTAGCCAGCTCTTCGCCTCCTTGTATTTGACAGAAGCCCTGTGATGGTTTCCTGGCTACGTCTGGAACAGTGCTGCAGTGCTTGCTGTCATCCGCTCGCGGATTTCTACACAGCTCCTGCTCTCTTGGGTGACGCTAAATCAAAGGCGGCTTCTTTCATGTCTCGTCTGTCACCTCGCTGGATGGATGCCAATTGCTTTTATTGCCCCTTGTCATGAACCTTCTACATTTGCACTTGTAGGCCCTCGTCCCCTCCTGGAGAGCAACGCGTCAGCTGGCAGATCGCGGATTAGTCAGCTTCTTTTTAAAAATCTTAGAGATTACACTTCTTTTGTGCCTCGGTACATGTTGTTAAGTGACTCAACGGGCTGCCCTGCTCTTTGATTCAGCGTGGTTTTGCTGAAGTTTGATAAAGGCCTCCGTCTCGGACCCGAAAGCCACTTTCAGATCTCTCTGCTTGTGTGGATGAATTTGACAAATAAATGATTACAGAGGAGTACAGGGGCATGTGGCACATAGTCTCCTTCACAGTTACTCTGAATTCACATTTCAGAACTCAGAAAACAGGAGCTGGAGTGCCAGGACCTTTTATCATTAGTTATTGAGTGGACAAACTGCAGGTTGACGGAAGACAGAAAGTTTGGGGTGGCTGTTATTCTGAATAGAGTCTCTGCCAGATGCACAGTATGACCAGGACTCACCTTCTCTCCTTTGGGGCCAGTCAGCCCAACTGTCCCCGCTTCTCCCTGCACAAGAGTCAGAAAGTCTTCAGCTTCAAAGCTCAGTGGACTATGACTTTATACAGACACTTTAGGGATGCATCTAATGAGCAGGTGCACAGTAGCGGCTGAGAAACATCCTGTTCACCTTTTGGCCCTTCTCACTCATTCCAGGGTCACCCTTCTGACCCTTAAGCTCCTGCTTCAGTCTGGATTGCTTTACCACAGACTGCAGATTGGCAGGTAACTCTCCCAGAGTGGGACAAACAGCACAAGGCTCGCCCTGTGGGGAACAGAGGGTACAGACTGAGAAGTATATACTACAGAGAGTGTAGAGGGTATAGACTGCGAAGTGTACACTACAGAGAGTGTAGAGGGTATAAACTAAGAAGTGTACACTACAGAGAGTATAGAGGATATAGGCTGAGAAGTGTACACTACAGAGAGTGTAGAGGGTATATCCTGAGAAGTGTACACTACAGAGAGTATAGAGGGTATAGACTGGGAAGTATACACTACAGAGAGTATAGAGGGTATAGGCTGAGAAGTGTACACTACAGAGAGTGTAGATGGCATAGTCTGAGAAGTGTACATTACAGAGAGTATAGAGGGTATAGACTGAGAAGTGTACACTACAGAGAGTGTAGAGGGTATAGACTGGGAAGTGTACATTATAGAGAGTGTAGAGAGTATAGACTGAGAAGTGTACACTACAGAGAGTATAGAGGGTATAGACTGAGAAGTGAATACTGCACAATATGCTGGCTCATACCACACAAATCTGAGCACTCTAAACAAGACTATTTTTATCTGAAGGCATTAAAATCACCATGCTCTGCATGGGCACTTCAACACATATTCGTATATCTAATTGCTGAGGGATCCACTTACTTTTTCACCTTTGACTCCACTTGTCCCTTGTTCTCCCTGTGAATTTTTAAAAAGGTTAGCCATAACAATCAGCAATAATTACTGTATGCTCTAGATATCCGCACTGCAGTGCCAGAGCATATAAAATTAGAGATGGAGGTTCGCGTATGTAAATGTACTACATGAAGGCAAGGTAATCCGAATGTGACCTCGACCTCTGAGGTCGTATGGGACGTGCTTCCAGTTTCTGAGAGTGCATGCCTACTTGCCCACAAAGACCAAACATCTGCTTGGAGAAAAGTTGCCCCATACCTTCTCGCCTGGTTTCCCATCCAAGCCCTTGAGGAGAGACAAGCAGTGGCTGCATCAAAGCAAGCAGTTGTGCTCGAGATAGATTAACGTTCATTTTCAGACGTGGCTGCCCCTCCTCCCGCCCACCTCGGCCTCTGAAACTAGGTATGATGGATGGAGTCTGGCATTATTGGAAATCGTTACGGGAAAAAGCACAGGGGGTTTTATGGAGTGCATCTGTCTCACTCCACAGAATTTATTCCGTGTGCAAAGGGAAGTGTAGTGATAGTGAACGGCTAAAATGACAGTGGAGCGAAATGCGCGGATTATGGCGTGAAGGTTTCATTTCGGGCTCTTTCCAGAAACTGCTGATTGTGACGAAGGGAAAGGAAATGGCCCTTTGCTTAATGCCAGGTACCTTCTGGCTCATTGTATTCCCTTTCCGAAGGACGATGGCCGTCTTTTAGTTACAGTACTGAGGAACGGGAGCAGACAGCTTTAGGGGAACCGGAGACAGAGAAACAGAAATTCCCTGGAAATAGTTAAAGGTCCCAGAATTCAGCACGACGAGAAAAGCCATAAAAGGCTTCCATTTCCCTCAGCCAGAAAACGGCATCTAATAGTGCCTACAATTCCTCAGACACCAGAAAAACATACTGTTATATGAAAACTGATGGCTCTCTCCTTACCTGTGGGCCTGGTTCCCCTATTCCTGGAGTTCCTGATTCTCCTTTGGGCCCTGGCTTTCCATTTAAGGCCACAGTATTAAGCATGTCTTCAGACAGAGTAGGACAAAGCTCACAGGGCTCCCCCTGCAGGAGACACGCGGATGTGCACGCATGAGCACTTCTGTTTAACTCAGTGATGTAATAAGTCACAGTGCTACAACATTTTTTGTGTGAACTACTAAGCACAGCTGACCGATATTTATGTGTGGGACTGCCCTTTCTTTTTTCCATGACACTCTAAGACTTGCAAATTTCCCAAGTCCCAAGTTTTCCACTGCTGGCCTGTTATATGGCCCCCTCTCACCTCATATTTATCTGCTATAATAGTTAACCAAGAAACATGGAAATACTCAGGGAGAGAGGAAGACGAATTATGTTACTGACTCGGCTGTACGAGAGAGAGAGAGAGAGAGAGACAGAGACAGAGACAGAGGCTATGGGTGTTCCTGTGTCCACATGAGCCTGACTCAGAGCTGAGACCCCTGAGACCTGAGAGCTGAGACCCCTGCTGGAAGGAGTGCTGGCCACAGCTGTCCAAGCGTAAAGCCTTAGGCGGGACTCACCTTCTCTCCCTTAGGCCCCCCGGAGCCTCTGGGGCCCTGTGGACAGAGATGCCAATTAAAGGAACCGAACTGCCAGTCTATGAATGACATATCTGCAGGTGCTACATGCAAGGAGATGTTGTTGATGGTGATCATGACGAAGAAGATCAAGGAGGCAATATGAGCCTACTTACAGGGTCACCAGGTTCGCCATCTTCTCCAGGCTTCCCAGAATCTCCCTGAGAAGGAGACCAGATAGCCATTAGCTCACGCTATGATCACATTTTACTTGAGGGGACTGAAATAATGTAGCATTATGCTATTACCTATCTATTACCTAACCACAGATTAAGTGTTAGTTACAAACTGATCTCATGTTGGTCCATCATTAATGAATTGTCACACATCTTTCATCTCAAGCAGCTACTGAAGGAACCACTGAAGGCAGTGCTGTAGGAACAAATGACGAAGAACCTGTGGAAAATACTGATCTCATGTTTGCTCGTCGTTAGTGTATTGTGATACATCATTTATCCCAAGCAGTTACTATATTTATTACTCTATTTGTTAATTCTATAAATCTTAGTGAACTACTAAGGAACTATTTAAGGATCAAGTGATGAATAAGAAAAGTGTAATACTGATCTCATGTTTGTTCATCATCGATGAATTGCGACGCAAGTAGTCACTATATTTGTTAATGGTTTGTACTTCAGTAGTAACTAAGTTACCGAGTATTTTTGTCGCCTACAGTGTTACCAACACTAAAATCAAGTAATGTCCCATTTTACTCTATAACGCAGATTGTCAGAAGAACACCAGTGCACACAGACAGGCTTCCCACTCCCACTACTCACCTTTTCCCCTTTGGATCCAGGGGGACCTCCCGGATTCCCCTGTAAGAGGACAACACAGCCATTATTAAAAGGCTGCCTTACATGAGGGTGATTCCCCACTGCCCCATGACTGTAATGTACCACCACGCATTTTCCTGGCTTTACTAAACGGAGTGCAGTCCTGACGAGACTCAGCAGCTGCCAAAGTACACTCATTAAAGGGCTTCCAGCATGTGGATTCGGTCTGCGGCAATGAAAAGGGTGCTGACTACAAAGTTCAGCTGAGAATCTTAGCATAAACCTGTAAGAGCCAAAAAAGAATTCTCCAGAAGCAAGGTGTCTATGCTGAGAACAAGCGAGGAATCCTTCAGAGAGCATTTTAAACACGAGATGAACCATTAGAGCCCCGGATTCTTCTACGGTACGCGTGTTAGTGGCATAGAAGCCTCTGAGTACAATTCCCTGCTAGACTTTATCGTTTTCCTTTTTGCCTTCATATTTTTTCGATATATAGTGCCTCACAGCCTGACAGGAAGCAAAGGACAAGACAACTGCTGTCAATCAACTTTCTTTTTTGCATAATGCTAGGGGGATTCTAGGATTTTCTTAAGGTGGAGGATATTGGAGGAACCATAATTCATATAGGGTAGGCAACCTTATCATTAGGCAATGATATGGTGACTGACAGGGGTGGGGACATTCCAGGGGCCAATCAGCTTTTAGATGGGATCAACGCCCCTATGGCCTGCCCCTTGGTGCCATGCAAACCAGAAGTATGTTTGTCAGTCTTACTCACCGGTGGACCTGGCTTCCCAATGCCTGGCACTCCGGGGGAGCCTGGGGAACCCGGTTCCCCTGCCATTCCCTCCGGTCCAACTTCGCCGGTACGACCCTGCAGGTGATATAGCTAGTCACTAGGGGGCGTCACAGGGACTCACTTGTCCCAGTCTCTTGCTGAACTCTTAGTCATACACTAGGCACCTAAACGAATAGGTCACTAACCAATGCCACGACTCCTGAATAATAGTGATAGTGATATTTTATTATAAATAATACTAAATCCCAGTGGCAAGTGAATAATTGGAAGTACCTGAAGGTAACGTTTTATGTCCAGAACATATGTATTATATGGAAGCTCATATGATAATTTTGCTGTAGTTTATGCAAAGCACTAGTCAACAAGACTAAAGGGTAACATCATGAATAAACCATGACGCATCTGGACAGCTTTGAAGGAAATGTGCTGCGGAAAGGTTTGGATTTGGTTCTGGCCTGATGCCGATGTGCTCCAGCCTCACCTTCTGCCCCTTGGGTCCCACCACACATATGGATCCAGCTCGACCCTGAAAGGAATCGGACAGGCGTCAGTGGTGTCTGATGCTTCCCGCCGCACCCAGGCCCAGCTGCCTCCGACCACGGAGGAGATTCACTGCAGCTGGCAGTGACAGGATCAGTGGGAAGCCACCCTCTCCGTAAGCACCGGTCCCAGAAACGAGGCTCCTGTCAGTCTCCGGATCGCCGAAACCGTTTAATGGCTAGATTAGGTGGCAGCTCCCCCCAACAAGTTCAAAAAGACAGATCGAACATCACGCCGCCCCGGTTGGGGACCCGCAAAGCGCACAGACTCTGACACAAGGCGGAGCGCGCCGAAACGTGTTATCGCTTTCATTTGCACTCTCCAAGCCTTCGTACAATCCCAGGCGGTGGCGGGAGATTAAAGGCTTTAAAATCTGCTTTAATAACACGTCTCCTTTCCATTTAAGGCCGTCACTGCCGCGGTATTGATTTCCGGTGCTTTGTTAGTCTATCTTAATCCATACGGCCGTAGGTGAAATCAACACCGCCCGAGATAAACAGGCCGGCGAGCAGTACAAGGCGACTAGCTCAGTGACATTACGCCCCGGTCTTTATCGTGAAATATCAGCAGGCCGCTTATCAACAAAATTTACTAATACCTTCTGTCATGGGAATTCTTTTACTTACATCTTTACCAGGAGTCCCAGGCTGGCCCGGAATGCCGAATTCCCCTTTCTGACCCTTATCCCCCTGGAGAGAGTGCCATCGAGAGATACGAGGAAAGAGGGCAGAAAGGGCACATCTCAGCTGGCTCAATTCAATCAGCAGAGCGACCTTGGTGCTCAGTCCCCACATGTGAATTCAGTCTTTTCTCACTCAGAAAAGAAAGCAACTTCACCTTGATGCCAGCACTGTTTTCCCAGGCACCAGGCCAGCCCTAAAATGAAAGGTGAAAGATTCTTTTTTAAATGACCAATCGATTACCATGGACTCTGTTTTGAGGCTTAGGCCTCAGGAGTTGTTGAGTAATGACGTTGAGCATGGAGAGACTGAGGCGCCGGTCGATTGGACCCAGAAGGCCCGGATGAGACCGGACCTGGTACTCACCGGCTCTCCCTTCTCTCCCTTAGGCCCCTCTGCACACTGAAACACAGGCAGGCGTTAGATGCAAGTCCCCCCCCCCCCCCCCCCCCCCCCCCCCCCCCCCCCCCCCCCCCCCCCCCCCCCCCCCCCCCCCCCCCCCCCCC
>JAODKM010000044.1:14599369-14610436 GCA_026780845.1 Petrocephalus sullivani | reverse complement strand
CCCCCCCCCCCCCCCCTGGCAGGCTGTCTGTTGCTCACCCCCCTGCCTCGTCCCTAGCGGTACTCTGCCAAGATTTGAACTCTCGCATTCCACCAATACTTTGATGGTCTGCAGGCCTTCCTGTGTGTCTGCAGGAGAAAAGGCTGTCGACGTGCACAAAGGAGCAGGCCTTCACATGGACACAAATGTACAGTGGACGCTCTTATGTATTTAGCAGACGCTTTCATCTAAAGCAACATGCAACTGAGAAAACAGAGCACCGGAGCAATTGGGGGCCACCCCAATGGTGATATCAGTCTGCCACGAATTTGAACCGGCAACCTTCCGATAACAGGCACAGCATCCTAACCCACTGAGACATGCATTGCAATCTGCAAAGCTACAGTACACTCAGTGGCCACTTTAATAGGTACAGGGTACACGCTAGATGGGATGCCAGTCACAGGACACAGACTGAAAAACATACCACGGGCAATTTAGAGATGGCAATTAGTCCATCCAGAACTAAGAGGAAACCCCTGCAGCACAGGGGGGCCCTATATACCCCAGACGCAGCGAGGAGAGAGGAGATTGGCACAACGCTGGTGATGTAAGAGAACAGTGCTGCTCGCTGAGCCACCATGTGCGTGGGTATGGCTATATGGACTCATTAACACACATGCAGACAGCTAAGCTGAGATGCAGATGGCACCGCAGGGCCTGGGCTGGGTTTCTGACTGCCCCCCTCCCCCCCTGGCCAAATGATGACACGCCTTGTTCAGACCCCACTAAGTCCAGCTGGATTTTCATGGACTAACTGCACCTCTAGGATTAAACAGGACCAGCTGGGTACAATCAGGGACAGGGCCTCTGTTGTTCTCCACTGCTGAGTTATGGATTTGCTGTGCATCTTCCTGCTTTTTCACTCAAACTAAACAGCTTCAATGAAAGTCCATCCCCCATTCTCCGCTCCCTGTTTCCATCACCGAAGAGCTTTTTCATTGTTTTGAACATCGTTACCTATGCTTGTCTATTATCCATTTACCTTGTAAGACATATAAAACACATGGCATATAAAATATACATTATACACACATATGGGGGGGGCATGGGTGGGAGCATTGAGCCATGTCTGCCTGCTTTTGTCTGCGTCCCCGCTGAAGGTAGGTGGCTAAAGCAGAGATAAACTCTACACACAGGCATATAGGAACAGGTTGTAATCACTGAATATAGCTCTTGTTTTGTTTAGTTTTGTTTTGACATGGCTTTTTATGCCGCGCTGTGATAGAATCGTCTGATTTCACTTCAGTTAGAATCCGTAAATATTCCAAACCCGAGTTCCGGTCCCTGGGCTCCGCCTGGGGGAGCGTTCTGACAGCATCTGCTACAGGCGGAGTGTAAACATAGGCACCGGAATGACAGTTTATGAGACGTGTCAGTGTCAGGCAAGGCGGGGTCCAGGGCAAGCTGGGATAAGTCTCCAAACTGATACCACACCTAGGCAGAGATGATGTACAGATGCTCATTATTCTACCTATGACATGCATATATTGTACAGCTGCTCCTAGCAGTGTAGCAGTATTTTGCACAGATCAGGTTCCGAAAGCATAAATCCAGACCGAGATTTTGTTTCAACCAACCAGTTGAGTATAAAGCGTCACATTCAGAGAGTACTGAACTGGTTGGCTGAAAAAAAATCTCGGTCCGGATTTGTACTTTCTGGACCTGAATTCTGCATTTTGTTGTCTGAGTACTTGTGCGATGGCAACAAGGCTGAGTCTCTCTGCCTGTCTAACTAGCTACCATTAGCCATGGAAGGAGCACAATCATCCAGTCTAACAGGTTGCTCCTCTGACTTTTCCCTTCCCCCTTAATGGCTGCCATATAACAAGGTACAGCGTCCTTTGTGTCCAAACTCTGGAGCAAACTAGACACTCATCCTTCCATGTATACAAAAGGAAACAGCCTGAAGAAACTTTGGGACCGATTCATGCTAAGCATGTTTTTCTGTTACTCTGAGAACAACAGATCCTGCATGGAGGCTCACACTTTTCCACACAGTTCGGCATACAAAGCAGCTGCTATCTTGTCTGCGCAATAGGGAAGGTGCAGTTTTGGAGGAACGTTTGCTGCTCTACACTGGTTTGCGTGTTGCAGAGATGCGACTAATGACAGCAGACAGGAAGAGCTGCACAAAATGAGACCGCGTCCCCTTCACCTCAAACGCACTCGAGACAAACCGTGACCTTTATTCAGTCAACACCGCAGGAAGAGGTGAACAGCCGGCCAGCTCCGTGAGGCTCCCTCAGGACGCTCCAAACGGCCCACATCTACATCTGCGCCGGAACCACGGAAAATCCTCGACCCAAACAAGGGCCAACAAGCTTATGTGCATGTTTGTTTGGGAGAATTACTGAGCACAAGTCAAGGATCCCAACAAGGAGCACAGTTAATCAGCTCATTTGACCCTAATGCAATTATTATTCCTTTCTCAAAGCAGGGACAAATTACATTTACATAAATTATAAAATTATCACCAATCTACCACATTTCTTTTATGAGTACATGCCATAAATTCTTACAGCACATATTATAACAGAGCATAAAATAGGCATCATATATCAAAAGGTTTCATAACTTACTGAAAAAATAGTAAATACACTAAATAATTTGCATTCTAATATAAGGTACCAGTCAAAAGTCTGGACACACTTGCTGCTAAAGCATTTATCTCTATTTTAGCTGTTATTCATCTTAAGGTAAAAGGCCTCAAGGCAATAAAGTCATTAATATCAAGGAACACAACGATTAAGAGAGGTGTTCAACATCTTAAAAGCTTAGACTCTTTTCAAAATAGCCCATTTTCCTTCCATGCCAGCATTGCAGACTCTTGGCATTATTTCCATCAGCTTCCAGATGTAGCCCCCTGGAATGGAATGCAGGAAAAAGTCCTGAAGGAGTTCCCACTTGTTTTGGGCACATGTTGGCTACTCTGCTCGTACTCTTTAATCCATCTGACACATAACCAGTAGGGTTTAGGATGGGGGATCGTGGGGGGCAGGCCATCTGTCACAGCTCCCCATCTCTCTGCTTGTTCACCAGACAGTACAGCACCTGCATAACCTCAAGGGGGGCTTAGGGTCATTATCTTGTTGAAAAGCGAATGAATTTCAGCCGGTGTGTCCAAACTTTTGACTGATACCGTAAATGCATTTTATCGTGCTTCTTCAATCCCCTGAAAAACAAAGAGCAGAACACAAAGAGAGAACACCATCTTACTCTGTGGGTAGAACGAGGGGAACCTTGCCCAGCTTCAGAATCACGGGCCCACGTGGGTTCCGGATCCTCTTCACCTCCGTCATCTTCAGCAGGGAGAACTGCCGTACCAGATTGAAACCTGTGGTTGAAACAGGCAGACGATCACCAACAAGCGCTGTAAAGCCAGCAACAGTGGCCAGGGAGCTGAGGGTCAGGACTCACCACGTTTAACCCGAATCTGAATCTTTATACAAAGGTGCTAACCAACAACCCAAACCCTACTAACCATAAATACAAAGCAAATATACATATATGACAAGGTGGACAAGTACTGGAATCTAAAAACACTGGTTTATTCATATCTCAAATTCCGAGCCTTGTTGGTGAAGACTTTTCCAGATAATTATGGTGGACTGACAAAAAAAAATCCTGTTTGCGTAGATAATGAAAGCCAACCTCTCCATAAAGGTCATCCCACCATCTGCTCTAGTGCGCCGGGCACCCCCACACCCCGTGGCACCTTACCTGTGATGTTGTGCCGAGCCCTCTGGGGGAATTTCCAGTCCTCTACCTGTAGGGAGGGGCAGGGTACTCCTGCACAGGGACACATGGGTGACAATCAGTTCAGGTGTGATAAATGAAACTATCCTACAAGAACATTAACGGTGTCTTTAGTTGGGGCGGGGGATAAATGGGTTCCAGCAGAGGGCAGCCCTCGGAGGCCAAAGACAGGAAGGTATTACACCTCCTATGAGTGTAATAAAGGCGCAGTCCTCACATTCGGACAGGTTAGCGTTTCAACAGAGATACTTCAATATGCAAATGCGATAGCAAAACAGCCTCCCTTCATTTTAAAAGCTGTCAAGCTGATAAAAGTCCACTGCTAAAAAGGCATTAAATACACCCATCCATTATTAACCAAGACTGAAATGTAACAACAGCCAGCTAACAGCTTCAGCCACCAAAAACACCAGAATGGCTTTGCTTATCTTATATCCATTTTCAATTCCTGTTCGTGCGATGCAGTGTTTTGTTGGTCTGGAGCCTATTCCTGAAGAGACGGGGGCGAGGCAGGGAATACCCCAGGATGGGGCACCGGCCCATACACACCATTCTCATACAGACAATGTCGCAAATCCAATTCCCCTTAGCATGTTATTAGACTGTGGGGGAAACCGGAGGAACGAAAACTCTCCCCATGACAACACGGGGAGAACATGCGAACGCCACGCATGCAGACCGGGGGCAGGGCCTCAAACCCAGGGCCCAGAAGTATGACACAAGAGTGCTAACCACTGCATAACCAGGCAGGGCCCCTTACCATGTTCTTACCACCATAAGCCTGTCAGATTTTACCCAGCTCCTTCAAAAAGCATCAATACAAACAAACAAACTCATGCCATCAAATCCTTGCACTAAAACATGTTAGCGCTGGCAAACTCAAGAGCTAGAAGGTTTCACTTTGCATAGACACATAGTGCCCTGGCAGGAAGGTGAGCCAGGCTAAAATAAGCCAGCCTTAAAACCACTTAACCAGCACCAGTGGACTTCTCCAGTATGGGGCTAAGTGGCTGACGGTTGACAGGGCCTATTTGAGGCCTCCGCTGGGCAACACTTTATGGTAACATTTACAGCTTTTGCTTCACTTTCTTTAAGTGCTGGCTGTCAGGCAGGCCTCGATTCAGGGACGGTCCGTTAAAAAACATCACACGATGCTGCTGAAAGCACGATGGCTTCTGCGTTCCACAAGGTCACGACTGGCATGTACGAGGTGGCCAAAGTGACCATTAGGATGACACGGTATGTCTATAATTCGGAGATAATCCAATCCGTTCTTCAGTAAAGCAAAATGGCTGATAAATAGAAAAAGATTTTAATAAATTTCAATATGGAAGAGGAGGGAAATGGAAACTGGGGCCTAGAGGAAAGTCTGTAAACATTTTGTTTTTTTAAATAATGCAGATTTTCACAAATTATTCTGTACAGTTGCATATGCTGCTAATTTTCCATTCATCTCCCAAAACCACTTATCCAATTCAGGGCTGCGGGGAGACGGGGGCCCGTTCCCCAAAGCAGGGGGAACGTCCTGGCTGGGACAGCAGAAGTAAACACCACCAAGGGCAATTCAGGGATTCCGACCTGCCAAGAAAGCTTTGAAATGTGAGTACGGACCAGCGCATCCTGAAGTGAAGAGACCCATTCAAATATGGGAAGAGCACGCAACACACACACACACACAGATTCAAACCCATATCTCCAGAGTGCAGCATTAAGAATCCACACTGGTACTCACTGACCTACCCATGAGTATTAATTAATTACTATGTAAAACAAGAAATGCAAAATGATTAGAATGAAAATTAGCATATGCTGGATCTTCAAGGAGAGTCTCAACACTGCCCTCAGAGGTGACAACATATGATTACATCAATCCTCTGGGAGCATGATGGGTGAGACTGGAGGAAACTCGCTCAGAGTGCTGCACAGCTCTACTTCAAAAGAGCCTGGCCTGCCCTGCCATATCAGGAGCCCCCACCACAAGCTCAGCACCCCCAGAGGCAGCAAAGTTTCCTAACACGAAAAAAAGAGCTTTCTTGCTGCCACAGTCAGACCCTTTCAAGTAAGCCAAACAGCCCAAAAAGTTTCTGCTTCTAAAATCCCCTTTCAAACGTGAAGAATTAAGAAGCCACTCTGAGATGCGAGGTGAGGTGTCTGAGGCCCTCAGACAGACAGCGGGTCCGACAGAACACTGGCAAAAATTTAAATGCAAGGGAAGAGAGTGGGTGGACCCGGGACACCCAAAAGTCAAAAGTCTGGGGATCAGAACACAGCTCCCCAGATCGTCTTTAGATATTTGCCCAAGAACCTGCCCCGATCACCTCCCAGGCACTTGAGTCCAACGATGCAAGGCGTACAGCAACAGGCGTGCTCTCTCAGGGGACGGTTAGCTGGGACTGAGCACTTCAGTTCCAGCGTTCTGGTTCAGACAACGGAAAACCTCGCTCCAAAGCCACAGGAGACGCTGTGTCTGCACGCTTTGGGAGGAAGCAGCCTTCGCTGGCAACTCTGCGTGCCAAGAGTGCCCTGGCAGCAAAGGTGTATCGCGGTGAAAGTCCAAGCAGATGAAGAGGAAAACTTAGTACTTTATCTCAGCCTAATCAGGATTATAACACCACATTCCCCTAGAAAAAACTGCTCTGCTGCCAGAAGCTTTACTGTAGAGACTGACTAGGCATCACTGAGAAAGGTAAAATACTCTGAGAAGCGTTGCATGCTGGGTAATAAGATGTCACTGTCAAAGAAAGGTCTCATGCTGAAGTTTTGAACCAAATGGAAAAAAAAACCCTTGGGGAGATTTAGGAAAAAGTCCATAATTTTGCCCAAAGGCTAAAAGAAAACTGAGCAAACCTTGAGTCTAACAGCTGTGTTTGTCAGCCTCCATGAATCCTCTGCATAAACTGGCACATCTGCATGCAGTGCTCAGATGAGAGGTGAATTAAAAAGGGAGCTGGGAGATGAAGGTGCCGTTATCATGGTGTATCAGAGTGCATACGATCCCAAAGTCGTGACCACGTTTGGGCAAGCCTGGCTGGTCGGAGCTGATAAAGAAGACACAGCCCACTTTCCTACTCTGATGTCCGAGCCATCTGATAGTGGCCAGGGAAGCAGTACAGTAAATGTGCGATGGAGGAACTGCAGTGGAAGGGACACCTCCAGACGGGGCCTCCCCATTCAAGGTCCAGTCTCTCACTGAGTAGTTTCAAGCGGCTAATTAGCTTTCTGCTCTCCAGATGTCTCCGATACATCATGCCTTCATCCACCTCGACGAGAGATCTCCCTCCAGTACTCAGGCAGGGGCAATAGGATTGGCCTAAACTTGCATACGTTGAACACACCCAACGAAACGAGAGACCTGCTTCAAAGGGCAGATAGTCATGAGGTCATTTAAGGCCACTGGAGCAGCGAAAGATGTGGCAGAAGATAACTTCTTTCATTCTGAAGACTGCGGCGTCTGAAGTTGTAGGCTTGGATGTGCAAGTCAGAATTGAGCCTGGGAGTGACCACTAAGGGCTTTCCCAAAAGGAAAACAGCTAGGCTCTGTTAGACCTTTCTGGGTCCAGCCAGCATCCCAGAACCACATACCACAAGCCAAGGTAGTAAAATCTCACCACTCACCAACTGTGCTTACAGGCCTGGCCAGATATAAACCGCAGTGATCCAAGGCCAGAGAAGATCGTCACAGCATTTTAACAGGCTGTTACAAAGCTTTAATTACAATGATTGCTTTAGACCAGACCTCATTCGAATAATCTGAATCCCAAACAGGATTATCACCTCTGCGATTCAGACATATACAGTCAGATTGCAGCAGTGAATTTGTTTATTCTGACTTGTTAGTTTTCCATCTTATAATGATGCAGTGTAGGGCTGCAGTGCGTCTGGAGCTAGTCGCAAAAAACAAGTGGCTGGGGAAACCCTCAGTGGGATCACAGGACTCACACTCACTCATACAATCACACATGATGGGCAAATCAGGGTTACCAATCATCTAACCAGATGTTTCTGGGAGCACCCGGCTATAAGGGGAGGACGTGCAAATGCCACACGTGGGGACAAGGCTGGGCACCTAACCAAGGTGTGAGTCTCGACCACTGAGCCACCATGCTGCCCTACATCCATGACACTCACAGAATACTTTTTCTGTGGTTAAAACTACAGCATAACCCCATCTAAAATGTCCAAGCAGCTGGTAGCTGCATGTATTTCCAGAGAATTATCTATTTACAAGAGAATCACTCTGCAAAGATTTGGAAAATAAGCAGAAACTGAATCTTATACTGCAGCAGTACTGCTAACTGTGTGATCAAATCTACACACGCAGCGTTAAATATACACCAAACCATTTATCCATGAGCTGCCGTAAGTACTGCATGGTCCTATATGATCGCTGCCGCATGAAGACCACCCACTTCTTTGAGCTAAAGACCAGTGTTTCCCCATCCGGTCCTCTGGTCCATGTTTTTACTCTCTCTGAGTTCCCTGCCAGACAGCCCACATTTATGTTCCCTCCCAGCTCCCAGTAGCAAAAACATGGACTGTCTGTGGGTCCCCGAGGACCGGATTTGGAGACGCTGCTAAAGACCTTTCTGCACTATTCTGCCACGCTCTGCAAAAACCACTCTATAATCTTCCTTCAGTGACAGATCAGGGTCTGTGATGAACCTTACCTTTGCTGGATAGGTGTGGGCTACCATTGCATGGAATGATGGTCAACCACATCAGACACAGCAACAGAGAGGCCCACATGGTTACCTCTGCTGGCGTGGTGCTCAACTCCTACCTGCAGGAGAGAGAGAAATAAGTAGAGCTGAAGTGGGCCAGTGGGACAGCAAACATCTTCCTGCATGTTCTCCTTACAGAAGAGTCAAAGGAAAAAATAACATCCATCATGAAGCCCTTCCTATCTCTGGCAAACTCAGCTGGGCTCAAGAGTTACGGTGAGGTGGAAACAAGTCAGTGGATACAAACTGCTACATTTGACTTCATTGATATTAAGAGACCATAACCAAAATCAGACAAATTTTCCATGACCCACAGAGAGTCTTTGGGATTAAGAGCATGTCTCAGATATCCATGTCTGGCTTTATAAATACAGTCTTCTTTAGCATGCTGATGCAGATGAACAGACAGAATGGTTTATAATCTTCCACCATCTTATGCAAGATTTATCCCACATCAAGAAGACCTATTAATTATTCCAGACCTCCTTATTTCAAATGAATTTTACGCCTGAGATTTTTCTGGAAACCAATTTAAATCTCTTGACCTCTTCATGTTTATCATCATCATCATCACCAGCATCGTACTCCCCGCCACTTCAGCCCAGCAAAACACTTCTCAAGCGGAATGAACCCAGGCCGTCGCCAGCTCTCTTCATGCAAATACACGTCAGGATGCTCAGAAGAGTTATAATACATTTGATTTATGTGCTATTCCCATTAACATAAATCTCAAAGTGCTCCTCAATCAATGATAATGTACTGGAATCCTTGCATAAACCTGTCCACATGCATACGTGGCCCCAAACGCACATCTCGACAGTCAAAGAACAGGTAGAGCAGAAGGCTTCCAAACATCTACTGAAGACAGCTGTTATACTGACCTGCCACCAGAGGGCTACAGGGCCAAACCCTAAAGAAAGACTTTCTGCATTTAAAACAGCTGCATGCATACATTATGCAGCCCATCTACAGCCCATCAAAGCAGATTTAGGGAAAGGAACAGTGTGCCCAGTTAACAAGCAATAGGCTAACTAGCCATAGTTATTGTATTGGGTCGTTGTGGAGACTGTCACAGTATCATTTAGAGCAGGCCAGTGACTTCAATGTCCAAAAAAAAAAAATTAAATCTAAATGTTTCCTAAGTACCAATCCAATTTGTGCATGCAAAGTGGCTTTGGTCCAAATCCTTCCGTCCCTGTAACAAGGCGAGAATCTACGCTTAGTGTGCACAGCCCACCCCTCCTAGACTCCATTCAGTCAGCATCCAATTTTTCACTGATTAAATGTCTCCCAGTGCAGTTGCATTTGTCATTTACGACGGGATGTCATCTTCTCCCTCCTGGCCTCTGCAGTGCACTGATAACACTAGGCCTGTCCCCATTCACTGGATCAGCTCAAACCCCACAGTTGTGGGATGACCCTACGCTCTGTATCTTGTGTGTATGAACAATTGAAAAACAACAAACAAGTTGTGTTTCTTAAAATACCATGCACAAAGAATTAAAGCATGTCAAACTACAATCTAAGATTTAACTCTTTCAGTCTTTATTAGACCTCCACATTATAGAATTATAGCCATCATGTCATACACAATTTTTTTTCACTAAGGACTGCTCATAAAAGAGGGTTTTACTATATTTGACACATTCAGCGACATATTACAATTGCAAAGTTTCTATTTTGGAAATCGAATCCAGCAGAATTCATGGCTGCAAAATACACAGACTTTGATCTAACCATTCATTCACCTGACACCCTTCAATCTTAAAACTGAAATGGAAGTTGTGAAATACAGGGTTTCGGCAGTTGGCTGAAATTTGGACGGGAAACCTAACTTGGACTACGCACGCGCAGAAAGTACGTCATTTCCGCTCGTCAATGCGTTGGTGGATTTTACAATTTGATTATTCATAGTCCAAATTGGTCACACGAGATGAGTCCCACACGCATGCGTGCGCCTATGCACCCACATGCACACGCACGTACATATATGTAGCAGTTGTCTTACCAAGTAAATATATTCTGTCGGGTCTGCAAACCACCCCAACACTTTTTATTAAGCTCATTTTAGGTTTATAATTTATTAATATAGATTTGCCGTGAGATTAAGGCTAAAAGCGTGAGTGTCACGCCAGATGCGTGAAAGATAGCAACCCTGGAAATAACATAGACTTAAACAATCATGGCCGGTATTACCTTAGGAAAAAGATTTCTAGAGTTCCGAAGTTCGAAAGGTTACATCGCTTTATGTGCAAAGCACTTACTCATGAATGGTTACAATCATTTTCCTTCGAGAAGAGCACATTTTAAAGAACAGAGTACTCATGCCGACAAAACAGACAAACTATTTTCAGATCGTGTCATAACTGACTATTTCAACAGACAGTGAGAAAAACTCAAAACTAAAAAAAAAATCAGTTCCCCGATCGGTTGCATCAGTTGTGTATTCTAGCAGTGGAATCTATACTACCGATCACTGGCGTGCACAGATAGAGACGAGGTGGTGCTGAAGCACTTGCCCTTTTGCCCTCAGTCCAAAAAAGTGCCC
>JAODKM010000044.1:14550698-14561871 GCA_026780845.1 Petrocephalus sullivani | reverse complement strand
GTAGAGGAAGGGCGATGAGCCTTGGAGCGTGGTGCTGCCGGGCCTGGCCAGCACACCGGCTGAAGAACTGTAGAGGATGGGCGATGAGCCTTGAAGTGTGGTGCTGCCGGGCCTGGCCAGCACACCGGCTGAAGAACTGTAGAGGAAGGGCGATGAGCCTTGAAGCGTGGTGCTGACGGGCCTGGCCTGCTGTAGAGGAAGGGCGATGAGCCTTGGAGCGTGGTGCTGCCGGGCCTGGCACGCTGTACAGGAAGGGTGATGAGCCTTGGAGCGTGGTGCTGTCAAATGCGGGGAAGTGAATGAGCGTGACACAGGGGGCTGGTGAAGGCCTGATATCACGGCGAGCCAAAGCCAGGAGGGGCAGCGTCCGCCCCCCTGCCCTGCATTCTTCAGGATTGTCACCCCAATCCCACTCCTGCAAATACCGCCCCCCCTCTACACCCATCCTGGCCACTGTCATTTAAACCGTCATCCGAGTTGGAGATGCATGTTTGCTTTTGCTTTCAGGCCCAATGTACACTATATGGGAAAAAGTATTGGGACACACCTGGGACACACTGAATTCAGGTGTTTCATTCAGACCCATTGCCACAGGTGTATAATGTAAAGCTCCTAGCCATGCAGTCAGGGTTACAAGCATTTGTGAAAGAATGGGTCGTTCTGAGGAGCTCGTGAATTCGAGTGTGTTATGGCCATAGGATGCCACCTGTGCAGCAACTCAGTTTGTGACATTTCTTCCCTGTTAGATATTCCATGGTCAGCTGTAAGTGGTAGCATTGGAAAGTGGAAGGTTCTAGGAAGAACGGAAACAGCAGACCACAACAGAGCAGGGTCACGGAGTGCTGAGGTGCGTAAAATCTTGTGGAGGGCTTTGCCAGAGGAGTGGCAGCTGTTATAGCTGCAAAGGGGGGACCAACTCCATATTGATGCCTATGGATTCAGAATGAGATGTCGTAAAGGATCTTGTACATGTAATGGCCAGGTATCCCAATACTTTTGTCCATATAGTGTATTTCTAGCTCTCTTCTCACATTCTTTTCAAACTGTGGATGTCTCAGAGTGTATGTTTTCATGATTGCAAGAGTTACCAGTTGCCTCCATTTACAGTTACTCATTTACATCATGGAGACGCATGATTGGTTTAGAATAGCCGACAATTAGAGGAGCAATTTGCACAAATAAACCCATGGGGTATAATTTTGTATAGTGATCTTTCCATCACCAAAAAGCTGTAACAAAGGGTTTTTCTAGTTCATCTCTGCAGCACAAAGAGTAGTGCCCAGGTCATGGAGGTCTGGACCTGTACCAGATAACAGCACAAGCTGCTTGTGAGAACCTACATTGCTTTTCATGATCACGTAATTACATATCTAGTAAAGGTCAAATAGTCTCTGGCGACCACAGTGTGAAGAGATTCCAAAGCTAGCATCTGACATTTTTGTGTCTTTCAAGTATTACCCAAACCATAATCAAAAGTCCAGTCTTCTGATGATAATGCTTGCCATTTCACGTCACGTGAGTGCTGTATCGGATCAGTGCTGGCGCCGTCCTTCCAGAAGCTATGGATAAGTGCTGACAGATCTGATTTGCAGAGTTCAAATAAAATTAGCGATTAAACTGCTTTTTAGCGTGGTGGGGGTGGTGTTTGGGCAGACTGGCGCCCTCGCGGGGATATGTGGTAGAACTGAACACCGCAAACTCCACCCTGTTTACCTTTCCTGGGGCAAGGAAGCTGTGTGTTTGTTCACTGTTATTGCAGGCTGTCAGACAGAATGCGAAGTGTACGGCCTGGCAGGCCTTTCCTGTGCATGACAACCTAGCGGGCCTGGCAGGCCTTTCCTGTGCATGACAACCTAGCGGGCGTACAAGGCAGCACTTCCATTGTTGCTATTAATTACAGTTATTACCGTTATTAATATTTTATAAAGTAGCATTAATATGCATTAATATATCATCATTTGCCTTATATTCAGACTAGGAGTTCAGCCGATTTTCAATATTAAGTAAAATGGCAAAAGACATTGGCAATGAGAATTGCAGTTCATGCGACTGTCAAGATTGTATTTCAAAAGCTTAAGTTAAACGAGAAACGTCTGGATTTTAGACTGACTAGAATTGCACCTGGCTTCATGAGACAGTCCCGGTCAGTATCAGGACATCACAGCACTGCAAAAACAGTAAAGCAGCTCTCGCAGCCATAAAGGAGGCCAGTGGCATTTTTAGATCAAAGCATCCTTTATGACAGCCTTATAAAATGGTGATAAATGTTTAATAACAAATATGAATCAATTCATAAACTATGGATCGTCCTTTAAAAATGAATTATTTCGGATTTCAAAGCGCTGGAGCGCTTTCTGAATCGCCAAGCAGGGCCTAGCTGGCCTCTATTTTATCAGTGTTTGATTATGCACAATGGACAAGCATTATTTTGCTCGTCCTAAAACTGCAGCGGTCTATAAATCATCCTGCACATAAGTTGTATTAAATCACATTTCATAATCTTCAAACTCATTGCTATGATATAGACTGTTCCAAGCCATGCATTAAAATAAAAAGTATTACTGAAAATCAATTTGGTCGGTGAGTATAACTGGGAAGAGTGGCAATAGGTGCTGACTCCATCTGGTGAGGTGGGCTTTTGCTGAGGATAGAGAGGTATTGTCCAGATAGAGTCTACTGTGCCTTCACATAGTGTGAGCTCTGTACCCAGACATCTTGATCAGAGGTGGAGGTTCTCCTGCTCTGGAGTTCCCCATTGTGAATCGTGTGGGACACTCACATGTCCCAGTCTGAGGGCTTTGCTGCTACAGGTTCTCCCAGTGCATGAGAGGGTGGTCTCTATTTGACTGTGAGCTCCAGTTAAAAGAAACCCTGACTGGCGAACGGCAGTTCAGAAGACTCAGAGATAGTGGGTAAGGTGCAGGAGAGGATACCACCTACAGGCTCTGTTGTCCGCCTGGCAGGCTTCAGTGTTGGAAGGGCATGTTTAGGAAGAATGGTCCCCGGGAGCCGAACCTGAGTGCTTATTGGACTTGTATTCCAGCTATAGATTTATGCCATATGCTCATAGGTACAAGAGAGTCCTAGGCCAGCTTTCTACTTCTGTCATGTGACTTGAGGGTGTGTATGTTGCATAATCAGTCCTGTTGCAAAGTCTGTTTTAATGCAATCGGTATGAGTTCCCAAGTCGAGTATAACGCGGAATCACATTTCAGAGAGAAAAGCACTACGGAAACCACAACACCACACGGCCTTAGCCAGGAACACTCTTTGCATGCAAAAACAGCTGTCCAAGTGAACACAGCATGTCCAACTTGTGAACGAGTGCTTCTTTTGAACCAGTTCATTTCAGTGAATTAGTCAAACGTCAAACTGTTTTTCAAAGTTTTCAAACTTTGTGTACATCCTTGCATTGCACAAGTCAAAGTATTAGATTCGACATTCGAAATATTTGACAAATTATCATATAAAATCACCCAGCAGCCGTTTTCAATTCACTGAAGCTGATTGGCCCATGAAGTGCCCCCTCCCCTGTCAATTACAAATTCAAAATATATCATTGGTTAACGATAAGCTTGGCCCCACCATAAAACAGCCTAGACTTGCCCCTGCCAAGAGGATGGGTGGTCTGGTGATGGCAGTTTTGACATCTCTAACCTATTATAATCATGAACTCATGGGTAATGACCCGAAAGACCGATATTCTCTGTTGGGCTGCTGGACTCTCTCTCTGTGACCAAGTAAGGAGATCTGGAGGGAAAACTGGATCAAGTAGGCTCATTCGAGGAGGTTCAGACATTTTATAATGATATCTTATAAGGTCCCCTGGAACATTCTGGCAACATGGGAGGCCCAGGGAAACAGCCAGAAGATGCCAGAGGGATTACACTGCCCAGCGGGCTTGAGGACAGCTACGAATTCCCCAGAACAACATGGAAAACCTGGCCATGGAAAAAAAAAAGTTCTGCTTTGACCCGCTTGGCACACTGCCGCTGTGAAATGGAGGGAAAATGAGATGAGATCACTGAAAAATTAAGCCATTCTCTAAAACTCCCACTAATGGGAGAAAGAGCTTTCATGTGGGCAGTAGGTAGTATTTAAAATTAAAGAGCCAGATTTGTGCTTGTGTTATAACTGTACTGCACCCTGATTCACTGTAGCTGAATAAGACAGTTAATTTGTAAACTACATGATGTTTCGGTAGCCCCCCCCCCCCGATCCTGAATAGGACTAGAGGCCACAGAAAATGGATGAATGGTGCTTGGGATAAGATGTCTTTCAGCAAATACAGAACAACATTTCACTTAATCAGTTGTCATGTAATTTTACATTTACTCCAGTTTATCACAAATATGCAAATGTCTGGGCTTGGCCATTTTCTATTGTTGTTAAATTACTCAGTACTAAATATACTAATACAGTGCATTATATACTGTAGCCACTAAAGCAGAAGATGCTTTTGCCATGACTTACGACGGGCAAAAGGTTGCTGGTATGTTACTGTAGACACTGGCTTCATTAATGCATGGGGAAATTGGAGTAATATAAGTAAGCAGATAAATAGCCAGATAAATAATTTAATTAGCGTTTGACATTTCAAGCTGAATTCCCCCTACTGGGATAAAATGTCATGTTTCTCAACGTGAGGTGCCTGTGTAGAGGATGGAGAGGGGGATGATCACCAGGGGCAATTATTGGAGTTTTTAAAAGGTGGGGAGCCTAACAGGGGCCTTAATTCATACAGTGTGGCCAACGTATACAAGAGCCAATGATATGTTTTGGTTCGGTGAGTGACAGGGGAGGGGGCACCGGGGACCAATCAGCTTTCAGATGGGGCCAGTGCCCCTGTGGCCCCGCCCCAGGAGTGTGACTGCTCATAGTATCGAATGCAGATTCTCTTACGCCATGTCAGTGAGGAGATTATTATTCTGCAGAAGTGGTGCCACCTTGTCAAAGGTGACATTTTCCCTGTTTATTGGGGAGATTACGCAAGAATCACTTTGATAGAATCTTCACAGGGCGCATGAGTGGCAGCCCACCGCGGCCAAGCTGTGACAGCGCCACAGTGCTGCCTTATCGTCTGATGTCTTCCCATGTTGACAAAAATATTTTCTTGATTTAACCCTCCCCTTCAAAGTAGCGGGAGAGCTGTGTGACGTTTGCTGCCTTGCGGCGCCTATGTTCAAGGCAGCCTAGGGGCTTGTCCTGAGAAATCTTGGAGCTTGGAGAGGTCCATCTGTCTACAAGTAAACAGGTCTACAGAGTATGTAAGTTCTAGCCATACCCGGAACACCAGATATATGTTTGTTTAAAAATGAAGTAAATTGCAGCATAACTTATTTCAACAGCATCCAACCTTAATAGTGACATTTATTCAGTTGCAAAGCACGTAAGCACACAAATAAGATTATAACTTGCACATACGCGGTCTTCAGGATTGCTTGGGATGTTTTTGAATAATGTGCTGATCTAAGCAGGCTAGTACTAGTTTACGTATTTGTATTGCCCAGCAGGCATATTAAAAGCTCCATTGTGCCGGCTACTAACATACTAGAGTTAGCATATCTGACAGATCGCCCCGGTTTGCAGATCCGCAAAGATACGTATGCAGTACTTCAGCAGCAAAGCCGAAGAAATCATGTCAGCTATGCGGTAAATGTGAAAAGGGGGCGTGAAATTGCATTGTTTCCCCCCCAGAGAAAACTGACCAGCAGGTTTATCCATGAGCAGCACTGGCTTGGGTTTGGTTAACTATTAACTAGCTATGACCTTATGCACAGTAACAGTCAAAAGTCTGAACACAGCTACTGAAAATCATTAGTTCTTTTGACAAGGTGATGATGATGATGATTATGTGGGGAAATTCTCTTTTCACCTACCTTCCTCTAGCTCTCCATGATACACAGACACATATGTAGATAAAGGTGAGCTTGGCTGAGAAGGACAGCCATCCATGGAGCTGGGGACTAAGGGTCTTGCTTTAGGGTCCACAAACTTGGCTGAGGCTGAGCTCGAACCAACAACCTTCCGGTCACAGGCACAGAGCCATACACTGCCCCCCAGATAATAACCTAATGTAAGTGCTGTGCACTTATGTAAGTGCTGTGCTGCAAAAAGAAGGAGTGCTGTGACTGATGGCCTGGGAGCCGCAATTCCGTGGTTTGTCCACCAGCTACAGTCTAGTGCAGTCTTTCCCAATCCGGTCCTCGGGGGCCCACAGACAGTCCACGTTTTCGCTCCTTCCCAGCTTCCTGAGAAAAATATGGAGTGTCTGGCTGGGAGCTGGGAAGGAGCAAAAACGCGGACTGTGTGGGCCCCCAAGGACCGGACTGGGACAACGCGGAAACGCAGAGGAAAAGTCCAGCCGATCTGCAGAGGCCTCGAGTGTTGGCTGCCTGCCCAGTTTCGGCACATGAGCTGGGTTCTGATGCTCGGCCTGAGACTGGACTTTCACAGAACAGTTTCGTTCATCGACATGCATGGATTTCAGAGAAAGGGCTTTTTGCGCCCTTTTCTGTCGCAGACTAGATGGGCTGATTGATAATCTATGTGCCTCAATACCAGGTCCTGGCTGCAGACCACGCAGAAATATGAATGCGGGACGGAGTGTGTCGAATGCAAGCTCTCTGCCTGTTTATATCTGTGCTGTTATCAGTGTATGTGCTCTTTGCCTAAGCTTTGTTAGAAGGTTTGGGATTTAACCTTTTCCTTCACCACTTAATGGATTCTCGCTTAATGAATTCACTATTAAAGTGTGGAATTGTTAAATGCCATCTTTCCTGAAAAAAGAGGACGATTTGAAGACTTTAGGAGAGGCTCTCTTTGCAAAGAAAAAAGTATTAGTCACACGTCTTTAATTAGTAGCACTCAGGCAGTTTTTAAAATCTCGAATCTGTGATAATTCAAAGTATTGTGCTAAAGCGGCTGCTATACAAATGACCTGTACATGAGCCAAATGCCATCCTGTTACCGCATGCAGCATAAATGAGCGCTAAGGACCCGCACCTCTCAAGGTACGATGTAACAAAGAAAAATGCCAAGAGACAAGACCAGTCCGACCAGATAAATGGATGGACTGGATGCTGTTCAACCAAATAGTTACTGCAGCATTAGTTCAAATACAAAAACTCGTGGCCATGGGTGGAAATTAGCGGGAGAGCATTTTAAGCTGGTTTTGAGGAAGCACTTCTTTACATAGTGAGTTGTTAGAGTATGGAATAGTCTTCCTGTTAGTGTAGTGTAGGCTAAAACCTTGGGTTCCTTTAAATCAGAGCTAGATAAGATTTTAAGAGCTTTGAGCTGCTCGATGGGCCGAATGGCCTCCTCTCGTTCGTATATTTCTTATGTTCTTCTTTTGTTCTTATGTTCTAACTTTAGTGCAGCTCTTTATAGAGCTTTGTCCCACGCTTACATAACATGCTCCTGATACACCGTATGCGGCATGAAACACTCAGCCAATCACATTGCTATAAGCGATGCTTTAGCCACTCAGAAAAGAGAATACCCATACAAAGGGAGTCCTTGGGCCTCGGATAAAATAATCAAAAATATTAACCAAGCTCAAGGTTTCAGAACTGTAAACAATAACAAGGAATGCTGTAGACTGCAAGGAATGACTACAATGCTTCTTCAAGCAAACATTTGTGATCTGCAACCTGCAGCCTAATTATAATGGGTAATGGTCGATCACAAAATTAATCTGATCGTTAATAAATCATGAGAAAACTGAGATTCTGATCACTGATTTAGAATACAAGATTCCCCAGCATCCTGTTTACAAAAAGATAAAACCAGAACAAAAGATCACCTTTTGAATAAGCATTTTGGCCTTGAGAACAGCTCCCTTCAAAACCAGCATGGGCTCACAGGCTTGTGTGGGAGGAGAGGAAAGTGTCTCTACGTATAACTTTGTCTTGAAACCTATAAACTGATTTAGTATGAGCATAGCTTGTGGTCCCGTTCCGTCTCTGAGACAAAACCAAGGGCAGGTAATATGTATCGATCAGCCATCTTGGCTGGCGAGACATGGCAGTAATACGGAGTAGGATGAGAGGAGGATTCTGGGTGCTTAGGGCGTGGGCCGAGGTCGGCCCAGGTTCTGTTAGAATCGCCGTAGCTGTGCCTGTGAATTCGCCGTGACTCGTCTGTGTAGGCATAAACAGCCTTGTCTCCTAAGACTGCACACATGACTATTTGCAGCTACTTCATAGTCTGTAACTGGCGAAGGCCTGGCACCAGTCTCCCTGTACCTGTCACAGTGCCATGGTTACTGGTTCGAATCCTGAGGTCGGCAAAGTGATCTCACTGCTGCGGCCTTGAGCAGGGCCTGTAACCCCAAATTGAACTGCCCAGTGTGCGAATATTGGGCTAGTCTCAGTGGTACACTGCTCCATGCGAGTGTGCATGTGGTATTCAGCTTGATGTGTTTCCCTCAAATGTCTGGCCACTGCACCAAAAAGTGACTAGGGCTCTGTGGGGGAAACCCATGTGTCCAAAGGCAGCTCAGACTCCCTCCCTGTCCCTCCATCAGAGTCCCCCTGAAACTCCTTTGTGCATCCTTTTCCATGGAGCCTACCGCAGAATGTAAGGGATCTTCAGAGCGTGGAGAAGCTGCCGGCACCCAGAGGCACTTCAGCGGTACTGAAGCAGCACTAAGGTGTCAGAATGTGGGAGAGTGAGAGAGCGGGGGATGGAGGACGGGAAGCTACCTCTATCAGCTACAAAGCGAAGATGAAGACGAGTGCTGGGGATGACTAATGCAAGAATGCGCAGGCCAGGCCAGAAATCTGCATTATCTGTATCGGGGGGTGGGGCAGGGGGGCGGCGTGACTTAGCAGGTTATTGCCTACAAGGCTATGAGGTCACAAGTTCAAATGCCATCCTAGGCATAATACTCACTTCTCTTTCGGGCCCTGGAGCAAGGCCCTTAGCCCTGATATGCCCAGTGGTGCTGGACAAATGGCCTGCCCCTGAACTCTGACCCAGAGATTCGCTCTCAGCTGCATGTTTGTTTGTGTGTGCGTGACTCGAAGGAGAGCATGATGGGAAATGTGGTAAGAAGCACTCTGATGTAGCCGTACCCATGCAAATGGCAAATAAAGCTTCATTACATTTCAATGGCCTGTGTCACTTTGGGCTGGGACACCTGGACTGATAAATTAAATGCAGCAAAGGCCAAGTTGTGACCGATGTGACCCTGCAAGTTGCAACTAAGAATCATTAGTTGCTGTAGCTCACAGCTAAATATTCTGCGATTCTACTGCTGCTTGACCACGTTCCGTGTTTGAACAGTGGTAGAAAGTTCACAAAGCACAGCTGTGGGTCAAGTTTCTACCCCAAGTAGTATGAATGCCCTCAATCCATTGTGTTTCTGTTAAGAGTTTTGCTTCGAAAGTTTAGCATGTTGTATGGGGTTATCTTTTAGATTAATGCAGTCCTTAGGACAATCGTTTCCTGAGGTCATTGTGGTGTCAGCTCTCTCTAATAATCTTCATAGCTTTTTTCTGGCACTACGCTTGTTAAAAATTGATCACAAATCATTTCAGTAGTAGGACTTTTTACTAAATCCAAACCTAAGGAAAAAGAAAAAGATTATGGGGGAGAATAGAAGCAATACTTCACGGGGTATTTATTTATTTATTCACTAATGTGTGAAGCATTGCAAGGTTTGCTGGAAATTAAATATTCATTCTGGAGAAAATAGCCTGTTTCAGCTCTAAGAGCCCCTAATGGCTTGTTTTCTTAGCTTTATTTCCAAAAGGGCCACTCTTAATGTGAAAGTGCAGGCCGCTATAAAATATGAATGAAAACTCTGTTTGTTTACGACTTATAGCTATCCAAAGGTGGCTATAAGGGGCTGTGACTTACGGGTCGAGACAGCTTCATTAGCGCGTAAGACGGATTTTGCCGCATGTTAGCACTTCGGGATAATGTTCAACTTCCCTCAACGTTACAAACGAACAAGTCATAGATGGCCCCGGCTCCGCGTGTCCAGTGCCCACGCCGCAGAGTGCATTAGCGGGCATTTGTGTTCACATTTGCCAGGATTTGGTATGTAAAGTATTCATATTTCGATATGTAATTACGTTCCTGATGTACGGCATAGGATGTAGAAATGCCAAGCTGCACTTTAATGCACAAACCATAGCCAGCCCTCGATTTCTCTCCCAGCACCAAAAAACCAATTTCCTGTCTGAGGGTCTTTGAGCATATTGAAATGAGTCTATTTCTGCCTTGCTGGAGGTTGCATTTCGCTTCGAGGTGGATGAAACGCCCCCCTCCCGAAAGGCAAGCAGTCCCAAACCACAAGTTCTTTTTATCTGCTACTGTCTTCAGGGTAAGCACAGACGGATAGTCTTGTTAAAGCACAGATTAAATGCCAAAAACGTGTACTTTCTGCATATTGGAATTAACTGTTTTCCCCTAGGGTTGGTGAGAGGGAAAGGTATCTTTAGACGCAAAGGGATGAAACAGGGTTGTAGTGTAACCATTATTTGTTTTGATTTTAAGCCTTAAACATGACTCGTTTTTATGTTATAATTCCCAGTATAAGATCACTTAAAGTCTATATAGGTCACAGTATCTCCCTTTTAAGTTCCTAAATATATAATTTAAAGTACTTTATACTTTGTATGACAGATAAAGCCATGAAAACAATCTTAATGAGAATGAACTTCACACTGTTGTAAAATTTGTTCTCCATAAATATGCTCTTTGTAGATCACTGCAAACAAGGGTCATGATGTATCTGAAACTTGACGTGCAATAGGACAAGAATAAAAGATCACACAGCAGTGGGTCACCCAGAGGAACAGCTAGATTGCTTTTGCTTGTATATGACACTAGATATAGAACAAAATGTCCCCTTTATGGAGGCATGGCACTTTTTAAAATGTTACTGAAAATATTCTAATTTGTTTTGGGTGAAGCTGTAAGTCAAATAAACTTGCAAAACAAGCTAATTTGTGTTTTATTTTTACAAAATAATGGTCCAGATCAGGATTTAACATTTAACTTGGGTGCTTTACATGCAGTTGACAGTAGCTGGTCTTGGGCCTCTGTCTTTGGTCACACTGATTACACCTCTAGATCATTTAAAACCTATGTTCCAGTTATTTGAATAATGGTTCCAAAATCACTATCAGTTTAGTCCAGTGTTTCCCAACCCGGTCCT
>JAODKM010000044.1:14522374-14541303 GCA_026780845.1 Petrocephalus sullivani | reverse complement strand
ACGGGGGGGGTTTTTTTGTTTTGTATAAGGGAGGGTTGGCTTTTTAAAAAAAGGAGGGGGGGGTGGGGGGGGGGGGGGGGGGGGGGGGGGGGGGGGGGGGGGGGGGTATAGAGAGGGTGCCAGAAGAAAAGGGTGGGAGGAGACTGATCCAGGGGGGTTTATGAGTAGGCATCTTCTCAGAGTTTATTCACGTTGCAGATCCTACTGCTCACATCAAGCAGCAAATAAGAAAAACTAAAGTCGAACCGGATAATAGAAAATTAGAGGAGCTTTACCACTAATATGAACACACCTGCTCATTGGTGGCCTTGCTGGTCAATTTCACTTTGACCTGTGAGTATCTGAGCACCTTTTTGAAGAGCAGAGTTTGCCACCTATCAGCCATACACGGGCCACCTATCAACCAAACACGGGCGCCTATCAACCAATCATGGGCCCCTATCAACCAATCACGGGCCCCTATCAACCAATCACAGGTCAGGAATGCCACAAGGTGTTTTAACAGCTACATTAAACAAACTTAATGCCTATTGGGCTGGACAGTTCCTGTTCTCCCTACTCACCTGGCTTAGCTCATCTTGACCGAAACTGCCTTAAACACACACACACACATACACACACACAGAAAAACACTCAGAATAAGCACCACTTCTAAACCCAAGGGAATTCTAAACATTTATACATAGGTTCATGAGGCTCACTTAAAATGCTTACGTTGACTCTCCTTGTAAACGAAGTTCATTTTCCGCACTAATTGTGGCTCTGTTTGCTGTGGCAGTGGGACGGGACGGACCTGTGTGAGTCAACATTTAACCAGAGAAACGTCTTTGACAGACTGGTTGGTCAGGAGACATTAAGCAGCTGGGGAATGTGAGGTTTGGGTCGCTTAAAGGGGTAGCTTATTATTTGAGGTAGTGAGAGATCTGCGGGGGAGCATTTTAGGGTTGACAACATAAAGGGCAGTGTAGCTGCTGTACTTGAAGATGTATTTTATAAGGATACTGAAAGGTAACTAGAGACTCTGAGGGATAATAAATGCTAACTAATTCAAGAAACGACATGCTCCTCAGCAGTGACCTTGAAGCACTAGACATGAGGTTGATGACACGGGTTTGTGTCAGTTTATGTTACATTTATACCATGACAATAAAATCACGATGATATATACCAAGACAATATTTGGTTTTACTTCAGATGGAACCAATTTATTTACTTGAAACGTTGGGTCTTCAGCTAGCACAGTCATTATACATACCTTATTTTAAATCACTGTTTTATAGGAAACCTAGCAACCATGATATTGTAAATTAACACCTCATAACTAAAAGGTTGCAGATGCCGAAGTGGGGTGGGGGAGGGGGGGTCTGTTGTTGAAGCCTTGAGAAAGGGTAGGTAGGACATCCAAATCTACAGAGGCCATCTGTCAGCAGCTACCCTAAGGGTAATTATAAATCTTGCTCAATACGGGAGCTCATCCTCCTAACATTTACTTCCTACTTTGAACACTGTGTGCTCAGGGTGATGTTCTTAATCCGATTCGCTTCCCATCTGCATATTAGAATCTCTTGGTGCCGCTTTATTGCCGGCCACAGTATGAATTCTCAACGAAAAGGGAGATTTACGATAGAGTTTGTGTGACAGTTCCCTGCTTGTAACTGGCTAACCTGTAACAAGCAATGAACAAGCTCCTAGAAGAGTAACCGGACTCCGGAATAAGTATTCGATATTCTACTCGAAGTGCAAGATAAGTTTATAAGTTAGAATGGCAATCAGAAGATGCAGATGCTGAATAGGAGATCCTGCAAGCTGCTGAATTAAGTATGAAAGCAGATGCTTTGCGCACCAAAGGGGGGACCCCTATATATGGCAAGGTGTGTCGATAAAGGGAGACCAAGCATTGCATCGGAAAAACTGGTGGTTATGAGAGAGTAGGAACCGTGTTACACCTTCCTAAGATAACACAGAACAGGAAAATGTGGCACATCACTCCCATCTGCTTTCAGCGTGGGGTGAGTCACCATCGCCGCATAGTGCAAGTGCTGGCTAGCAGCAGAAGCCGAGGAGAACAGGCACTGGTGATGGGTTCATTTTCTGGGAGGCCAGGCGAGCAATTTATTTTAATGCCATTATTTCGATGCTACGGTGATTAACACAGGCTACTTCCATTATCCTTCGAACGACATGCAAATGAGCACACATGCAGGGCCAATGGCCAGGCAGTCAACTGGCAGTGGGGTTAGTGAGAAGTCACCAGTGTGTGTTTTCTAAGGATTAATCACAGGACTCTACCCTGAAAAACACACCCCTGAAAGCATGCGCTTAAACATTTCAATACGATGCCAGCATTCATTTGGCATTTTGTAAAGAGGCAGTCATAGCACCATGGATGTAATTATGGTTGGGGTCATCTAAGCAGCACGAGTGAAAACAACTGGAAAGGAAGCTCTTAGTCAAGGTCACGCTGCAAGGTCATGTAGCAAATGGTGGTTTCATACTAATTATGTGATTGTATATAAGCTTGAATATCTAGATGAGTAAGCGGGTTGCATCACAGCATCTAAATTGCTCCACAGCAGAAGATGTAACGAGGACCAGCCTGGTACAAGGAGACAGCTCTAGGTCATTGGTTTGGTTCATCTCAGATCTCAGGGGATGTGGAACATATGACAGGTGTCAAGAACAGGCCATCAGGATGGAGGCATCCGCGAAATCAGACAGTTATCTGTGCCTCTGCAAATTCTGACTGGAAGCTCAGCTAGCAAAACTTGTTCCTGAGGACATCTATTGCAATGCCAATGCTTTTTTTTCCCAGTTCTCTGTGCTTCAGGAACGTTATATTTCAAGCACACAGGCTATTCCTGAACATACCAAGCAAGTTTCTGGGTAAGATGTTAAATAGAAACTGCGACATTACAGCACCTTAGTCACCATTCCTTGGTTGCTCATAATCCCCTACATCACTATCAGAGAATGGTAGCTCAACAGCTCAGGAAGACCCAAAAAAAAAAAAATCTAGATATGTTTATTAAATGTTTGGCTGAAGTAATGTAGCAGCCAAATTATACTCTCTAGAGAGTATTCTCCTAGCTTCAAGAGCATACTATACTCCTAGGAAAATACTGAAATGAAGCAAACCACTACTGTGGGAAACTGTGGAGGGTGGGGTGGTTGAGCATTGACATGGCGATGTTGAGGATGGAGGGCAGTGCAAGCAGGTTCCTAGTTTGCCTATAGAGGGAGACGACGTCCCACAGAGCAGAAGCTTACCTTGAAGGTAGACCTGGCAGGTTCCCTGCTATACCTGTCTATGGTGTGGAACTTGGTGGAGTGGTTGAGTTCATGGTAGAGCTCTGAGTGTCTTTTGCGAGTATGCATCACTTTCTGGAAGGAAGGCAAACAATGAAAAATAAAACGAAGAAAAAAGAACGAGGGAATGCTGGAGGAGTCAGGGACTGCAGTGTGTGTGGTGTTGATGGGACTTGTGCCACACCTTTTTGGTTTGGAATTGACTGCTAATAGAAGCTTGCACTAAACATGCTCCATGGTCAGCGAGGCTCTAAGAGACACAGAACTCCATTTAGCATTAGCCGCTAAGGCGTGGCCTGGCTGTCTAATCGACACAGTCGAGCTGATTTTCGATAAGGAGCAACAGCTCCTCACTCAAATACTGCTGAGGCTCTGCTTTTGAGTCTTTTGTTGGTTTTTGACAGCTCGCTATGGGTCAAAGAATTTAGCAGAAGGAGGTCCTCTGGTTTTGTGCCAACCCGTCTGGCTGAGTAACATTATGTTCACGGGCATATATCAAGAGTTTGAGAAGTCCCTGTGATCTACACCTTGCAGTTTGTAAAGCTGGAAAAACACAATATCACAGCCCAGATGTCAGGCATCCAACAGCCAGACATACCTTCTGAGGTGATGCCTCAACATTGGATCGCAAATCTCCAGTCGAAAAAAAGCCTCAAGTCCACTGCATTCACTCTAATTTGGGCCAGATTGACAGCTGGTTACCTCAGTGCTCAGTGAGGATTTTGGGGCTATTGATGGAGAACCTGTACCTACACATGATCCAGGCTGGAGGTTTGCTCATTCCCTGCCTTAGTCGCTCTGCAGACTCCAACAAAACCACAAACTAACCCCCTGTCTCACTTACTTTCCCCATCTTCATTTCCATACATTCAGCATGATGACACTCAACATCCATAGCACTATCTGCTAGGCATGGATGGGGAAAACAGCGGATAAGCTTATGCTAAATTAAATGCATGGAAACGAAATTTCGCTGGTGGCTCTACTCTTTCCCAGCCTCTATCCCACACGGCCGCCCCACCCTTTGAGCCTAGAGCAAACAGAAACACAGAAAGCAGGCCCACACAAGCAGGTACGTGGGATCATCAGGCAAACTCTTACCTCAAAGTCCAGCTCAGAGTACCGAACTCTTTTCCTCTGGAGGAAGAGAACATATCGTCAATGACAATTTCCACTGCCACAAGCCACTATCAACACAAACAATGGTGTAGTGCCCCCTGCAGAAAGGACTCAGCTCATAAAGGCAGCTCTGACAAGAAAACTTGCCTAAACACAACCAGCAGCCAGCCATCATGACAATGTGATGGGGGGGACTCCACTCAGGTAACAAGAAAATACTGTCTAATTCTAGACTAATGGTGGCCACAGCTGACATGTTCTCAATAAACTAACCATCACCCAACCTTAAGTTTAAATTTCTATTGGTAACCAAGTCAACAGTGTCAAATCCTGATACATGTCTGATTTACTGCTCATTCCACTAAAAAGGAAATAAATGTAAGCTAGTATCTGTATCTAGATGAGCACAAACTTCTGCCAGTAAATCGTCACAATATCTGAGTGTTTGTGTAACCTTAATTAGGAAGGATCTAACTAAGATTAATGACTGTAGACCTCCACAGTGGAAATACAGTGAGCCTTCGACAGGAATATTAAGAATCAATGGTCAGTAGGTTTTAGTGTAGTTTTCCCAAGTAGATTCACCCTGGTGGAATTGGCTTGCGGATAGTGAATACTGTAACAATATCACAGTGATCCTGCAGTGGAATACTAAACTTCTCCAGTCTGCATTTTGGGGGAAGGAAGAAGGAAGCTTCTCCCATTAAGATTTAAGAAAGTGGCGAGAGAAGGGAACTGAAGTCCTCTTTCAGACTTTTTTGCCTGCAGTGTCATATGTCAAGAGTATTATGACTACAGGCTTTAGCGCTATGCTAAGCAGAGATCATAAAGAATGGAAGATCCTAATGGAATTTTTTTCCACACCTCCAAAGACACACAAGCCAGCCTCTCTGCGGTCTCTCAGCAGGTGAAGCGGGAGCAATGTTCTACTCTTACCTTTCAAAAGGTCATCCTCAGACCACACACACAACTCATAAACAGACACACAGACAACATTCTATTCTATCTTCTGGAGGCTAAGACCCCTGCATGAAGTCTTCATTCCAGTCAGAAGAGCTGTTTGAACACCAGGGCAAAAAAGGACCTTTGAGGGTTTTCATGTCAGACGTTGATGCACTTCAGTAATAATAAAAAAAAAAAAACACAACAGGGATTTTAATAAGAACAGCTCCACGGGATAGGCAAGTGTGTGCTGAGCTGGACTATACCGACGAGAAAAATCACAAATTGCCCTCGCCCATCGTGGTGCCCACCGGCGTCCAACAGAAAGCACTGTCAGTCCTGTACCAGGCCTGCACAAGGAGAAAGCGCAGTGGTGTTCATTAGTGGTGTCAGAAGCTGGGAGTGTGAGGAATAGCCTCGGAGTGGAGTCAGGATGCTCCAGCACCTGGCCCAGACCTACCTGCTGATGCCAAACGGCCCTGCCAGCTTGCAGTGGAAACGGGAGAGGGTTCCTCGTCCCGCTACGTCTTAAAGAATCACGCCACCCCTTTACTTTCCCCTTCACCTCCTTTGGCTATGGTTTGCCTTGACCCCCCACCACCAGCCCAACTACCTAACAAACCTCAGACAAAAGGGTCTCATTTCTGAAATGAGATATATTAACGTGGACGTTGTGTGCCAGGGATGTTGCTGACGACGTCATAGCTGAGGCTTAGTCATAGCTGTGTCAGAGGCTCAGTCAGCAGCCGATTTTTCTCCATATCCCATCACTTTATTGTGTAATATTTTATATTCTATGTATATATAGACACTATAGGCAGAATGTAAAATATTACACAGTAAAGTAATGAGATATAGAGAGATATATTACTCATTCCACTAGAAAGGAACAAAATGTAAGCTAGTATTTATATATAGATTAACCTGAAATTTGAGAGATTCCCTTATTCCCCAACTGTACAAAAAAGTCCTTCTCGAAACCCAAACGAGGCCAGCTTTGCTATAAGAGTCGGGGGTCAGCCTGTCTGCCTCAGTTAATCACACGGGTTTCTGCATGACCGGCTGAGAAGATAAACATGTTGACGTTGTTTGGGGAGGCAGGGAAGCAGGTAGAGAGCAGTTTGACGTCAGGTTGTCTCGCTTGATCTACGCTACGCCACCTCGGCACGGAGCCCTCCCAGTGGGCCTGTGGTGTAATTACAGTACCCGTCACACACGCCAAGGACCACCCCAGGACTGGGGCACGCTGCCAGATTTTAAGGGTGAACAGCGGGGCGAGCAGCTTGCCGGTTCCGCGCACTTGACGTCTCAGCCGTGGCAGCTGGAGGAAGTGTGGATGCGGGACTCCCGTGATGGCGCATGGGAGGATGCGCTGCTCGCTGCGGGGCGTACGGAAGAGGCGAATAGCTCTGAGCGAGTTCTGGTCACTCGCGGAAAGGGGAACAGAAGCTGACGCCTATTATGGGACCCTGACTATAAGCAGAACGGGTCTCTAATTGGAAGCCCACAGTGAGTGAAGGAGGAACTCCACTCCAGAGGGATGCTCACTATAATTAGAGTGGAAGGTGCTACTCACACTGAGAGGTGGAGAATCTCTGCTCTATAATCAGATACAGACCACGAGAGGAACACAATTTGCAGTCCAGACTTGATACGTGCTATACTCAGAACAAAAGCACAGGGGTGTGTTTCCCAAAAACATTGTGGACACATGACAGCTATATAATCTATATAATATAAGTTGAATACAATCATTGTATGGTTGCTGTGTTTTTGGGGAATATGCCCCTAGGCCAGTAATTGGCCAGTGAGAAGTGAGTCAAAGGGAAGCTGCACTCTTATTGGACAATCAGGAAAATGACTCGATTCTAATTGGTGGGTTTTCAAAATGACACGTTTTCACACTGATTGGCTGGCGCAGAGCGGAAACTACGCGTGACATTTTGCAGTGCTGCTGTGGCGGGGTTGGTGGTGAAGTGGGAGGCTCAGGCGGCAAATGAAAGACATTTTTAATCTGGGCGGAAGGAAGGGATGGCGTGACACCTTAAGCCTCTTCACTACTTACTTCCAGGGAGCCTGCAGACAGGCTGGTGTTGGTGTTGGTGCTGCCCAGATTTCGGGGCAGGGTTCTGGTCCTCTCGACCGTGCCGGAGGCTAGGATCTGCCGTACGGAGGGACGCTGCTGGAACTGCAGCGTGTGGGCGGGCAGCTGCTTCAGCGTGCCGTAAGAGCGGTTTAGGCCCGCGCCGATACGGTCCACCGATGCAAAGTCTGGGTAGGCCTCGCTCTCGGCGGGGTGCAGCGCCAGGGGCGAGGGCGGAGGGGGGAACGGTGGGTCATCCACAGTGATGTTCAGTGACTTTCCCTCATCCTTCGCCGTCGGGGGCTTGAGGGTGACAGTCCTGCGGGGCAGGACCATGTAGTCCCCCTCACCAGCGCCCCCTGCCTCCGGTGGTTTGGCCCAGCCCAGCCCGCTCTCGGTGCAAAGGTAGACTGGTGCCGCCCGCTGGTGCTGCTGCTCCATGTGCACTTCTTGCTTTAGGGACTGCTCACTCAGCTCGTTGAGGCCCCCTAGGGGCTGCACCTGCACCAGCAGGTTAGGTGGCGGGATGTTGCCGGGGAGACTGCTGAAGTTGACCCCGCCCTCCTGGTGGCCCGCCAGTTTGGGGTCATCCTCATCGTCCAGGGAGATGCGGGACAGCGTGCCAGTGATGGTGGCCGGGTTGCAGGTGTTCACCTCTTTAAAAATGACTGGGGGAGAGAGGGAAAGAGGAAAGGGACAGAAGGAGGAGAGGAGGTGGGAGAGATGGAGGGAGCGATGGAGGGAAAGAGGAGGGATAGAGACAGAAGTCAAAGGAGAGGATAAAAGTAAAGAGAAAGGAAGTGACAAGAAGAGAGGGAACATCAGCGGAAGGATGGAATAGATGAAGGGATGGAGGAATAAGTACGGTAAATTAAGTTAGAGCAGAGGAAGAGAAAGAGAAAGGAGGAGGGAAAGGAAATAAAGAGAATAAGAGGATCATGAGAGGGAAAAGGGTGAAGATGTGAAGGTGACCCATAGGGGCAGAGGAAGGAGGACAAGGGGGCAGGAGAGGCAGGGTGTTTTTGGGAAGGGTACATCAAGAAGGTTACGTGAAGTGGGTGTGGGGGTCGGGGCACATATGGGGCAGTCCATGCAGAATTAAAGACTCTGCCACACTACTGTGAAAAAGCGTGAAGCAGTTCTCTGCACAGCACACAGTTATATCTGAAACAGGAGCAATTCCACAAAAAGGAATATGCAGACTGCACTTTGAGTTGTTTGTCTCATAAATAAACTCCACAATGATGAAAAAGAGGCCAGTTTGCCCTGGTTCACCCCACTGTTCCTGAGGGGTTGATGACACTAGTGTTCGAAACATTTAAAAAGCAAACAATAAATCGCATTTGAAGCTAAATAACAAATCGTAAATGAAGAGGTGAAGTAACTAAATTACTGTGTAAACTTGAATAGTTGCTATCAGCTGTTAGGTCTACAGTTCTGAACTTTTTTTCCAGCCACTGCGTCTCTCTCAAAGAGAAGAGTTAGCTAGAGCGGCAGTCGTGACAGGTAAAAGTACCTCTTGTCATGCAAAATGTACCTCGCGCTCCTTTTGAGGCTTCCAAAACCTCACTGCGGGGCCCGGGGTTCAGAACCACTGATTTGGACTTTAATGATCACGGATGACATAGAGCCAGAGAGAACTGGCTGTAGTCTGCTCCCTGGGCATAAAATCCATCAGTGCTGCTCTCAAAGCTAAAGGAAATGGTGCAGCTAGAATTAGGGAATGCACTGTGTGTCGGCTGATCTGAACAGGCAGAGTGGCGGTTCTGAAAGAGGCCCGCTGACCTACAGAGCTACAGGGTACAGGCCCAGATACCTTTAGCGAGAAACTGAATTAGAATCGCTGCCCTGAAGTGGCCGCCCGCATTAACACGTCTAAATGTGTAAATATGCTAGGGAACCTTGTTCAGATCAAACGCTCAGCGAGGAAGGAATGCGACAGCGTAATTATATTTTCTTTGTGCTGTTCAGGACAAGGGCAGCAAGTGGAAATGCACAGGGCTGAGGTGACAGACTTACATGGGTGTCCTCTCTCTGAAAGTGTGCAAAGAGATACAGGATTAATTCATTAGCGGGACGCAGCTCAAACACTGCTTCTATCATCTCAAACAAATGGATTCATAAGTGATAAACTGATAAACTTTCAGAAATGATCAATCCAAAATTTACATGACGACATTCCGTTTTCCTACGGAGTAAATGCAGATTACGAATATGCAGCAAAATGTTTTCTTACCTGTCTGACATGCCAAGTCCACGTCTTTTTCAAAGTCTGTCTGCATGCGGACAGGGGGCAAAGAGGGGAGGGTTAGAGGGGGCTGGGAGGGAGCGACAGAGGGCTGGGGCAGGCTGGGGTCAGCTGGGCGGCTTGGAGCCGGAACCAGCTGGGATGTCTGACTGGGGACCGACTGGGACATTGAGGTGACAGGGAGTTTGGGCAGAGTGGTGGGCCCGGGAAAAGAGGGACATGGAGACACTGTTGTCAGCACTTTCAGCCATACTTACACACTTATATACTTATTCCCAAGTTATAGTGAGGTATGGTATGAGGGCCAGAGCTTGTGAGAAAAAAATAGTGAAAACCAAGGGCCAATGCCTCCAATGAGTGGAGAACAACTGGGCTAAATATTCTACTCTTGTGGAAACCTCACCCTTTACAATGGAAAAGTGGCAGGTGGCGGTACGGCTTGGGTACGGCTCGGGTAAATATGGGTCTCACCCTTTACGATGGAAAAGCGGCAGGTGGCGGTATGGCTTGGGTACGGCTCGGGTAAATATGGCTCTCACCCTTTACGATGGGGATGGCTCAGGTACGGCTCGGGTCAGATATGAGTGGGTGTTGTGGGCATTGCAGCCTTCTGCGGTAATCATTGACGGTCTGCATCAAAAGCAGCAGGGATCCTGGTGGGGTGGGGGCACCTCAACACGAGAGATAACAGCCAATGTGCAGAAGTAATAGCATGATAGCTTAAGCTGCTCTGGGGGCTGATGGCTGCCGACTGCCTCATATTAGTGAGGCAGAGCCTTACAGAAGGTGCAGTGGGGGGGGACATGTATATTATCTGCACCAAACGCTTATCAAACTCTTGCCAAAAATGTCTTAGGGGGTACTTCTGAAAAACAATGCGTCTTTAAAAATTTGAGCTCGTATTTGTGACCATATTAAACGGCACGCTTGCATTTAAACTGAATTAAAGTAACTTGACACAGAAATAAAAGGCGCTGCATTAACACTGCCCTCATCGCGGGGCTGACCTGACGCATGATGGTTTAGGAAACTTGCTCTTTGTTCAGAGGGCTATGAATAGGCCAGGTGCCATTCCTGAATTGAGACTGGCAGTTAACTGGAATTGCAATAAATACCTAACTATTACTAGCTCAGCTGTAAAACTGTGAGGTATGTACATTGACTTCTATTACTGTCTTCTTAAAGCCCGTTTAGAATTTTAAAAACAACACACTAGGATTAAGCACCACTACCTACGGTTTGTATTTAGGATTCTTCTACCTACATGTAAGGTTAATAGACCTGGCGGGCAGTTGTGAAGCCTGCTGAGAGGGACAGGGTCTTCACGTTGGAGGCCTGCTCTGCTCTATGTGACCTACTAGCTGGTGGCATTTAGGGATAATTCTCCTGGGAAAGAACGTGTGGCAGAATGAAGAGCAAGACAGAAGGGGAGACTCTCAAAGAAGAAAGGAGGGGAAGGATAAAAGGAAGCTGAAGGCTATCTACAGATGAATGTTGCATCAAACAAACAGATGTCATCTCTGAGCCCCAAAGACCGAGTTTACGTCTACAGGTTCCCTCCATTTCGTTTTCTAGCAACAGCTGGTGAGTTCAAAGTTTATTACCAGTCGAGGAACAGAAGGAAGAGATTGCAGCGAAGGTGGGTAGTGACACCACAGGAAAACTACCTGAAGTGGTAGCTTATTTAATCAGTCGGTAAGGTAGCAGGTATATGTCAGGGGCTTTTTTGGCAATGCTTTTATGTGAAAAGAATATCCGGTTCTTCTGCAATTTACTGACATCGACGTGCGCTGCTCTGAGAAGTATAGTGCTCTGAATTCTTATAGTTAAGTAAGACAATTCTGCCTTTTTTAATGGTGCGACACATGAAAAAGAAGATTGGTTGCAACACTGCACCACTCTGGATAACAGGCCTTTCGGGGGATAAAGAACAGAATTCATTGCAAATGGTCACAGGTCTGGGTGCCATTTTACCCTTTGACGTGTACTTTAAATGAAACCACAAAATTATTAAAACATTATCTCTGAAATTCTCGCTGAAATTATGGATGAAAGCATCGAACCGCAAGATGGAATGAAAATGTTATCTGAACATACTGTGGATGTACCCTTAAGCGGGGCGGCTAAGCAGAATTCTGTCATTATAGGGTGAATACAGGTAAAGAGTGGGGCATTTCTAAAAAGTCTTTACCCTGTGCACAGACTGTAGAAATAATACCAATTTAAACATAAATCCAAGCCTTATGTTTCTCCAAAGCTCAATATTAAATTAATTACAAAATATTTCAATACATTTTAACAAAAAAAGTAGGTTTAACACTGGAAAATCCATATCAGGAAAACCACATTAGACAAAAGCTTCTTAAAAATGTTCATATTTTAAAAATAAATCTTTAATGAATCTGTTATAATCTGAGGAGGAAATCAAAGGGACGGGTAAAATTTAAAACCATTAAAAATGTTCAATTATTCAAAGTGTTAAATTATCTAAAAGTATTAAGAATTACGGCATGGTTATCAGAGCGCTGGTAATTCCCGGCATGTTTATCAGACTGCTTTGGAGGGTGTATATGGTAATGGGGCCCCACTGGGACTCAGCCGGCCTGCTTCCCCCTGCACGGCTCTCTTCAGCAGCAGGCCTCAGCTCACTGCTCTCCGGCAGACATGGCTCGGGGAGCTGGCTGCTGTGAGTTAGCCGGGCGTACCTCCCTGGCGAGTCTCTCCCAGCCCACAGAGCGCCGGTCACCTCCGTACCCCTGTCCCGACTGCTGGCTGCACTTATCTCCCGGTCCCATCCTGTCTGTCTTTTACATCCGTCTTGCGTAACATAATTCAGTTTCTGCCGTCACTCTCTTTCACGAAGCCCTCGCGTTACTCTGCCACGCATGCCGTGCCGGATTAAACTAAAAGGCCAGTCCTTGAAATGACGAAAACTCGCTACAAGTTTCTTGTCAGGAGCTGGATAAATGTGTAATAACTTGATATTAGGTACAATAAAGGATAGAAATTAATCTTATAATAAGCTTTTTTTAGTACATACAGTGTCAGTCAACATTTTGGACACACCTACTGAAAATCATTTGTTTTTTAATAAGAGGTGTTCTTAGGAGGTGTTACTGGGGTCTTAGGTAGGCTCTTTATTATTTTGTGATCAAGGAAAGCGATGGGGAGCTGTGACACATGCCCTGGGCACCACAATCCCCAAACCTAAACCCTACAGAGCTGGTTATGGGTCAGCTGGATTAAAGAGTACAAGCAAAGTAGCCAACGTGTGCCCAGAACAAGTGGGAACTCCTTCAGGACTGTAGGAGAAGCATTCCAGGTGGCTACATCTGGAAGCAGATGGATAGAATGCCAAGCATCTGCAACGCTGTCGTCCTAGCAAAAAGGGCTGTTTTGAAGAGTGTAAGATTCGAGAAAACGCTGTGTAAGCCTGGTACTGCCTATTTACCGATTACCTGGATTCACCCAGCAATGTGTGTCTCCATGAGGCTGGAGATGGAGTGAGATGGTATGCTATTCACCATGATCTGCACCTGGCCGTTCTTGCAGGAGTCGGGTGAGTTCTCGCTGTCGTCCTTGCACACGCCCATGCGGCAGCGCACTGCGTCCTGCACCTGCGGTAGAGGTGTTGGGCCGGGTAAGCTGTTAATAGCCATGTGGATTTGTGCTTCACTAAGCAGCTGTGGGGTGCTTAGCCGTTATTGCATTTTTACGCTGCTTAACCATCGATCGTTTCGCTTGTGGCTCTTCCCACCCACTGGAACGGGCCGATAAACAAACATGCTGGATATTAAAACGGCTCATGTCGAAGTGCGTTAAAATGCGCGCACTATGTGAGCGCGCCGTCTATACCGCCACGAGTGCCGTCGCCTTCCAGCCTGCGCGCTTCCAAAACCCATTAGCCTTTTACTGGCTCGTCGTCGGCACAACACCTCACATCCAAAGGCCAGCACTTCTGGCTCCCCCGAATCCTCTGCCATGCTGCGAGCGAGCATGTGGGTGGTTTTGCGAAAGCGTGTGCTCGGCGCAGCGTGCCACTGAGTGGGCTGTGTGAGTGTGTCTGGCCTGTGTTAGCGCAGAATGCGTCTATCCAAGTGTGTGTGTCTGTGTCTGTCTGAATGTGTCTGCCTGCTTACTGGGCCCTGTGTGCGGCCGTATGCATGTGCCGCTGCATGTGTGTATGTGCGTTTGTCCCGCTGCATGTGTGTATGTGCGTTTGTCCCGCTGCATGTGTGCCTGTGCTGCTGCATGTGTGCCTGTATGTTAGTGCAGCTCCAGCTAGCCTGGGTTAATCACCTCCATCTCAACAGCTGTGTCCATGCTGGCCTCTGACGGACCTAGTCAAGGCTCCCTTTGCCTGACGCTGCCAAATGAGGGCGGCTATATTAGATTATCAATAAAATTATGAAATCAGTGACGCCACAGAGGTAAAGGCACAGAGTGTTCAGTGTGAGTGTTACCTCTCCCTGAAAACTCACCTTAATTAAAAACATTACCCTGTCCCAAAAAAGTCATGCTAGTTAAGAGTATTTACCCCTCTGCGAAAAGCATCTTCTTACAGTGCTACCTCTCCCCAAAAGTTCATATTGGTGTTATTACTTTAATTGAAGTATTTAGCAGTTCCCAAAAACTCACTTTGAAGAACATTACCCTTCCCAAAAAACTTACTTCAATGAAATTGTATTTACACATTACAAAAAAAAATCAGTTTAACAACAGGGTTACCCCCCTTCCCAAAAAAGTTTAATTAGAGTCGCTCCTTTCTAAAAACTCAGTTTAATTAAAAAGCGCAATCCCTCCCCAAAAACAGACTCATTATAATTAAGTCAGCCATAATCGTAAATGGAATCTGAGGAAAGAATGAAGGTAAGCAGATGCCAGATAACGGCCGATGTTCCCTCCGGCAAGCATTTATCTCGAAATTTCCAGGGGCAGACAGGGCTAAATACTAACTCACTTTGGATTAAACCTTTCAAACAGTACCAGTAAAAAAAACAAAAAACTTTAAATAAACTACTATAGTATTCTTAGAAATGTACTGTTTCATTCTGCTGAAACACTACGAACAACAGGTATTGTGTATTTGGAATTAAAAAAAAAAAAAAAAAACATGTCCAGTACCCCTTACGGCTTTTACAGAAACTTGTTTTTGTAGGTCCCTTTATTTTAAACTTATTTCCATATAATTACTGCAATAATTCTGGGATTTCTTGATTGCAATCCTGTATTTTGGGATATAAATTCCACATACACAGTTTAGTGTTCCGGCATTTTATACCGGCATTAGCCTAGCCCGGTTAGCCTAGAGAGCACATTGCAGGGAATTGGATAAGAGCCATGTTGCATTCTGGGTAGGGATAATTTAGCCAGCCAATAGCACACAATGTAGAGAATGGAGGCCAGAGAAGCAGATAACAGGAATCACAATAATCTCATCTTGATTCAGGGAAGTGTTTGCAGCAGCAGAGAAGCAGCTGGGCCTTCCTTGCGGAATCAGTAAATGATACGGTAAACCTCCGCTCAGACGTGCCTGTCTCTCTGTCCGCAGCATTTCAGCCCATTCAGCCGTGATGTGCAAACGGACGATCGCGGCAGAGCGCGCACTCACCTCCCGCCGCAAGGCGCAGTGCACGGTGATGACGACGAGGCCCTGCACCGAGTCGAAGACGGCGAAGAGCACCTGGAAGAGCGTGGAGCGCCGATCAGTGATGGCCAGCACGGCCGACATCCAGGTGAGGGCCAGCAGGGGGAGCACCACGCAGGAGCTCCAGAGAGATGCCCTGAATGGAGGACAACAAGTGGCAGCGGGTCACTGGTGGGGGTGGGGGGATGCCAGGCCGCGGCCCAGCCCTGCCCCATGCTCGCTTGTCACTCTGGTCTATTGCCACACTTAGCCGCTAGGCATGCTGGGACAGGCTTCTGCTAAAAGAAGCTAGTATGGGCCATGCGTCAGGGTTTGGAGAGGTGTGGGGGGGTGAGGGTACACACTAGAAATGGAGATGGGGGGGCCGGTGTGGTCACAGCGATGCGATGAAGGCATATTTGCAGGTTAACGCCTCTTCTTCTTCGCTCCCACACACAGAAGAACACGCACACACACACACACGCACCGCATACAAAAATGGGTTTTTCTCCTTGTGTCTGAGAGCACTGGGCTCATATTAGCACAGCAATGACATCAAAGGCTTTGCAGCCTAGTCCTAATGTTAATGCATGCTGTCAATAGCCATAAAATCCACGCCACTTAGATCCTTTGCTGCTGATGTCAACATGTCAGATGATAGCAGACTGATCTGGTGTGTGCTGCGGGCTTCCACAGAAGCCTGACATGATGGCTTTGCTTGAACAATTATTCAGCAGCACATTAGCATGGCGTTAGCCGAGTATAGCGTTAAATACCCCGTGTACACAATCTGGGGTTTCGGGGATATGGCGCTACTTACTGCTCATCTGCAGGAAGAAAGGCGGGTATGGCTTGCAAACGGAGGGTGGAGTTTCCAGGATATGGTGCTATTTACTGCTCACCTGGAGGGAGTGATGTGGGTGTGGCTTGCATAAAGTGGGAGGGGCTTCTGAGGCATGGTGCAATGTGGTGTATGTGTTTGATGCGTTTGTGTTTGATGAACAGGGGACTGGGAGGCAGGTGACATTCTCCATTCATTACAGCAGCAAGCATAAAGTCAGAGAATGGCTAAGAGAGAGAGAGAGGAAATGAAGCGAGGTTCACCGAACTACATCCAGGGGGCTTACTCACACACGTCCACACACACAGACCAGGGGGCTCACTCACACACGTCCACACACACAGACCAGGGGGCTTACTCACACACGTCCACACACACAAACAGATCTCACCCCACCCCTTCCAGAAAGAGAGAGGGAGAGAGGGAGCGAGGGAGGGAGGCAACCAGCAAACAGGCCTCAGTGTGGCTTAACTTTTCTCCCACATACAAAAGAACCCGCGGTGTCCCCCCCCCCCCCCAAACCAACCCTGGGTCAGTCTGTCCTTAAGGACCCCACTTCTTTGGTCCAGGGGCAGAAAGAGTCAGACCACTGGCTTCTGGAAATGATGGCGAGACTGCTGGCATGCCACGCGTGTGCTGTGGTATGGGTCGCGTGGGTCTATTTTGAATTTATTGTTCAGGAGTACATTCACTTTGGCCGAAACATCTTCACACCAGAAGGCTAAAAGCACAGCTTTCCAGAATAAAACTATATAATAAAATAAGTCGCCTTTTTAATTTTTTATCTGCGTTTTTGGCAGAGGGAAGTGAATTCCTCAAGGACGTGTTTTTCTTTTTGCTGTTACAGCCACTACGAGGTGTATGACAGAGAGAGAAGAGGAAGGAGGGAGAGAATGCGAGGAGAAGGAGAGAGAGAGCGAGAGAGAGAGACGTGGGATGGGACTGACATGGCGTTGCTGGTGGTGGCGCTGGAGAGCGCTGTGCTGGAGATCACCCCGCATTTGGAGCATTTCAGGAGCAGCCGGCTGCGCGGCTCCAGCGGCTGACTTTCAGGACGGAACAGACCAAACACACATGGGGGGGGGGGGGGGCCCCACGCATATGGACGGGACAAACCAAACATACATCGGGTGGAGGGGGAGACCGTACGTAAGGACAGAACAAACCAAATACACATGGGGGGGCACCACGCATAAGGACGGAACAAACCAAATGCACATGGGAGGGGGGTGGGGCACCATGCATAGAAACGGAACAAACCAAACGCACATGGGGTGGGGCACCATGCATAGGAAGGGAACAAACCAAATGCACATGGTCGGGGGCACCATGCATAAGGACGGGACAAACCAAACACACATCGGGTGGAGGGGGAGACCATATGTAAGGGCGGAACAAACCAAATACACATGGGGGGGCACCACGCATAAGGACGGAACATACCAAACACACATGGGAGGGGGGTGGGGCACCATGCATAGGAATGGAACAAAGCAAATGTACATGTTGGGGGGGGGGCAACACAAAAAGCACACATGGGGAAAGGGGGACCAACCAAACATACATGTGAATGAGCACAAGATGGAATGGTTGGGCAGGGAACGGGGGGTAAAATAAACCAATCCGATGTGTGAGGACACAGATACAGAGATATAGACACATATGGCAGGAATCATAGCATAAACAGAAGCAGATACAGCACGTATGGTGATACAGAAATGGACCACACAAACAGGGAGAGAGGAACATCGAAGAGGAAAAAGAAAAAAAAAAGAGTAAATTAAATGAAACGCTAAAGCAGTGGCATGGATAACAGCAGCACCTGAGAGGCAGAGCCGGGGAGGACGACGATGAGAGCACAGAGCGGCAGGCTGGCTGGGGAGCCGTGAGCTAAACACTGCCCTCTGCAGGTCACACACTGTCATGTAGCCGGGCCTTTGCAGCAGGGTAGCTGCACCGGGACCAACTGCTAAAGGCTGCTCTCGTAGAAAATCCTGCACAGGCATATTGCGGCTCTGGAAACAGGGGCGATTCGGGGCCGTCTGCAGCTTGTCTGGAGGATACCGGGGTGCCAAGTAGATCCTACACATGAGATTTTGGACTGAGGATTCCTAGGGCCTAATTTGAGTATCTCTGTGCTGAGTGACAGCTATGGTCTCACTGACATGGTGCTTGGCTATCAAAGAGGAAACATGTGCAGACCCCATCTTATGCTGATTAATTAGACAGCGCCATTCTTTTGTTGAGAGTGAGAAAACCTGGGCACATGGCAGAGTGGGAACAGGCAACAAGTGGAATTAACCATTTAAATTCTTCTGTGATTTTCCAGAAAGGTCTGCTGCGATTACCAGTTTGGGCTCAGCTGAAAATTTTGCTGAAGCCAAAAGTGGCCTGTCGAGGCGCAGGGGAGAGAGCTGCTGCTCATTTAGCCTAAAAATGTCAAATTAGTGACAGACTGCAGGGGGGTGGGCAAATTGAAGGTTAAGACAATGGAAAAATTCATTAGAGGAGTGCTTCAAAGTAGAAAAACAGCCAACATAAAAGCAATATCACTTCCTCCAGATTCCACAGAGGTCAGAGTTTGATTACAGTCTGCTAGAGGCAGTATGGCTCCCATCCAGGGTGTACCCCAGCCCTGTGATGGACTGGAATCCTGTCCAGGATGTACCCCAGCCCTGTGCCCTGTGATGGACTGGCATCCCGTCCAGGATGTACCCCTGCCCTGTGCCTTATAATGGACTGGCATCCCGTCCAGGATGTACCC
>JAODKM010000044.1:14510802-14522274 GCA_026780845.1 Petrocephalus sullivani | reverse complement strand
TCCAGTGTGTACCCCTGCCCTGTGCCCTGTGATGGATTGGCATCCCGTCCAGGATGTAACCCTGCCCCGTGCCTTATGATGGGCTGGCATCCCATCCAGGATGTACCCCAGCCCTGTGCCCTGTGATGGACTGGCATCCGGCCCAGGATGTACCCCTCCCAGTGCCTTGTGATGGACTGGCATCCCAATATATATGACCGGAGTGTATCTGTTGTTGCTGACTTAATTTTCAGGCTATTTAAAACATCACAGGCTATAAGCACACTGCAGGCTTAAATTAAACCAGCAAATAATGGACTGGTAACATGTTTAACACCTCATTGAACAACAAGATGTACTAATGACAACACAGTCATTAATATGATAACATGCTAAGTGGGGTTTTTCAGGTGTCCTAAGGCCCCAGACTCACGTGCTGTTCTATTTAATTCCTAACTGCGGTGTGGACCAGGTGGTGAAGAGACTGGTGTATTATTCGCACGCGGTGCGGCCAGTGTTTTCGGTTTTAGCCAGCATTACTCTGTTAAAAAGCACTACTTAATAACCCAGTGCTACTCAGTTAGAGAGAGATACTCATCCAATGCTATTCAGTTAGATGGTGTAACTCAGATAGCAAGTGCTACTCAGTTAGAGAGCAATACTCATCCAAGCAAGTGCTCCTCAGCCAACACTACTCAGTTAGTAAGAGCTACTCAGCCAGCACTACTCAGTTAGTAAGAGCTACTCAGCCAGCACTACTCAGGTAGCTAGCGAGCGTTACTCAGCTAGCCAATATAGCTCCCCGAGTATGTCATATGCATTACATTGTTATATAATAATGAAAATGGGAAAAATGAACTGAAGACATAGCGGATTAGAAATGTTCATTACACGGATTATCGTAGATCAGTGACTTACGGTGGCTGTTTTTTTCCGATTAAAACATCACTCAATACTGGATTAATGTCACAATCGAGGTCTAAAAATAGCACGTGCTTTATTTGCGACAAATAAAATCCGTGGGAGTTGACACCTCCTTTGCCATGAGAACAATGGGAAGATTATAGCCATCTAAAATAAAGGCTTATCTATAACACAAAAGGAGCCATAGCATAAGTCAGCACTGCAAGCTGTCTGCCAATCAGGAAGCATAAACCACAGCATGCAGTGTGACAGACACAGAGACGCTTGTAGGGTTCTTCTAAGGTCATAATTCATACAGAGAAGCCAATATTATCATTAGCCAATGATGTGTTTCGAATCACTGACTGACAGGGGAGGAGGTACACTGGGGGCCAATCAGCTTTCAGCTGGGTCCTTGTGGCTCCACCCCTGTACAGCCCCCTGGATGAATGTTGGGGCTCTTCTCCAACCTAAAAGCAGAATGTAGCGAGCCCTCGATGTGGATGAGAGGGCAGAAGCAGCAGCCCTTGTGGGTATCAGTTGTTTTGTTGCATTCACAGGCTCCCGAAGTGAGAGAGAACTCATTACTGGATCGTGCCACAAGCTGGGAATCGTGCTACTAGCAAGCTAATAGGAGGTGCCTGTGGGTATGTGTGGATGGGGGGGGGGCTCTCTGGTTCAGTCCACAGCCATGAGAGCAGTGGTGCTAATACAGTGCCATGGGCAAGGGAGGAAAAAAAGCCCTTATTTATTAAACAAAGGCCTTTCAGCGGGTCCTGCCACTGACAGCCAGGCTGGAATGCCGGCGTGTCCATTAGAGGATTGTTTCCGGGTACGGATCGATGTGCACCATTAATAATGCTGTCATGGGATGGCCCCGGCCTCAGAATGGCCTGAATGTGTCCTGCAGGGTCAGCGATGGCAGCTTCCGACATGCCATCACCTGAGGGCCACGTTCCTCTGCGATCGGCCCCCTTAAATACTGGTAAGTGCGGCTCAGCAGGTACCGCTCCTGCTACTGGACTGTAACCTCCCGGGAAGGGAAGCTTCTGGGCCGGGCCTTTCCGCCCGGTCGCACCTACCCAGCTCTCTGCTTCTTGGACTTGTCTGAGATGCCGTCCCTGGCCATCAGCTTGTTGAAGACCACGATGCCGATCAACATGTTGACCTGGAAGAGAGGTGTGGCGTCACACTTTGGGTGGGTAAGGTGCCAGGGCGTCGACGAGCGATAGGTCTACGCAGTGCCCGCTACGCGCTTCCTCCCTGCTGCGTTCGGTCTGTCCTTCAGCACCCCTCCTCTTCCCACGATGGCGCTGCACTCGCTAATGCTCTGACCAACCAGCACACACGTCTTCTTGGGAAGCAGCTCCCTGCTCGGGAGGAGCGGCGTGGAGCCTGACATCGCCGTGGCTGATCTCTTTTTGTGAACTTTTGTGGAGTGAGTGGTTGACACCTTCGGGCCGGGCTCTTATCAGACGCACTCCCACACGCGCTCACAGAGCATTACTCTAATTCTGCCTCGGTAACTTCGAGAGGTTGGTAGCGCTTACGCACCCATGTGCCCCCGTCACCAAGCGGAATGCGTGCCTGTTCACACGCCGCTAATGCACAGCCCATATGCAAAAAACAACTGCTTACTATGCTATGGTTTCCCTAAGGCGAGATTAATTATATTTCCATTAATTAGGTACTGACATCCCAGGAGGTGGGAGAGTGTGTTGCATGTGCTTCCAGATGCCTAAATGCGTTTTCTGCTGTGTTTGTGTGTACATGCGTGTGTGCGGGTGTGCGTATGCGTCACCAGACGGTGCCTGAACACAACGGCAGAAACTGTCTCAAACTCCGAGATCAAAGCTAACAAAGCAATGCTGCATCAGGACCCGTTGTGCAGACGCTCCCCAAAGCTCTTGCTGAGAATTACATGCATAAATAGACGAGCGCACTGGGGCACACCTACACACTCTGGCAAGAGACGCAGTGCATCACAGTGCTGCCTGCCAAGCTTCAGGAGTGCATCGCTCAGGGTGCCATATTCTGAGGGGCGGCGACCTAACAAACCACTGCCCCCCCCCCTGCTTACCCACCAACCTGCCTACCCACATACCCAACCCACTGGTTCAGTTACCATTACACCCTGCCTGCCAGTACATGGAGAAACTGGGCAGTGGGAATTGTAGGGGAGGGGGGGGGGAGCACATGAGCTTCGACTGCTACTGCCAGCAGGGATCACAGGATGGCGTTACTACGGCGACACTCACCAGCACGATGACGGCAGCAGGCCCCACGAAGGCGTAGAGCAGGCCTCCTTCCAGGGACAGCCAGCAGCTGGGGGTACAGGGGGAGGGGCGGGGTCAGTCTGCACACGCTGTCTAGGCATGAGGGCCGGGCATAGCTGCTGTCGCTATCCAGCCAGACCGTTATAGCCATATCGCATTGCCAGTCACAGCCAGGGCCGGCAGAGGTGCAGACATAGCTCCGGCCACAGCATAGACACCATTGCAAGCCAGTCACAGCCTCGTGACGTCGGCAGGACACCCTCCGTCACATTTCCTGACATGACAAGCCTTAAGCAAGACTTTGAAAACATGGCATGTATTTCCGGGAGGACCTTGTCATGTGACGTGAGGTGGTGGATGAGCTGGGGAGAGGTGAACGTCGGGTTATCCTGAGACTGGTGCGGTGGGGGGGGGATACTCACTAGTTGGCGGTGCCGTAGCCCCTGGCCCTGGTGAATCCCACCGAAACAGCCACGACAAGTGCCGGGAGACCTGGGGAGGAGGAGGAAGACGAAAAGGTGAGTCAAGAGGAGCAAATGTTGGTTGGTCCGGTGCTGCCTTCTGCCACCCCGACTAGGCCACCCCCAAAATTTCTGATAGTCACTCAATATAGCGAAAAACCCCCTAGACTCCCTCTGGAGTAAGACAGGTTTAAGAAATGCTGCACCCAAACTCGGGTCCAGATTTCAGGAGTGCAGTGCTGCGTAATAATCATGTAAGGTTTCCTGTGTGGCAGTGCCATAAGCTCCCTCTTGGCGAGTCCCTATGCATTATGGGAAGGGCCCCAGATTGTTTTGCGGTTTACCCTAAGACCCCCAATGACCCCTGACCTCCAGCGTAAGGCTAGCATGCAGCCACTGGCAGCATCTCTGGCCCCCCAAGGCGTTTGGGGTGTGGGGGCTGGACACCATGAATCATGGAGGCGCTGGTATCCCACCTTAATTGGCCTCATTGGCTACACTCTCCTCCCCCGTTTCGGTGGAAACTTGGGAGGCTGGCTCTGTATGCTTAATAGCGACCTGCTGATTACCGTGGCAAATTAAACACAAACATCGAGTGAGGAATTGATGAGAGAGGAGTGTGAAAACTTGGTGGAATTAAGTTAAACAAGCGCTGTTTTTTTTGTTCCCAACATCCTCATCAGTACCTCTCAAGCAATGTGTTTTAGGGGCTTGTGGTTAGGTTGAAGTAAATAATTTACTATCTCATCAAACAGTTTTGCAGCAATGCCTTACTTCTCGACGTATTTCCATGTCGAGCACAATTTTTCTCCTAACGTGAAGCCTTGATAATGCTACCATACATGTGCTTCGAGACATTCAGCCCCGAGTAACATAATCCATTTTTAATGCTGCACCTTCAGAGGGCATTGCTGAATTAATAAATCCTCCCGTTTGATCAATAAATAAAGGCAGCTGAGGTAAGTACTGAAATATCTCCCTGGATGTTCCCTATTCAGAGGAATGTTACGCTCTGAATTTTAAAAACCTGAGCAACCCACCCGATGCCCATGACTCAGAGCACAGCCGGCCGGGATGGGGGGGGGGGGGGTACTGCCATGCAGACAGACGCCGTGTGATGCAGGTGCCTGGAACTGTACGATTTACAGGCAACTGGCCACTGACTTGTGGGGTGGGGGGCAGGGGTGTCAATTTCAGGTCCAGAAAGTACAAATCCAGACCAGGATTTTGTTTCAACCAACTAGCTGAGCTACTCTGTGACTGCAACTCTTTATGCTCAACTGATTGGTTGAAACAAAATCCTGGTCAGGATTTTTACTTTTTGGACCTGAAATTGACACCTCTGGTGGGGGGGGTATCTGAACTAAAACATCTTGATTATGTTACAGAATATAAGTTGGCGGCGGGCGGCCTACCCCAGCCGAGGCAGAGGAAGCGCTTGCGAATGAGCCGCGACCTCATCTTGCCGGTGACGGCCAGGTAGGACTGCCATGCCTCCGTCAGCACCCAGCAGAAGGAGGCCAGGAAGAAGAAGTGCAGGAAGGCCGCCGTCATGGCGCACAGCCCCTGTGGGGGGGGGGGGTAAGCATGTCTATGAACAGGGTTGGGGGGACAGGATAGGCGACCCATACCACCCACCGACTTGACAACATTTAACCCATTCCATCCTCCTGTCCCCCCCCACCGACATTTAATCCTTCCCGTACCCCCTCCTCCAACTGAGAACTTTAGCCCTTACCCCCCCCTGCAAACTTGGTGATGCCGCCAGCGCCCCGCCTCCCCTCGTGAAAATCTTGGGCCTGTCACAGTAATTCCAGCACCAACCGTGGGGGTGAAGGTTCTGGATTGAGCATGCCTGGGTCACTCGGACCCCCTGGCAGCTGAGCCAGCCGTGGAGATCACGGTCACGCTGTCTGCACCGGATCTGGCTAAATGGAGGCTGCGGTAATTACAGCCCGCGCTGCCTGCCTGACACCTCCATCCAGAGAGACTCGCATTTTTACTCGTTTGTACTGCCGGATACATCACTAATTGTACGTCCAGTAAGTAGGGTAATTAAGGCTGTATAAATAGGGAGAAATACGAGTTGCTTTGAATAAAAGTGCTGGTTGCTCCCCAGTAATTAGGGGAAAAAAGCACATTTATATCACATTTAAGACGCCTGGCAACGAGGTCTATGACCATGGTCTGTTACTTTGAGTGTTCCAGCTGTATTCGTCACATGCACAGAAATGTACAGCTTACGAACCTTGAGTGGCAAGGCTTTCCAACCAACCGCATTGTAACATGAGGACCACCGAGTCTCCCTTTTGCTGGAGTCAATAACCTGCAGCGCCTCGAGACAGGAAGTAACGAACTGCCCGGAGAAAGACCAGTTCGGCGACATATCACAACGTGTCACCTGACTTTTAAGCTCTGCTGCCTTATGTGCTGGTCACTCTGGAGGCAGGGATACTGGCCACTAGGGTGTACTGAGAATGACATAGGGTACAATGCCAGGAAAGGAAGAAGGCAATACTATTAAACACAAGTAAGGCACGTTTTATATGTTCATTTCCATGACCAATGGAGCCTTGAAAATAAAAGCCTGAATTGTGTCCATGCTCTTTTTCCTGAAATGAAGAGGCACAAGGTTATATCTGAGTTTCTGAAAAGCTAACGACGTGTTCAGATAGGCTGCGTGGTCCATGGGCACGTGTCTAGCCGGCTGACATTCGTGTAGCGGAGGCAGGGATATCAAAGCCAATCAGGGGAGCGCTGAAGACCATCACAGAACCATCGTTCATTCCCCATCATCAGAGGCGCCGAACGCTCAAAGCAATGTTGTTTTAATCAATAAGTCATGGCTGCAGCCAAACAGGGGGGGAAATGTCCTGATCTAGATAGCAAGGGCCCCTCGCCCACCCGACCTGCGCATAGGAAACCAGCAAAGCAGCAGCATACTAGGAGGCCAATATTTAATAGTTCTTTTGTTTTTTAAAAATACTCTCATGAAGAGTCTACTTTTTTTCATCTGTTAAGCCCCCCCCACTCCCACCTTCTGCAATAAAGCATCTTTCTCTTTATTTTTATTTAAATATATGTGTTTTAATAAACATTTAATAATGTGTATACAAAGCCGTTACCATATTGCACACATTTCCGCTAAGTTGCCATCGCCTTGTAGGGTCGGCGCTTTATTCGAATTTAATGTCCCCATTTCGGTATGTCTGTTTCGATAGTGCCCATTTTGTGCCGAAATGGCCTATCTGTGCCATCCGTGAAGGACATAAAACGACGGAAATCGTTTGAGGTAGATTTTGAGACAAAAGGATTTCATGTTTATCAAAGAAGGGTATTTTCCACACCTAAGCAGCCACATTAAAGTCTTCAAACAGGTGCAGTTTCACTTAATTTAGTCAGAATGAAGGCACAGCTGCCCATAACATTTAACTGAGTGATTCAGTCGGTCCAGCCAACAGCAAACCGTTTTTTTGCAATAAAAAGGGGGAAATTCTTTCATTCTGATTCAGTCTGTACATATATTTATATAACGGCTGCCAGCCATTGTACTGGAAGGTCTATTAATTCAAGGACGAATTGGCTTGGCCTGTATGTGTGGACACACGCAGACAACATCACGCACACGCGTGCCAGGGATGGCGTGTTGTTTTCCATAATTATCTGAAACGGCAATCAAAAGCCACTATATCATGGAGCTGGCAGGCACAGAGACGCCCAGCAGCAGGGCAGTGGGCAGAGCAGGGCTTAGAGATCTTCCTTCTGAATGACCTGGCATCTGGCCTCTGGAGAGAGCCTGCTGGGGAACCCTTAAGAAAAGAACACTCTCTTCAAGTTTCGCTAAAGCAAAATATGAAACTAAAGTGAAAATAAATATGAAAATAAAGCTGATCCCAAAGGCAGCTGAACAACTAAGTATTTTTATACAGATCACATGAAGGTCATTTCTAGTTCAAGAGAGTCTAAGCAGAAGAGGATAAAAGCAGATCATAACAACGTCCAGCGTGGGTGTCTCAGGTGTTTATAAAACACGCCTTGTCGCCAGAGACGTGAATGCAGGCAGATCCCAAAAGCCCAGTTTGGCAGAACCTAATTACGTATGGAAACACTGTAACCAGACAGAGGCCAAATCATAAACGCTTTGCTCTGCATTTCAAACGTCTGTCTTTTTAAACTGTTTCCTAATTGTCCTACTCATTGTGTTAATTGCTTCAGCAACATAAGTGCCGGACACTTGAATTAAAAAACCGAATTGAAGCGAACGTCTGCCGGGGCGATTCCAAGTGTCATTTGGAACGGACAGTACCTGGCCAAAGTTATTGCGGGCTGAATTGGGGAAAGGCAAAATAAATGTAAGCATTTGGGCATTGAAGGGGGAGCTTAGATGTTCCCGCAAGTGCTCATCTGGCACACGGGCCAGACCTGCCACATTGCCGGCTCTCTACGGCATGAAGAGGCAGGCCTGGTTTGATTAGCAGGCACAGCAGGGCAGATGAAGTTGTGGAACTGTCATGGCAAACCTGGTAGGAACCGAGGGACACGCGGGGGGGGGGGTTCACACGGCGCCCGTCTTCCCCCCGCCTGTTTTCCAGCGCCTCACTGGGCTCCGTGACGCTCGTCAGGCGCCACAGCCCACGGTCGGCCCAGCGCGGGGTCACACCGCCATCACCGCGGCTTCAGAGCCCCCACTGCGTCAAGGCTGTGGCTTCCTGTTAGCGACGGCGGGAGGCTGCCCACACGCAAGCGGCCGGGGGGCTCACACATCAGGCTGATTCCGAAATAAAGATGTGATGGAAGGGAGCCCCTTCTGGACAGGCGTCCGCGGAGCGAGCGATGAAAATGAACAGCCCTTTGGATGGTGAGATTGTGTGGGCAGGGAGCTCGCGTTCGGGCAGCATGAAGGGAAGAAGATGACCTCTGTGTCCTTCAGACACAGGCAAACACCCCCTCCCCCACACACACACACACACGCGCACGTGCAGGGAAGGCAATACACATGCAAGCACCCACACGTGTTCATAGAGTCAGGCTCACAAGGCCCTTAACCCCCAGTCGCTACAGGGGAGCTGCTCGCTGGCTGGTGCAAAACCTGCTCTCACCTGTATGTGTGTCTCATATAGATCAAGACGGGACAGGTAGAAAGCGACTTTCCCAAAAGGGAACAAATAAAGTGTCTGTGTTCTGCTCTCTCACCTTGCTGAGCGTCTGGGCCTGTCCCACTAGGATCAGCACGTTGGAGGCCAGGATGGAGAGACAGAAATTGACCAAGATGATAGACCTCTCTGAGCGGATGTACCTGCAGAAAGAAAGATGGAGGTGGGATACAGAGAGACGGGCAGATGGATGGTCCAAAGTGCCAGTGGTAGGTCTGATCCTACTTTTGGTCAACAGTAAATACTGATTGGCTGTGGATGAACTGACGCTGACCCAGAAGCCATCATTATGCCTCACAGCGGGTTCCGATGCTGATTTAGTGGCAGTGTGGAGTGTTTACTCAACCAGTTGAGGAATACCAGGGGAGTGACAACAAAAACATCATCAGGTAATAGCATCAGGAGGCTATCGATCTATGGAGAGTGCAAGAGAACTGAGGCACTTTAGATTTACCCATCAGCCCCTGGTCCCATGGTGGCAACTTCAATTAGAGAGATGTCAGCGGTGCCAAATGGTCAATCGCTTCCTGTTAAGTTCCTCTAAGCTCCTGGAAAGCCTAGACTCCTCTCTCAACTAGGCTGGGAAGATCCGGCAGGGCTTGGAACTCACATCCATATGCATTTTCCGCGAACGTGAGGCGTGGCACTTGCCCAGCTCATCTTGCCCACACCCACAAAGAGGAACGCCGTTGTCATGACGACACCAGCAGTGGGCTTGGCAGGCTCACTGTGGACTTGGGAGAGAGGTCATGTGACCTGCTCGCCATCTGCCTGCGTGGTGGTGCCGCCCGGCCCCTCACACAGCACCACCGCTCGTCAGAAGCGGCTCTCGTTTGTACGCAATTAGAGCTAATTGGGCACTTGGAGCCCAAGCGGCCTGACTGCTGCCAATTCCGTTTTATGCTTTTAACGAATTCCCCGCGAAAAGCTACCCAAAAATATTTCGCAAAAATGTCCATTATTTTAGGCCAGGTCTTTAAAATGGCCAGGAAATTAAAATTGCCCTCCTTGTTTATTGGACAGATAAATTTTATTTTCCTTTTTAGTTGATTCAGAATTGGAGAATTTAACCAGGACAGGATTGGTTGCCGACACCCAGCTCGGCTTCGCTCCTGAAAACAAAATTCCGGGGAAATAATAAAAACTCCCGCCACGTCGGGTGAGGGACTGGCTCGTTTTCCGGGCGAGCCCCAGAAGCAGGTCATGTGACCATTTTTTCTGGGTCACGGGGGAGTGTCTGGTAAAAAAAGAAAAATTGAATGCTGTATTATTTTGTTAATTTTGTGCTTTTCAACAGGGCATGAAGGCATTGTGCTACTGTTACTGCACTATATTCTATTTATTATTACAGAACTTTTTTGTGAAATAAAGTTTGTTCAAAATAAAAAAAAAAAATGTTCTGAGGCTAAAATAAAGATACTACAACACAGGGAACATTATGACTAACATCATTATGAGGCCTGTCTGACTCGATACATACATACAGTATGACCATGTTAAGGTAGTAAAAACACGAAAATGCCACAGTAAAGTGACTAGCCGACCATTCATTCAGAGCACGTGTACGGACGTGTTTGATGCATGCATTTCTCAAACTGTATGCTAATGTCTTTTGACCTTAACCCTTTGCAGAATATCGAGAAACGCTGGTCTCATAGCAATCGCCTACACGTCCATAACACCCGTGCAAACGGATCGCATCTTACATGAATAATGCATCACTTCGCTAATGAGCCACAGCCTTGCTTTTCATATGCTCGTAAAATCTGTGTTTATCTAAAGCGTAATGTAAGCTTGGGGAAAGCGGTAACTGTGAGCCATGCATCATGCGCTTGGCTCCCTCGAAGATACCAGCTTCCCTGTCGCCGAGGCCCGCGCTCGAAGCTCAGACTGCCACCACACGCAAGCTATCATGCCTGTGGTCAGTCAAAAAGGAAAATCGGCGCATACCCAGAATACACTGGGCCAGAACGAGTACCTGAACCCAACCTCGATTCGCGGTATCCTGTGGAGGCCCGGAGCACTTGTCAGCACTGATCTGGGCTGCAGTGTGCCTCTCCGATGGTAACGACTGATAATAACTGGATATATATTTTTTGCAAATACCAAAAAGGACACTTTATATGTCATAGCAAAACAGGCCAGCAACTGAGGCATCTGTGCCCCCCCGGGCCGATATCACCGGCACAGGGACACAGGGAACGGGGGTGACAGGTGCAGTATAAAGTTAGCACAGTGGTAATGTGCAGGATCGGTGCCGTGAGCACGGCGCCAGACGCACCTCCAGAAGATGGCGTAGATCAGGAGCAGGACGAGCAAGGCCGTAAAGGAAATCCCACAGCCCACCATGAGGGGCGCTGACGGCATGCTGGAGGGCCCCACCTCCTGCGGGGGGGGGGGGAGATGGGAGAAAAGAGAGGGAGAGAGAGGAGGAGCGAGCGTGAGAGAGGGAGGGAACTGGAAGAAGCTAAAACGAGTGTCTCACACCTTATAGTTACAGGTGCCCTCAGCCCTGAGGAACAGGCCCAGTACCACTTCTGACCACGGCCCATTACATGAGCATGTCGAAGCAGTGAGACCACAGCACTGTACCATCCCCCCCCTCCCCTGCCCTGTGGGTGGGGGGGGGGGGGGGCAAAGGGGGCAGATCAGATCAGAAGTGCAACCGAGACTGTTGGCTATTGTGTGGCTCTGTGGGTT
>JAODKM010000044.1:14497941-14510768 GCA_026780845.1 Petrocephalus sullivani | reverse complement strand
TACCGGGGCCCCCCCCCCCGGGGAAAAGGCCCCACACCCCTTCTGCCCCCCGCCCCATAAAATGGGATGTCGAAGCAGGGGAACCCAAGAACCGTTCCCCCCCCCCCCCCCCCCCCCCAAGGTTGATCCAGCCACTCTAGTTCTTCCAGCCTGTAACTCCTGATGTACCCATGATGGCCATTATTTACCCAAATGGTGTGACTCCACCATGCTCCCCACTCTGCTACATGGCACGCACACACATGCACACACACACACACACACACACACACACACACACAAAAGCAGGGTATTGTAGAACCCAATATCCCAAAATATCACACAGTTATAATTTAGTCTTGCTGATACATATTGCATGAGGATCTGATGGAATGTGAAAAATTGTTCTAAGTGCCATTCCATCTGGATGTGACTTTGTGACCTTTGACTGTTACCATGGCACCACATACCACTGTATTTGTGTGCTGTCCTGACTGTTTGCCGGGGCATGTACTGCTTTCTTAGTCGTAGATGCCCTCTTCTCTGCTCGGAGGTGCCCGACGAGCTCCATGATCTCTGGAGCACCCTGAGAGGCCATAGATATCACACGCCATGTTTGTTCAACAAGGATGACATGTATTTGGATATCTGGATTGTGTCGAAGGACAGTCTCTGGCGGAGAGCAGATTGATGAAATCAAACCACTTTGCCCTCAAAGAACTCCTTTCAGATGTCAGATAAACAGCTTAAATAAGAAATAAAAGCAGTTCCATTCACGGTTGCGCATAAAGCTGCTGCTTCTCCCATAATGCTCATTCTCTTCTGTCATATACTCACAGCTTACTCTGGTGTACGGCTCGCCCTACCCTCACTTTCCATTCTCCAGTTTATAACATTCATCACCCCTGCGATCAATGGCCATATCCCAGCATTAAGTGCACCCCGTGAGGGCTGGGTTAAGGTGTGCGTGTGCGTGTGTGTGTCTGATAGCTGATGAGATTCACTGAACTGCACTGCATTAAGCTACACCATTCATGTCCCACGGCCATCGTTCTGCTCGAAGCGATGTGGCCTGGCACGCGATGTGGCCATGCTTCAACCTGATTCAGACGCTTTCAGATGCTGAAAAACCTCGGGCCAGCCGCGGGGTCGGACCCCATGAAGCTCTGCTCGACCTCCTGTACCCCCATGGATCCTTCCTGGACCCCCATGGATCCTGGCCTCCCAAGACATGACTCAAACATATCAATTCGTTTAGCACAGCGGCACCACGGAGGCCAGGATATTTGTCCCTCCATCCATCCATCCATCCATCCATCCATCCATCCATCCAATACCTACTTGTCTTATACTGGATTGCAGGGGTCTGGAACTGATCCCAGGAGCTATGGGTGCAAAGCATGGAGAAACCCAGGATGGGGCGCCAACCTGTTGCAGGGCACAGTCACACACCATTCACTCACACATGTACATATCTGAACAATATGTGAGCATGGTTTTGGACTGTGAGAACCGGAGAAGCCAGGGGAAATGGCCAGGGCCTGGGCCAACCTCGAACCAAAACTCCGTCTGCTTAAGTCAGATTAACTCCTCATATTCTTCACTGGGGTGTGACTGTGCCGCTGGTTAGCGGCGGATAACCGTGGCGGATAACCGCGCCGGCCGCGCGTGATGGACTGTGGCAGGTGCAGACCGCAGGTTCATTCACGCTCAGTAATGAATCTGCTGGCTTTCTCGCGCGGCACAAGGTCACCGAGAAGGATGCTTAAGGACGAAAACCTTGATATACAAAAGCGTAAGAGGATCCATATCAACCTTTGGTATCGCCGCCTTCCCCTAACGACGGAAGCGGCGGCAGCAAGGGAGGGACGGCAGCGGGATCAGCCACACCCGCCGGAGCGGATGATCTCCTGGCTGTGCTCTGATTAGGCCTGACACCCCTCATCTGGAGCTGCGGAGTGGGACCAGAGCAATTCGTCTGGCACAATATGGAACGGCGCCGGTGTATTTTCACAGCCCTCCGTCTGACCCTGATACAGATGCCGGACCCCCCTCTCAGCCCACCCCCCACCCTGTCAGGTTCGGTTTTCTCAGGCTGTTGGCCTGACTCGACGTGGCCCGCCCTCACAGCGCACAACGGAAATGCCTAGGATCTGATGGGCATTTAATGCAGTCAGGCAAGAGCACAACCTAGTCTCTCGATCTGCATCGGCAACCCCAATCACAAACCAAGGAGTGGAAAACACACACACACACACAAACACTTCCACACTTCTACATTTAAAAGCAGGACACACAGAAATACATAGAGAATGGAACTGGAAAAAAACAAAACAAAACAAAAAAAAAAAACACTTTAATCAGCCAGGCGCAGATGGAGGTCCCTTTTCATCAAAAAAGCAACATGAGCGTTAAGGAAAGATTCCCAGTTTGTTCATTCTTGATTCATAACGGTCCATCAAATCTCCCCGAGTCTGGGAGCAGAGGGTATGGGTATTTGAACAATCCAGAACTTCCAAAAATGAAATATGCTGTTAACGTTAGCAATTATACTGCGCTTGCTGAAGGACGTTTTCCAGCACAGTCTTGTGTATGTATATAACAGGGCCCACTTGATTCAATTTTTACTGTGATAGGGCTGAGCCCAGGAAATCTGAAGAAGCCATTTCTCTCTGATGGCTGCAGATCAGCAGGCTTAATGCACAAGATAATGGTGGCATCTTATGAGTCGCTATTGAAAGGCAGGTGGAGAGAAGGCCAGATGACCCTTCTTATGAAAGTTCTCCTCCAGTGCTGTCAGCCATCACTAGAGTCAGGAGGATCATGAGTGTGAGGAACCAAGCTAAAATGCCAGAGGCACTACAAAATCTAAAGCAGTGCCCTAACTGACAGTGTCCAATCTTAAGCAGATAATTAGACTGGCTGACTGGTCGGTATGAGAAAACTTTCTATAGTCAAAGAATATCAATACTATTCAGGCCAATTAAGAAAATCCATGCTCCAGAAGAAACCAGAAGGTTGAATATTTAGCAGGTATTTTATGGAAACTTATTTCAGCTAAAGAAAAATGGCAAAGATGCAGACTAGAAATCCATGCTTAGAATGAGGCTGCACCCATCTGGGGGAAACAACACGGTCTCCCCAGGGGACCACACCTTCCAGATCACAGGCGGACACTTTGGGGGGCGTGGCAGATGGGGGGAGGTGGGCACTGGAAACCTAACCTATTTATTGTGGCAGCCTTCGATGGTGAGCTCTACTTTCATACTGGCTGCGACATAAATCATTGTGTCAGGAGGCAGCACGAAGCCGGGTGGAGGGCGTGAGGTCCATCCCGTCCACATCCTTCTGTGAGCAGCCACCCATCCACTGCAGAAGCTTCTCTTGGCATATCTGCTGCTCTGCACATACGTGCTTCTCCAGCGTCGCATGAAGAACCAGAGTTGGCAAGTGTTACAGGGCGACGGCCAATGCTGACCCCAGTGCACGGCCAATGCTGACCCCAGTGCTGACTCAGCAGATATAATCTACTACAATAGCACAAAAAGAGGCCACAAACAGAGCAGAGTTTATGCTCATCCCTATGCCCATCTGTTAATGCTGTGTATCGGGACTGTATTCTCTGGACCAGACTGTTCCAGCTACAATGCACTGCACTGTAAATGTCCCACTGCACATTATCTAAATGTCGCGTTTTGCTTATTTGTGTATACTCTACGTTGGTGGTTCGTTACTGCCCTATGTTAACACTCTCTGTTATGTTATTCTTGTAATTTATTTTACTTTAAGGTGACCAGTTACAGCATTGCCGATTTTCACGCACCTGGCATGAGGCGCACTTTCAGACTCTCACGCTCTTGCAATAAATTCCATTATAAACCTAAACCTAAGCTACATCAATAGAGTTGAACAGTACAGACCATTTGTAAGGTAGAAAAACGGTTACATACATGCAAATGAGTGTGCAGACTTACATGTGCATGTTACAATGTGCAGACATACATGTAAATGCAAGTGCATGCATGTGCAGACTTGTCTCGAATTGAAATTCTCACGCCAGTCAGATGACCAAAGTTGGCATCCCTGCAATTACACTGAAACAAATTTGTACTTGGGCTGAACTGGCTGTTCTACCCCTACTAGGTAACTGCTAACTTGATGCTATCTAAACCATCTCTCTAACACACTTGGCCAAATAAGTGTGGTGACATGGCGATACTGACCCATTTGTAAAAAGCGTATCAAAACAACTCTAATTGTTAAGGGATACCTTCATTCCTCTCTCTTGCCCCGAAATGCACAGTTACTAATTCAACATTTTCCCTTTAAAAAGAGTACCGCTTCAGAAACAATAATTCTCAAGTCCTGTTTATGTGTAACTGGCCAGAAGAATGTTACTTTCATGTACAGCTTGGGAGAAAGTCTATGGGGCTATGGTCGCCTAATGGATAGGAAAGTGCAGCTATGATCAAAAGGTTTGAATCCCCGACTAGCAAAGTACCACCGAGGTACCCTGAGCAAGGTACCACCCACAAGCACTGCTCCCCGGGCGCTGAATTCACCGGTGAGTCATTATGTCACATGGGTTAAATGCAGAGGACACATTTCGGTGTTGTGCACTCTGTGCTGTGGTGTGTCAACAATGACCATTAATCACTTTGCTTTATGTCAGGAAAGCTCTATGACCCGTACCACTGTTCAGCCAACCATTGCTAATGGCCATCAACTGACTGCTAACAGCTAACAGCTAATGGGTGATATTGAAGTTAATCCGGATCTAGGTTACTGTTCCCCACCCCCCTAGCTAACAGCTAGCAGTTATCGGCTAATGAGAGTGGATGGGGTGAACCTGACCTCTGCCGAAAACTACGAGCTAAAAGCGAACAATTAATGGGTGTTGAAATCATCATGGCATCAGACTAACGGCTGCCCCCAATCCACAGCTGAAAAGCAGATTTCCAAAACTCTCTCAGTCCATTTCTCATTGTCTTTGAGATGAGACCACCAACGACCTAAAGTCAGTCTTCCTCATCATCTGCTACAGTGTTGGGAAGCAAAGCTTACTCAATCTTCATGTAATCCAGTGAAGAACCTTCTTTAAATTTTCAAAACTCAAGTCAAGTCTACAGAAATAGTACTTACCTTGGTCCCATAACCCATGGGCTGAGTGAGTTTTGGAAATCGGAGCTTCTTTCTGCAGCTTAGAATGGTGGTGGTTATAGATTTATCTAAGTCCAGTCTACTATGGAGTTCAGCTTAGCCACCTGGTAACAATGTGATTCGCCATTTACTCTCGTCGGAGCAAGCAGATGGACCCGAGGTCAAAGAATAACAAGACAGCCCATGCAGACCCATACAAGCTCGTATCCTAGAACAAAGTGCCTACACTTCAGCAGCAAATAAACCCATTTACTGAACTGGGTAAAATGTAATACGGTGGACCATATAAACGTCCTGACCAATCACGTGTGAGTACAGCATCCATAGTGCAGAGTGAAAAGCGTGGCCTCATTTATTTCCCTGTATTAGGATTATTTCAGGCCATTTACAATGGAATTATCAAGGCCAGCTCAAACCGGTCCCCGGCTTTTATCAAAGGCAGCTCAGTCAGCGTAGGTGGCAGTATGCGGCTTTAATTCAAACACCGCAGTCAGACTGCAGGCAGACCACGAGTCTTTAACCGCATTCTGTCCACAGTGATTCTTGCTAATGAATTCTAGGTAGATGTTGGGCAGTCAATACCGTAAGAAATCTTGGGGATTTCAGGCCAGATGCCAGGCAGTGTCAGGGCTGTGGCTGTACATGTGACAGGCGAGACAAGCCTTCCTGCTTTGAACCTCTGCAAATTAGGCATCAGTGTGCCCTTTACAAAGTTACACTCACTCACTCACTGATCCTCTCTCTCCCATCTCACTCTCCTTCTCTCTCCAATTATCTTCCCCTTCACTCTTCCCCCTCTCCGTACATTCTTCCACTCTGCCCTCTCCTCCTCTCATTTAATCCTTCCCGCCCCTCGCGCCCGCTCCTCTGCCCACGTGGCATCGGGCCAAAGCCCCATCGCCATCTCTCGCCACATCCCTCCCTCCAACCCCGTCTTCTTCCTCAGGGTCATTTTCCATCTCCCGCCCCAGTGCAAATCAATAGCAGTAATTAGGGTGTCTTTTTCCAGAATGACAGAGAGTGAGTCACATTCTCGCTGTGTGTGAGTGTGTGTGTGTTATAAGAGAAGGCCACAGGCATGGACAGGATGCCAGCGGACCATTTACTTTCCATATCCATTATCAGAGCAAAGGGTCCTGATTGGTAGGAATACCTCTCTTACTTTTATATGTTGCATTCATGATTCCCACCGTGCTGCCCATACAATATGTAGAACCCTACAACTAAAGTGAAAGTGCACATAGACCATGATCAAGCAGATACACACACAGACAAACCTGTGTACCTATCTAAATGGGGACCATCCATTCACTTCTATGGGAAAAACCCTAATCCCAATCATGACACCCTTAACCTCTACCCAGCCGTAACTTTGGCTTTTTTACTTTTTTGATTGCATTCACAGATTTTTTTTCTTAAATTGAGGTTATCCATATGGGGACCTGAAAAAAAATCATGTTTTACCACACTTTGGGAACATTTTGGACCCCAAATGTGATCTATGCACACACACGAAAATATACAATCAGGAGTCAACCTGGAAGTCACTGCTAACTTCAAAATCAACTACTTAAAAATAAAGACATTCTGTATAGCACTAAGATTTTCTGAAATTACATTTTTCAATTAAAACATTGCATAAAATTCTTAATGATGAATATATCCTCCAAAAATGTTAAAACTTACAAAACGTCTGTAACTAACCCCAACAAAAGCTACTATTCTGTCCTGTCTTCCCCGATGGCAGGGGCTTTGCCAGGACTGTAAGACATCAGGGGCTTAGCCCAGAGAGCCGACCTGTCCAAGGGTCCTCGTATCAGAATGATGACGCGATGATCGCAGCACTATGAAGGCTCTGGGAAGAAGGGCCTAGCATCAGGACCATTGTAATGTACCGAGACCGAGAGCAGGGCTGTTAAAACACCGGAGCCAAACGAATCACCCGGGGTTCCTTTTGATTCAGCCTGGTCTCCAGCCCCTGATGCCCCAGGCTTGTGATGTGTCTGTCCAGGGCCATACCCTTTATAAACACAACTAACATCTCAAACAACCCAACTTCTTACTGCCAGAGGTTTGTCTCTGACTGTCACAAACCACACCTGCGAGCATGAAATCCTACCGCCTCTGAATCCAGTCTACCTCCAGAGCCTTGTCCCTATAAGAATACCTCCAAATAAAATAGCATCCTCTACCCGACCAGTGACAAGGACGCACATAAGCCAGTCAGAACCCTCTCAGATGTTCTGAAAGTTTTGGAAAACTAGGCCAGCATTCTATAAGCTGGAGTCCCTCCATGGTGATGGGGGCGTACCTGGTCCTTAGGCAGCTGTGCCAGCACGGCGAAGCTGGAGATCTTGCTGCAGAGACATTTTGTGTGGACCGCTGGAGATGGGAGCGTCTGGCAGCCCTCTGTGTCCCACGTGTTGGTGCCAGCCTCTCTGGTTGGAGAGAGACACACGAAGGGTCAGGCAAACACACTCAGAGATAGACAGAAAGAGGTTTATCTAGAAAATACAGAAATACACTGAGGCTTGATCACATGCCCCCCCAACTGCATTGACTGGTGATTATCAAATCGTCCATCTTCCATCCGCTCATCCTAGTCAGGGACGCGTGTGTGTGTGTTTGTATATGTTTGTGTGTGGGTTTGGGGGGGAGGGGACACAGGAGGGGGGGCGGAGCCTATCTCAGGCATGGATTGCCAAACTTTTCAGCTCACGGTGACCTCCAGGGGCAGAATTATCGCAATCGACTGGTTGCGGTTACTGTGAAAATGAAATATGCTGTATTGTTTTTAAAATTTTATATACATATTGTGTAAATGACCTCATGACCCCCCCCCACTTGGGGGACCCCTGGATTAGGGCACAAGGCGGGGGCATACCCTGTAAGGTACAGCAGTCCAATGCACATAACACATCATGGCACACTATGGACAGTATAAACAGCAGGGGAGAAGCTGGGAAAGAACTGCAAACACACGGCGGGATTCAAACCCACAACCTGTAGGTGTGGAGCAACAGTGCAAACCGAGGCTGTTCTGAGCACCGCCCAGCCTTTTCTCCTTTGTCTTGTCTCCCACCTCCACCTCCTTCTGCATTACGGCTTAACAAGGCAGCTCAAAATAATTCTAATTACATACTTGACTTTGAAAGCAATCGATGCAAACATCCAGAGCTACTAATCAACGGCATTAGTAGTTTCATTATATTGCGAGCGGAAAGTGCAAACAGATGTTAACGGATAAGGAAGAAGTGATCAGGGAGAAGGAAGAAGGGATATGGGGACACGGCGCTCGGCTCCGCAGAGGTGACTGATGCTGTCTGTGAGGCCATCGAGGAGCCTCAGTACCGGCAGGGCAGCGCTTATGCACACACTGGCCTGACTCCTTACTCTTTGTCATTAATCTGCCTGGCATCACTACAGGGTTGAATATAAATAGAAAGCAGTCGCCATCCATCCATCCATCCACCCACCCATATTCTGCAATGTTATAATAACATTACATTACGTATTATGAATATATATATATATATATATACTATTCTTGAGCTTCTCCTATGTAGGGTCACAGCGGCACTCATCACTGAAAAAATTTTAATTAGCGGTTTCCACTATCAAATGGCCCAAACACATCAGATGTTTATCAAGATGCCATACCTCTGTGCAACAAAGATGTCCCTCCTAATTAACACCCTCCCCCCATATTTAGACCCCCTAGCCAGGTGATAACTGCCCACTAAGTGCTTAATAGGCATTCAAAGAAAATTACCTTCATGTTGATGTAAAACTACCATATTATGTCTGTAAGACTGTGTCAACATAAACATTTCAAAATGCCTCTTAAAGTCACCCCTGTGTTTGCAGCAGCCGTCCAATACATCCATGTACTTTCAGTTTGACCACTAGCACACTCCTGGCTGATCAATAACTCACTGAGTTATTTAACTAATTAAGTTAACTAATTATTTGAGCTATTGGTGAAATTTAATGAATACATGGAATGGCTGAGGTGCCCCTGAGGAGAGGCTTGGGAATTAAACCTGCGTTCTAGCTGACTTAAGGAGAACAGGGGAAATTCTTGTTGGTTTTTATTGTGTTAGTCTAAATTTGCATATGTTCTCATGTTAAATTGTGTTTTTATTTCTGAGCAAATATACCCATACTCCACAGGCAAATAGCTTTAAACATTTTCTTTGACTGCCAAAGACTTTTTCACAGCACTCTCCTTATTGGTGATATTGGCAGAACACAGTATCAAATACAGAAATACATTCCTTAGAATTTTCATAGGCAAACAGTCAAAGTAACGTTTATAACAGTTGTTCAACTAATGAGAAACACTAAAAAAGGAAGCGATTAGTCTACCTCTGTGCAGTTAATAAATAGCATGAATAGAATTTACCTCGGAGCGAGACGGTGAAAGTTACAGGTTAATTTCCTGCGGTGTTGCTATCGCCCTGCCAGGTCTTGGCGGGCTCCGGCACGCCCGCTGCTAATGGTCCTTCTTTCACAAGGCCACCTTTCTCCTGTTTTTTTTTTCATTCATTTTGTTAAAAACTGTTTGAAATGTTTTCTGCCAATTTTCTAATAATTCTCACTCGGTGAAATTTTATTCAATGGACTTTCCTGGCGAAGGACGTGCTGTTCCAAATAATGCCACAAATTTGATACCAGGGACTAAGGCATTTCAATATTAAGCCAGTACAAATTCGATACGCTAAAACTATTTCTTCTACACTCATTTTTCATATTTTTAAAATTAGTTTCATTAAAACAAAAATATAGTCTATTACGGTTTCCAGTCGCTATTGGACTATACATATCTTCTAAGTAGAATACTACAGACACGTTAAAGGTGAAAGATTATCATCCCTCCTCCGCTGTGATATTTGCCCTAAAATATCAGAATTTAATATCCTCAAAGCTGACATAGATATTATCTGTTCATAATGTTTCGACAATAACAACTGGATGTGTCATATCACCTATAATAACAGACAGCCGCTCAGCCCAGCATGCCTGCTGGATTTCCTTCCAGCTGGATTCTTAAATAATCAGCTTTGATTGAGCTGCGAGCAGATTGCTGGGCCGTGTCTGACATCGCTCGACAGCTCTCAGCCTCACCTCGCGAATGTGGACCACCCCCCGCTGGCAAGCCAAAGTTTTTAAGTCGTCTAAGCAACTTCGGGCACTGCCGAAACCCTCGCTTCCTCGCACTTATTTCTAGGACAACGTAGGTGCTCGTGAGAACTGGAGTCTCGGAGGCTGCCCGCATTTGACATGTGAAACCACGTGGGGTGAGCTGCACCAGAAGTGGCACTAGTTTATAGTGTGGACGGCTTCAAGTGATCTGGGATTGCGGGCTCAGGAGGATTTTTATACTTCACTCTAAACAATACATATATATATATATATATCTTTGTGGCCTAAATTAAGTTTAAATACACAATTTCTTCATAAAAACATTAAGGTGTGCTTGCTCTAATGGAAAAGTTGCAAGATGGTTTTTCCGTTTACTCTAAACTTATTGACTTACACTCCTTAGTATTATAGGGCAGCTTGAACTGAATTAAGATTCAGTTACTGCTCTATTAATCGATGGCCTAAAGCCAAAGAGTAATGGCCGAATAAGCAGATAGGTGAATAACAGTATACTCTTGCATTGGACGGTGGTTTACGGAAATAAGTTCAAAGGTATTTTGTATATCCTATTATTGGTTAAAAAAATAAAGAAATCAGAAAACCATGAGTTTATAAAATGCTCAGTGAAACAGCAAAGGCGTTTGTAGGAATACGCAGGTACAGAGCTCTTAGCCAGAATAGGTAACAGATCCTCCAAGGCATTCTGCTTGAAAACTGCTGATTTGCTCTAACTGATAGTGAGACTACCATCGCACCATTACATTTACCATTTACAAAAAATTCATCACGCAAAAGATGCGTCACAGATCATTTAGCTGGTGGATAAGTGTTAAACACTAGAGGCTGACCAGATAAGACAATAAAAAGGTTTGAGTAATGTGGTGATATTTTATGTGACATTTTTCACCACGAGTGAAGAACAGTGCTGTACTCGTGCATTTGGCCGCACTGCTGCCACACCTGACCTTCACGAGAATAATGTATGTACATAAGTACATAATCAGAGGTGTCAATTTCAGGTACAGAAAGTAAAAATCCAGACCAGGATTTTGTTTCAACCAATCAGTTGCGCAGAAAGAGGCACAGTCACAGAGTGCCCAACTAGTTGGTTGAAACAAAATCTTGGTCTGGACTTGTACTTTCTGGACCTGAAATTGACACCTCTATACATAATGCAAAAATATTTCCCATTTGAATTAGAAGTGAAGCCTCTGAGGGTTTCAGAAGCTTTCTCTGTTTCTCTGTCTATGAACCTCAAGAGTGCGGTTCTCTATTGTCCAAGGATCAATGCATGATGTCAGCTTCGTGGGAAGCTGTTAGTTTGAGGGGAATTTATTAATTAATTTTTCATAACATGAAAATATCAAGGAGCAAACAAAGTAGAACATGATAAAATATGACTTGGGTGTGCATGAATAAAATTAAATATGCACCTAAGGTAGGTCAGTAATCCGGTGTTATGCAAGGGGTAATTTTGACCGAAACTCATTCAGTGATCTTCTGCCTAACCCTGGACAGTGACATGCAATGACATGCAGTGGGCTGTTCTATGCTGGTGACTCCATTGCATCTATTCTGGGAAATTCTCAGTCCGTGCCTTGATTCTGGTCGAATCCCAGTAGTATGATAATTTAGATCTTTTTACCAGGGGTAGGTGAAAAGTTACAGGTTTTTATCACATTGTGGGGAATTCTGGTCCACACACGCGCTACGGGACACCAGTCAGCCTAACTCGTATCAGAAGGAAACTGGATGAAACGGGAGGAACATGTATAGATAGAAGGTGTTGATGGAGATCCAGGAAGGATGGGTTAACAGTGCTACTCACCAAGTCACTCTGCAGCACAAAGACAGAGGCACACTGGCATTTAACCGCCTCTACAGAGTGAGCGGTCTCAAAGTCAGCATCCAGCAATAATGAGGCGGCCGGCACCCGAGGATCAAGCGGCAACCGAATTAGAAAGGCTGTCTTCTTATTTCACCGTGCCAGCTAATGAAAATAACCGTTCCAGACCGCGCTCCTGCTAATTTGCACAGAGGCTCCTTCCCATGCCTCTGGACAGACGAGCTGGCTGCACCCTGCCAAGGGCTCCGGCCAAACCGTGGCAGAGCCTCCTGCTTCCCGGGAGCCCCAAAGGGCCGGCTGGACGTCGCCCGCCCCCCCTCAGACAGGGCCGGCCCGGTGAGCCCCGGCCTCTGCGGGGGAGCTCTGGCACCCTCTCACAGAGACAGGAGGAGGCTCTGCAAGTACGGCGGGGGCCCAACAAGTGGATTATGGACACGGGTGCCAAACGGGGGGGGCCTGTCAGTTATGTAGCCCATGCAGAAGCGGCCGCAGTGGTAATCACTGAGAAACAATAAGCTGTGCATATGCCACAGCGTATGGGTATGCGGGGTGGGGGGTGATTAATAATCTAGGCCTTCACCACCCCCCCCCCCCCCCCAACAACACCATTTTCCTCGCTCTTTTGAGAATCCCCTGGCTCGGCACCCCCCCTGTGGAAGGTGGTCACCCCGTGGAAACACCCCCCTAAGGGCGGGGC
>JAODKM010000044.1:14484841-14496256 GCA_026780845.1 Petrocephalus sullivani | reverse complement strand
TTACCGCGCCCATGGAGGGGGGGCAGCAGTGGTACACAAGAAGAACAAATGAGCTGGGCATAGGCCACGGCGTGGGGGTGGGCGGGGGGGGGGGTGATTAATAATCTAGGCCTTCACCCCCCCCCCCCCCCCGTCAATCAGCATCATTACCATCGCTGTTTAGAGATGCACATGCATCGGCACGCACACTGTGGAGGATGTTCAGCCTGTGAAACATCCCCTTAGAGGTCGTGTCTATGCTGAGGTGGGCGTGGCCAGCAGGGTGGGCATGAGCTTTGCCAGGGACAAGCAAGCGTGCCCACGTACCAGTGCCGGTGCCGGCCTGCTGCCGGCCTGGTCCTCAGCACCGGCCATCCCCCTCCACCTCCGCGTCTCCGAGTCGCCCTTCCGCTCCTGTCTGAGGATCCCTCTGATTTAAAGGATGAGTGCTGAAGATGCATTGAAATATAACTTCATCATCAGGCCCTGCCAGGCAGTGTGGCACAGGCCCGTCGTTCTGTCAGCATCTTTAGCGTGACAGGTCGTGCCAAAAGTGTGACACTCCGTCACGGTATACCGGCAAGAGGGCACGCTGGAGACTGCCTTCAAAAGGCTCCGTCTGACATCCGCCGCTCTGATTGGCTAGCGCTGTTGATGGATGTTTTGCACAGAGCTGTTACCGAAATTTCTGTTTCGGATCAGTGGCTCTCAGTAAATATCCCGAAAGCTATAACGGAATATTAATACACAAGTCTGGTCATTTATCTACGTTTCAGCAGACACATCTCCATGGGGACACAAACTTGTCAGTCTGGAATTAAATATGTTTTATAAGCTCTTAATGTTCACTTCTGTAGTTAGATGTGTTGTACAATTTGCTAATTAAATATATCATGTTCTCTCAGCTGCAAGAAGTCCACAAACTTAGCTAATTTAACTAAAATATCTACTTGGTGTACTTTTCATGCAGTCATATATTACAGCATTTGAATACTAGCTTAGTTAGTACTACGGTGACTAACCATTCTGACTAGCCTAATCCTGTGATATTTCTTTGCAAATATCACAGGATTAATCTGCTTAATCTGGCTCTGTTCATTCCAGTTCAGCCTCATTCAAGGCCCCAACCACTAGGAAAATGGCACAAGTTAAGGTAGATTTACCTTTAATTTGTTTAGCAGATGGTTTTATCAAAAGCACCACACATTTGAGTACGCAGGATCAGGTTAAAGGCCCCACTCAGGGACCTAATGGTGACATCACTATCGCTGGGGGTGGAACTGCAGACCTCCTCATCACAGCACCTCAACCAACTGAGGCCCACATCAATGCATATCTTTTCAAGAGCTAGGAAAAGGACCTTGTTGTATTAAATACTGCATTCGACTGAGATGAACCAACAAAGAAAAAAAACACAAATGCACAATATCTGTTTAATAACTGTAAGAAATGAACAACAACAGTCAAAACAATGAGGAGTATGCGACTGAAAACGTCATGGCTTCACAGAGGAACATCAATCAATCACCACAGCGGTCACTGCAGATAACCTCCTGCCAGACTGCTTTCAGACAGGCTGATTAATCAAGTACCAATCACTCAAAGGCCGTCAACTGAAGTACTGCACACCCATATGATGAATTTGTGAAGCAAATAAAATTACCACAAAGAAGCAGACTTGCAACTCATTAGGCAACATCTGATATGGCTAGAGGAATCATTGCAATGGCGTCTCACCCCATAGAAAGGTGCGCAGAAATGCACTCACAGACACACTAGTTTGGGTTAATGGCTGGGTACAATATTCACTCCAATGCAGGGATATATTCACCCATGTGTGTAATCACCATCTGAATAGCACGGCTGTGTCCTGCACTGTACTGACGATAGAGTGGCCCTTACTGCATGCTTACAATACAGATTTGCAGGGGGGGACATACTGTGATACCCATACTGTGATTTAATTCTCGGTCACGGATCCCAGAAGATGTTTGGATTGTTATTTAAATATGTCTGAGGGCATATCTTGAGAGAATTAGAGATTATAATTAATTATACGTAATTGAGCCAGGGCCTCCTTTTTTAAAAACCCAGCTTTCTCCATCAATAGCTTCTTTCCATCGCTGATGACAATATTGACTTAAACAGCAGCTAAAGTCAACACACAGAAAAATGCACACAGGACTAGGCCACAGGACGCAGGGGTCTAGGCCACAGGATGCATAGGACTAGGCCACAGGGCGCAGATTACTAGGCCACAGCGTGCATAGGACTAGGCCTCAGGACGCAGAGAGCTAGGTCAGTACCGGAGTGCCTAATTGGAAGAATACCCAGGCTGGTAATGCGGATTGGGAAACACCATAAATTTACGTTAAGGCTACAGTTTACTTCTCAAGCAGTCCCACTCCGGTCCAGGACTAGGCCTCTTATTGCATGCTAAGTTAGCTTCAGAGTGGGTACCGAAGCTACCCCACAAGGTGAGAGCTATTAAGGACGACTGCAAGGGGAGAAAAGTAACAATGAATGTCTAAATATAGCTTTAAAATGAACAGGAGTGATAGCTGTGTGGGTGTGGGTGCCAAAAACACCTCATCATTCAGGCCCTAACACACACACACACACACACATACTCAAACTCCCCAGCACAGAACAAACACTGCATGCCACCTCACTGTGTCCAAAAAATAACAAAACCTGGAGTATCCAAAGACCAGGAAGGCCTGTGCTTCACCCAGAACTCCAAGAAGATGCTTTATCACATAAAAAAGGTGTAAAAACTTCTTAAAATCTAAAGGAGGCCCAGCCTCTCACCCACAGACTTCAGCAAGCCGATTTTCCTGTTAGCAAGGTGAAACCCTCACCCTTATAATTCATCATCGCACTCTGGAGCTACTTGGAAACGCGCTGCTTAGCATGAGCACTTGACTTAGCATCTGTCCGGACAGCTAACATCTACGCTAATGTGTGGTGAAGGTGGGGCTTGGGTGGAGGTATTGTCAGCTCATTTAACTTCCTGCTCCGAGCCAGTAAAAAAAAAAAAAAACAAGGCACACAAGTCACAGTCAAGGCGGTGAATAAATTCAGCCCTCAGAAAAAAGGAGGCAAATGGGGGGTGAGAGGTGAACTTCAACAGTCTCACACGTCATCAGGAGGTTGTCTGTACTACGGTTGCTAAGGTATGGAAAATTCATGCTATGCAAATTGCATTTACGAACAGCTCAGTAAGTAAAGCACTGTGGTAACCATGCAACTGCTGGGGGTTTGGAGAGCACATGTAAACTGTAACCCCTCCCTTGTAACTGCAAGCCACTAAGGATAAAAGTATCAGATAAGTGGCAACAACACCCATTTTCGATATATCGTGGTTTGGCACCTTCTCTACTATTCGATAAATAATACAAACGTACATGAAAAATATACTGCATGAACATAGTCGTAATTGTCACAGATTTAGGGATTAAATCTTAATTAATGTTAACTGGAACATTAAATGTAATAGATATTCTTTGTGATAATTAGACATTATTTGGGTATTTGTATGTGTCACAGATATTAAGGTGTTGTGACATTATCATTTGATATAGTGAAGCTCTGGTGATATTTAATCAGGGTATAGCATCACACCACTGCACCCCTTGTCCATACCGCAAACGTAGAGGAAAGCCGGAAGTGATGTCACGTCTGTTAAACCTGTGGGTATGTAGAGTCATTTGGCAAGCTGATGCAATTCATAGCCCATCGAAAAGCCAACCTTCCAGTGGAGGACACTGCTGTTCCGAACCCACGCAACTCAAGCCCTTTGGTACAGAGCGAGTCGCATAGGAGAGAGTTATGGCTTCAAATGTTCTCACCACATGAGTCATGTGTCAACAGGCGTGCGGGCCCTGTGATCCGAAAAGCAGGAGAAACGGAGGGGACCCAGTGTCTCTGTCCCCACCCTCATCATCTAACTCCACCCCCGCCGGCACCGCCTGCCCCCCGGTCCCCCGGCCTACCCATGCCCCTCTGCATGTCTGGAATGCTGTTTCTGCATCAGGTTATACACTGATGCAACAAAAGTAGGGACCAAACAGACCAAAATCTTCCAACAAAGCCGACTGACAAACAGGATAGAGAGAGAGAGAGAGACAGAGTGGGAGGGAGACGTGGGAAAAAAACAGGAGAGGATAACACCAAACATGAAAGCTTGTTGTGACAGGATGGAAACTGAATTCTCCAAATTCAGTTCAGTTCTAACATAAGATGCTTACAGCTTAATATTACCCCACTCATTAAAAGTGAAAATACAGTCATGGTCTCACAATGATTATGTCATTTCCAAAGCCCCGTACTTTTGAGGTAAACCCCTAGAAGGTGTCCTGGGAGCAATCTTCATTACTGAGCTATCACCGCTATTAGCATGGAGGCTATCAGATGCACTTTTTCCTTTGTATGAGAAATTGCATAACATCCAAGCTGACTCCACAGCAATTAAGAGAATAATGGCAGACTCCTGTTATTCTTAAACCTACTGACATCACATATCATGCACAGGACTCAAAGGTCAGAAACAGCTCGCTGCTTCGTTAGATTCCAGAATTTCAGAGGGGGAATGTGGAGCCTCAAAGACATCTAGTTATCCTCTGAGTCCTCCTGGAGCATGCCCAAACCAAAAAGCCCACCTCTTCCTCAGCACGAATCAATGACTAGCGCCTCATCACCCTGTAGTTTCGCTAATGAGGATAATTACAAGGAAAAGGCTGGCCTGGCCTTGGGGGAACACCGAGGACGTCCTGGCCCAGTGGTGCCCATGTGACAGCAGCTGGCAGACAGAAATAGCCGAGGTCAGAGAACCGCTGCTGCAGCCTCCAGATTCCCATTACGTGACAGATAACAGCACCCAGAGAATGAGGCGCAATAAAACATCTTCCAGGCCTCGCGTCTCTCTGCTGTCTCACACAAAGGCTCAAGGCCAGTAATGTAAGATTGAGATCAGGGATTAGAACAGGGATCAGGACCTTCATCCTGGACAGAGGGAAGGCCACTGACTAAAACTTCGGTTGATGCGTGGACCATTTAGTTATACTGAAAAAGGGAGGTGAATGTTATGTCTACAGAGTGAAAACAGAAACAAAAATCTAGATCTAAACTTTTGTGCAAAGAATCCTCGAAGGACGCTCCTCTGTCTATGTATTTTCTTTACTGAACTATAACACTACACTAAATGTATTCTACTGGGATACTGGTATGTTTACAAAGTCAAGCTAAAAGCACACAGTAGGTAACATGGTTCTGTAGATCCAACCACTAGCTTAATGGGTCGATCGCTGGCAAGTTCCACGTTAGTGGACATGGTCCCTGGCTGCCAGCTCCGAGCTTGAAGGCATCCCATCTTCGAGACATTGATCCGGGATGACAGCTGCACCCGGTCAGAGCCCATTCAGACCAGGGTCGTGGCGCACAAGCTCCAGTGGAGTTCAGAGAGTCGCTGGCGACTAAGGAAAACGCCAAAGGCACACCAGCGTTACTTTGTTACTAATGTTTGGTAAAAGCGACTGTTTGGTTTGGGCTTGTGAGCCTGCAGTCACACAACACAGCAAACGCAGTCTCCACCCCCAATCCTGTTCTCCGCCAGAGAGCGCTTCTCACACAGAGGCCCGGACGGCTGCGCGCGCATCCGGAGCACTGGCCCCCGAAAGAGATGAGAGGGGGCCAGCTGGCTCAGGCTCCCCTCCCCCAGTGTCTGCCTCAGCGCCAGCCCCTGCCTGCGACCCCCCCGACCCCCTGAGTCAGAGGCGCGCCTCTTGGACCTCGACCGAGTGGGATTGTTATCCCAGGCAAAAAAAAAACTTATATAAATAAATAAATATATATATATATATATATATCAGCACTGACAAAAATTCAGAAAGACAGATGGTAGCACATATGGCCATATTGCAAAAAAAAGTAAACTGTAAATAAAAACCTGGGCCAACATAAAATGTTAAACAGCAACAGGACTGTGGGTATTGTCACAGAGAGAAATTGCCAAGTGGGGTGGGGGGGGGGGGTACTGTAGAAAGGGCATTCGTAATCCCACAGGTACACACCGGTTAAGCTCTATACATACACAGATCAACCAGACATCTACACACACAGATCTGCCATTTGGCGGTACATACACAGATCAGCCAGTCGTCTACACACACAGATCAGTCATACATCTAAACATACACAGCTCAGTCATACGTCATTACATACACAGATCAGTCATACGTCTAAACATACACAAATAAGCCATTCCTCTACGCAAACACAGATCTGTCGTTTGTCTGTACATACACAGATCAGCCATTCGTCTATATATACACAGATCAGCCATTCGTCTATGCATACACAGATCAGTCATACGTGTATACATACACAGCTCAGACATTCGTCTGTACATACACAGATCAGCCATTCGTCTGTATATACACAGATCAGCCATTCGTCTGTACATACACAGATCAGCCATTCGTCTGTATATACACAGATCAGCCATTCGTCTATACATACACAGATCAGTCACACATCTACACATACACAGATCAGCCATTCGTCTATACATACACAGATCTGTCGTTTGTCTGTACATACACAGATAAGCTATTCTTCTTTAGATACATAGATCAGCCATTTGTGTGTACATACACAGATCAGCCATTCGTCTATACGTACACAGCTCAGTCATACGTTTATACATACACAGATCCAAGGGCGTAGATTTGCTCTGGACATTGGTGGGGACCTATGACTAAGTGGATAAAATTATTGGTGGGGACATTTCAATGGTCGGAGGGTATTGGTGGGGACACGTCCCCTCCGTCCACCCTAAATCTACGCCCCTGCACAGATCAGTCATATGTCTATACATACACAGATCAGCCATTCATCTATACCAGGGGTGGGCAATTCCGGTCCTGGAGGGCTGTGGCCTACCACATTTTGGTGATTTCCCTGCTCAGAAACACCAGTCATATGTCTATACATTCACAGATCAGCCATTCGTCTATACATACACATCAGCCATTCATATGTACATACACAGATCAGTCATACGTGTATTTAGCATATACACAGATCAGCTATTCGTCTATAAACAGATCGGCCATATAGCTATAGGCTACATATTGCCTACACCTATGACTGTCTGCTGTACTGCTGTGCATTTATTAAATAAACTTTTTTTGGCTTGGCACTTTCCGTGGATCTCCCAGTGCTATTTCTCTGCATTCGAGAGCAGCTCCTACAGCCCTCTGAATCGGAAGGAGTCCAGCACAGATCTCTGATATCACAGCTCAGCCCTGCATTACTCAGGGCCCAATATGACTCGCTGTAATTCCCCAATCAAAAAAGTAACATTAAGACATCAGTTGCAAAATAAAAAGGACGGATGATGCGATTAGCCACATGCAGACACACCTGCTCTGCTCGAAACTTGCCAGCAATACAACTGACAGATTTAAGCACCCGGGGTCCTCAGCAACCCCACCAGAAACAGGAACAGAAATGGAGGGCAACACTGCCATGGGGATGCCAGTAAGACCCCTGGTCCATCAAAGAAGATCTGCAGGTGGTGGTGTTGCTTTGCGGCGCCTTTTAGGCGAGTGGTCCGTGGGGAGACTATAGGTTTAATCTAAAAAGCAGAGGGAAAAAACAATGTAGGGCGCTCAAACCTGAAGCATGTCGGCCCGAGATACCATTCATCTAAGTCCAGTGCTACACCTCTGTCTCCCTTTTTTATTGGAACACATTTAAAAGGCAGAAGGATGGAGATGGAAAGAGAGTGAGAGACAGAGGGCGTGCTGGGTGGGCAGCCATCACTGAAACGGCCTGTGGTATAAGCAGGTCACTCTTTCATTCCGTTAGTCAGCGCTAGCTGTTGTTTACTGCCAACTGTGGAACAATATCATGTCAACACAGCAGAAAATTATAAAAACAAAGAGGAGCAGAAGCGCGGCGCTCATCGCGAGGAGTGTGGCATGCGCCTCACAGCTGGTACCAGAATGAAATACCTGTCTTTTTGGCTACCTTGTCATGAAACACACAGACACGCATATGGGGGGGGGGGAGCAGAGTGCAGGGTCAGCCAGTGTGCAGCATCCCGAGGGCAGTCTTGGGGGGTGGGGGGTGTTAAGGGCCTAAATCAGGAGCCCACCAGCAGCATCAGTCTGCCAGCCCTGGGACTTGAATCAACAATGTTCCGATCAAGGGGACAGAGTCCTAACTCGGTGAGATACACCACCCCCATTATGGAGGTGGAAGAGGAAGACTCAGGATCAGGAGATGGTAAGATGATAAGCCCCTGGTTGGGTGGGGGTCCATGAGGCTCAGTGGGGGGTGTGGGATTTGCAGCAGAATATGCTCTGATTTGATTATTATGTCACAGACACATTAACCAGAAATAAATGACCCTCCTTTTACTGGATGATATGATGGGATGGTTACAGGAGGAGGGGGGTATTTAATTCCTTTAATTTTCCTGCCCATGTGTAGCTACCACCTGTTTGCCTGGCAACGTTCCAAACCCCCCGGGAGAGACTGTGCTCCGGTTTGTGGGCAGAACCTCAGTAGTACTGGCCAGCTGGGGGCCCTGCTCTTCTCCGAGAGCAACGCGACTCGGATGGAGGCTCATTTCACTATCTGTAATCATTCTTTCCCACTAAAACGTTGCCTGAAAATATTTAAATTAGGAAATTAATTAAATGAATGAAGCAGACATTCTTGTATCCAATGATGAAAGATAAAGGCATGATTTTACATTCTTATTGAACTTTGACTAAAGTGTGTTATTCCATGAAAATTAATGTTACGCTTGAAGAAATATTATACATATATATATATATGTAACTGACTAATGCATAATGAATAGCTTTAGCAGGAATATCTCTATTTGAGTCATTGTTTTTTTATCTATATTCCGCTTGCATTTAGCCTCTGTATCTGAAAGGACTACCTTTTGATGTATATGGCAATACCATACTTATGAAACGGGAATAATAAACACACGGCCTATAGGTTTAAGAAATACATTTTAATTAGTACCCAATTTACACCTGCAAATCCAGATGAGGCGACATATTATGCAATTTATGACTTCAAAAGAGCAATTAAGAAGTGAGGCTTGGGAAAATCAGAACCCCCGTGGCTCTCGAGTGCCTGTAATTATTGTGGGGTGCTGTGTGACTCAGCGAGTTTGAGTGCCTGTGATAGGAAGGTAGCCTGTTCAAATCCCAGCGTTGGCAGACTGATATCACCACTGGGGTCGTGAGCAAGGCCATCAATCACCAGTTGCTCCAGGGACCGTCTGCTTTAACTCAGTTTGGATAAAATCGTCGACTAAACAAGTGAATGTGCATCTCAATCATTCTGTGCCACGATCCTCCTCGGCCAGTAGGGGGCATCAGTTCAAAAGAGAGACTTTACATAGAGAGCACATTTTGTTTGTTTCTGTCTAGCTCCCCAATACAGCTACCACATCTGCCCGGAGAGCAGGTCTAGCGCCTCCCCCTGGACAGGGTGCCTCCCTATACCACATCACTGACAGAGCACAAGCGCAGGAAAGGAGGCAGTGGCCGGTGGTAAAATGGGAGATGGAGATCTATTTTATAACAGAAATAGTGTCACGAATACAGGGGAAGAAGAGGAGAGTCTGCCCACTCCGAAACAGGCCTGAATGTCAGCCTGGCGACTCTAGAACAGAAGCTGTCTCTGCGGTGTCAGGAGCTGCCAGTGTGGGATGTTTGTGACGGCGACGAGATGGAAAGAGTATAAACACCTGGGGACAGCGCGGCGTCTCACTGTGTCTCAGTCTCTCTCTGCATCCCTCTCAATCCCCCTGTCTGTCCCTCTCTGTCTTTCTGTCTATCTATCAGTCTCTCTCTCTCTCTCCCATCATCCCCAGCAGCACAGAATCAAGAGGAAGACATGGGAGTCGCAGCGAGAAACGACGCTCCTGCCATCAACTCGCCTTTCGCGGTGGGTCTGCTCCTCTACATGAGTCTGTGTTTGTTTCAAACCCTCTGCCACATACATAATGGGTCCCTTTCCTCCGCCCTTCTGCAGTATTTAAATCTTCCATGCAGGGGCGCAGGAGAGATTTTTCAAGTGGGAGGGGGAGGGTGAGGGGGGCCAAACAGAGAGAAAAAGGTCTCAACTTTTAAGCTTCCCTTGCCATGCTCGATGAGGCATTTGGCGTGATTTGGGCTCATGTTTTAATACACTAAACATTTTGATGGAAACTGGCTGACAAACATACTCGCTTACTTTGCTGTCTGGTACGGAGTTGCCAGTCACACACAGATGGCCTATTGGACAATAGCCGAAACACCAGACAGCCTTCTCTATAATGTGTTGCAAGATTACATTTATTGAGCCCCAGTAAGCTGTAATGTTACATATTATGTGAGGACACATTCATAGATTTACTTTATTCTAACAGACATAATTTCACCTAAGGTCTTAGATGAAGTTGTTAGCTTTGTTGCAGTAACATAAACTGACCTATATGTGATATGGGAAGAATTATGTAGATAATTGTATTTAACATAGTCTTGGTATATTTGATATATAATTCAAGCCTACTTACATCGCTTTTCTAATGGAAAGAACACTAGGCTATATCTTTGTTTGTTTTTCCCCCGGGTTGCTTTAATTCCACACTGCATGTGGTTTTGGTCCTCGTGACCTAAACTGTATCCGGCACAACTTAGGCAGCTCCGTTCTCAACTAGTTCCGGACCCAAAACCCGCAGCGGCGGAATGCAAACAGAATGCGCAAAGTCAGCATAAGCGCGGCAAGTATCGCCGTTTCTGAATAAAATGCTGCGGAAAGTGACATTCGGTGTTTCAGTCATGCATACTTCAGTGGATCGGTGGGGCACCGCGGAAGTGAGAAATCCCGAAGCTGTGTGAATGCAAATAGAATGCTGCGTCGAACTAAAAACGAAGGGAAAGAGAGAGAGCGGGGACGTGCGTGTGCAGCGCGGGGGGGGACGGCTGTGATTGGAGCACATGCTGTGAGTAGTTACTGATAGTCAAAACAGTTTGATATAATCAAACATTTAGATATCCAACCCTTAGGGATGCCACTTATCAAAATTGAGTTTTTTTCCCTATATAACTTGGGGGATTGCTCCCCCCCGCCAGCTGCACCCCTCTTTGGGGTTAGGACATGTTAAACCAACCCCAGCCAGAGCAAAAATCGATTTTTTTAAAGGACGCAATTTCAAAGAGATCCCGGCAGTGAGTCGTGGCATGAGTGTACACGAGTGTGTGTGGGCTGCAGACGGGCCACACGCCGAATAATCACTCCCCGTCTGCCATGCGCCGGTGACGTATGAGCCTCCCTGCTCGCCCCCCCCCCCCCCCCCCCCCCCCCCCCCCCCCTGCCCCCCTCACCCCCCCCCCCCCCTCCCCCGGGCCGCGGGGGGGG
>JAODKM010000044.1:14471921-14484741 GCA_026780845.1 Petrocephalus sullivani | reverse complement strand
CCCGTCTGCCATGCGCCGGTGCCGTATGAGCCTCCCTGCTCGCCCCCCCCCCCCGCCCGGCTCTGATCACTGCCTGACCTAATGACCCTGACCCTGCTGACAGCAGGCCGGCGGCTGGCACGTGGGCGAGCTCTCGCTGTAAACCACAGCGCCACACGCGGCCCATTCGTTCCCGGGGTCTCGTCCTGGTCCACCAGGTCCCGAATCTATACCTTCCCGCTGTTCATTTCCCTCATTGCGGGGAGCTTATGGTCCGGGGCAGCAGAGACGGCAAACGTAGCGACGCAGCATTAACACCGCTGTCCTAATGCCTCTGTCCGAGACCGCCATGGTGGCAGAGTGCTTAGCACAGCTACGGCCACACTACAGCACCCCGCAGCTGTAAGTCAGTACGGGGCCAACGTTAGGCCAGGGAACATTATTACTGCGGCCGAGGGAATCGGATACAGCGAACTTGCTGTCCGAGGAGTCCCCGGACTCTGCCATCACTCTGCAGCCCTCCCACATTATTTCCAGGGGCTGCCTGTAAATCACTCCCACTGCACCCCTCTCTAACACGGTGATCCTTACCAAAATCTGTCCCCCCCCCTCCCCTCACCAGCGGTGGAACTAGGATTGTTTTTTTAAGGCGGATCCATAATTCATTTAGAGGGCCTGCCTTTATGATTAGCCAGTGATATGCTTTGAATGTGTGAGTGACGGGGGAGGGGGGGGGGGGATCAGCTTTCAGCTGGGGTCAGTGCCCCGCCTCCATGTATACGCCCCTGCCGCTAATGTATAAGAAAATGCCCCACCCAACCTGAGTTCCAGCTTCCACTTCTTGAACTGCCCCGAGACATCCGTCACAGCCAGGCGAATTAGGGCCCCCTTAAGCTAGCAGTACAGCTCATGGCCCGCCTCTGGCTACTAGCCGCTGTAATTCCCATTTTGGGTAGGTTTTATATAAGAAAAATGTCATGGAAAGAGGATAATAAAAAGGTAAATCCTACAGTATGATAGCAGCTACTGAATATAGTATAAAATCCCATTTCTACTGACTGACCTTTGCTTGCTGGTGAATCTTTTATCATTATCGACTGTTAGGCTGCTTCAGCAAAAAAAATAAGGTTTGGCCATCACGGCTGACCCTCAGAGCTAACTGCAAACACTGCAAGAGTACATTATATGTGCACTGCAAGGAGAAGTGTAGGAAATTATAATCGGTTCCGTGTCAGAAAGCACAGAAGTATAATTGTTAATTGTTAAACGAATCGCTGATGAGAGATGGCAGCTGGACATGAAGACAAACGATGGCTGGATGGTCTTACCTCACTGGTTAGTCCCTCTGATTGTGCAGCCTGAAGGCTGAGCACGGCCGACATTGTCCTGTGTCCTCCCAAAGCTTCAGCATGCATGTGTGTGTGTCTCTGTGTGGGCGTGCGTGTGTGTCTCTGTGTGGGCATGTGTGTGTGTGTCTCTGTGTGGGTATGAGTGTGTGTGTGTGTGTGACCACATGTGTGTATGTGTCTCTGTGTGGGCATGTGTGTGTGTCTCTGTGTGGGTATGTGTGTGTGTGTCTCTGTGTGGGTATAAGTGTGTGTCTCTCTGTGTGGGCATGTGTGCGTGTGTGTCTCTGTGTGGGCATGTGTGTGTGTGTCTCTGTGTGGGCATGTGTGTGTGTGTGTCTCTGTGTGGGTATGAGTGTGTGTGTGTGTGTGTGTGACCACATGTGTGTGTGTGTGTGTGTGTGGGCATGTGTGTATGTGTCTCTGTGTGGGCATGTGTATGTGTCTCTGTGAGGGCATGTGTGTGTGTGCGTGTCTCTGTGTGGGCGTGTCTCAGTGTGGGCGTGTGTGTGTGTGTGTGTGGGCATGTGTGTATGTGTGGGCGTGTGTGTTTGTCTCTGTGTGGACATGTGTATGTGTCTCTGTGTGGGCTTGTGTGTGTATGCACGTGTTTGTGTGTGTGTCTGTCTGTGTGTATATGCATTTCTATGTATGTATGTGCGTGAGTGTGTGTCTGTGTATATCGTGTGTGTGTGCATTTCTATGTGTGTCTGTGCATGTATGTGCGCGTGTGTATACATATTTATGTATATCTGTGTGTGTGTATTTCTGTGTGTGTCTGTGCATGTGCATTTCTATGAGTGTCTGTGTGTGCGCATGTCTGTATGTACATTTCTATGTGTGTCTGTGTGCGTGTTTGTCCATATGTGCACTTGTCTGTGTGTGTGTGCGCGTGTCTGTATGTGCATTTCACTGTGTCTATGTGTGTGTGTGTCTGTATGTGCATTTCTATGTGTGTCTGTGTGTGTGTGCGCGTGTCTGTATGTGCATTTCACTGTGTCTATGTGTGTGTGTGTCTGTATGTGCATTTCTACGTGTGTCTGTGTGTGTGTGCGCGTGTCTGTATGTGCATTTCACTGTGTCTATGTGTGTGTGTGTGTGTGTCTGTATGTGCATTTCTATGTGTGTCTGTGTGTGTGTGCGCGGGGCTCAGCGGCTCAGGCCTTAGGGCCTGTAATCGGAAGGTCATCACTTTGAAGCCTGTCCCATACATTAATGGCCTGAGGTTGCTGTAGACCACGGGGTTCAGACGCTGTGTCCTTCATCAGAAGGTCAGCGATTTGAATCTCATGGAGGCCACAGTGATGCCCTGCTTTTTCAAATGTTGCTTTGGATAAAAGCATCTACTAAATCATGGGTGGGCAATCTTATCCGCAAAGGGCCGGTGTGTATGCTGGTTTTTGCTGCAACTCCCTAATTAGGTCACTAATTAGAGGACTGACTGGCTGAAGAATTCTCACACCTGGGTGTGAACAGCTGACCTTAGGGTTATCCCAAAAACCTGCATACACACTGGCCCTTTGTGGGTAAGATTGACCTCCCCTGTTCTAAATAATGTAAATTGTACATGTGACAGAAGTTTACTTGTGTATCTTAAGGTCATGTGACTTGCTGCACGACTGTATTATTTAAAGTGGGTTAGCTTTAGCAGGGCATGTGTGTCAGTCATGGCACCCGAGTGCCCCCCGTTCCGAAGCAAAGCCCGTTCATTGGTAGTCAGCTGCTGGCTTGCTAACACTACAGCAGATCCAGCAGAATGGGGGGCTCCGGTGCAGCCTCCCAGCTGTTCAGTGCCTGCATTAAAATCCTGCGCCCTGGCAGTGGCACAGATGCGTCCTGGTTTAATGCCATGTGGCTGGCTGACGACGGGGACAGCCTAAACAGAAAAGGGTGAATCACCCTCACCCTGTTTGCTATAATGAAACCCAGAAGCTGCACGGGACTGTCTGCAGATGCGAACACGTTCACCTGCACAAGTACATGCACCGCACGCGCACTCACACACGCACTTGGGCGGGCACACACATGCTCACCTGCACAGGCACGCGCACTCACACGCTCACCCGCACGTGCACTCAAACGCTCACCCGAACAGGCACGCACACTCACACGCGCACCCGCACAGGCACGCGCACTCACACGCGCACCCGCACAGGCACGCGCACTCACGCGCTCACCAGCACAGGCACGCACACTTACATGCGCACCCGCACAGGCACGCGCACTCACACGCGCACCTGCACAGGCACGCGCACTCACATGCGCACCCGCACAGGTACGCGCACTCACACGCTCACCCACACAGGCACGCGCACTTACATCGCTCACCCGCACAGGAACGCACACTCACACGCTCACCCGCACAGGCACGCACACTCACACGCACACCTGCACGCGCACACAAATGCATGAGGCAGCCTCCTAGCCCAGGAAATATCAATATCCACAGCCAGCTTCACTTATCTGCAAGACAAATTAAAAAGCCAAAAGCAAAAATGAAAATCATTAATAATAAAATTGTTTTCTGTGTTATAATGTTATAATTATAACTTTAAAGTCTCTGTAAAAATATGGATCCTAAGGTGACAGCAGAGCTGTTTGCTAGCTGCTTGGTGAAGAGAAAATAAGACTCTGGAGTGAATAAGGTGGTGGGGGGGTGTGTGTGTGGGGGGGGGGGTTATCAGGGAGAAAGAGGGGGGGGAGACGGACGGGAGGGGCAGTACAGGGTACAGGGGAATATCGAGCTAGGAGACATTAATCTATGTGAGGATACAAAGGAAGTGCCTTATCGCGCACTTAATGCACAGCAAGAAGCCGGATCCTCCCTATCGCAGACCACTTCAATAGAATCCATTTTTTAATTCCAAGAAATTTTATTGAAGCACATTAATAATCTACTGATGGGACACTACACCCTATAGGAGTGCTTTTGTGAGTAAGTTAGACCTCGTTTTCCCCCCTAAATCTCCAGCTGATCCATTTTCACATGCTACAGTATGCATGACATTTTAAACAACAGGGCAGCCAAGCCTTTTATTTTGTGCTGGCACAGAAAACATTCGCGACACCAAGGATGCTGCCCAGTTTTTATTTCTGAGAGACTAGATTGTTATGATTGTTATTCTTTGTCCAGCCAACTCAGGTCTGAAACACACACACACACACATACACACACACACACACAATGCAGATCGGCACTGTAGTACCCTGGCAGACAGGCAGAGTGGCACTGTAGTACCCTGACAGATAGGCAGAGTGGTACTGTAGTACCCAGGCACACAGGCAGACTGGCACTGTAGTACCCAGGGAGATAGGCAGACTGGCACTGTAGTACCCAGGGAGACAGGCAGACTGGCACTGTAGTGCCCTGACAGACAGACAGAGTGGCACTGTAGTACCCTGGCAGAGTGGCACTGTACTACTCTGGAAGACTGGCACTTTAGTACCCAGGCAGACTGGCACTGTAGTACCCTGGAAGATAGGCAGAGTGGCACTGTAGTACTCTGGCAGAGTGGCACTGTAGTACTCTGGCAGACTGGCACTTTAGTACCCAGGCAGACTGGCACTGTAGTACCCAGGCAGACTGGCACTGTAGTACCCTGGAAGATAGGCAGAGTGGCACTGTAGTACACTGGCAGACTGGCACTGTAGTACCCAGGCAGACTGGCACTGTAGTACTCTGGCAGAGTGGCACTTTAGTACCCTGGTAGACTGTGGCACTGTAGTAGACAGGCAGACTGGCACTTTAGTACCCTGGTAGACTGGCACTGTAGTACTCTGGCAGACTGGCACTTTAGTACTCTGGCAGAGTGGCACTGCAGTACCCTGGTAGACTGGCACTGTAGTAGACAGGCAGACTGGCACTTTAGTACCCTGGTAGACTGGCACTGTAGTACCCTGGCAGAGTGGCACTGCAGTACCCTGGTAGATACAGCACCTGTCCAGTGCCCACACAGGCACTGATGTTCTCAGGCTTACTGCGGTAAATTGTACTCCTCTCCCGGCATCGAGGGCTCTTCTCTTCCGATCGACAGAGAGACACTGGTGAAGCGAACCTCAGCCTTGATGAGCTAATGCTGTATGCCTTTGTGCATTTTCCTATGACAGATGCAGACCTGATTCAAAGCTCTGCTACAGTCGATGAGTAAGCACCACTGCAGGAGACTCCTGTGCATGGTTTGCAATGAGAAATCCCTGATCAGCCTGCCCATGCACACTAGCATGTCCCTTCCCAAACTCGCCTTTGATTTGCGCAGCTTAAACACATAAATGTTCGTACATTTAGATGTCAAAGAGAAGCAACTTGCCATCTAAGAGAAGAAATGAAACAGCCATTCTTAGACTTTGCTTTCAAAAAGTCAGATCCTCAACCACTGCACCACCTAGTGGCTGCAGCAACAAATTTTGGGTGTTAAACTTGAGGCCTTCCACCAGAGTACAAAAAAAGCATAATGTAGCCGGCTAATGCTATCGAGTCCAAATGACATCTGCTACACTTAAACAGGTCAAGCCGCACCATGTGGTATGTTTAGGTGTGTGTGTAAGTGTGAAGCCATAAGGAGAGACTGCATGAAGACTTACAGGTTGCTGTAATCCCAGACCACACAGTGAGGCTCAGATGTACCCTGTGGAGAGGAAAGAAAAAAACATAGTTATAGCCCAGAGAAAAAGTTAAAAGAACAGGAAGGCAAAGGAAGTGAAATGCTGCCATTTGTCTTCATCCCAGGGTCTCTCCTCAGACCTGAACTCTTCACTTTGAAACCAAACTAGTTTCACAAAACCCTGATGTGCCTCAACCCCAACCCAGAAAATCTGAGCCATCCTGTATGTTTGTGACGCAGGTGTGAGCAATGCATTGAGTCAAAGGAAGGGGAGACTGTGCTAGAGAGACCTCTCCATCTGCCAGCAAGAACCCCGTGCCCTCTGCCGCCCCCGCGCTCCGCGCCGCGTAACGCTACAAATCCATGTCCGCGACCCGCTTCTGATTCGGCGCTGGCTGACGGCGGCTCAGGGGCTGGATGCGTAGTGTGCCGGCCGGCACAGCGCACGCTTGACACGGACTCACCATCAATTAGCCCATCAACGGGCCCCGGCATTTAACATGCATTGTCGCGTTCAGGCCGAGACTTCGGATGCCAGATCGAGCCGACGGACTCCATCAGCTCCTCTCCGCAAACTGGGCTCGGGGACTCGCTAAAAGAGGCGGGGCCCCCAATCTGGGCGAGTAGATCACCAAAGAATCACAACCTCATAAATCCAGCCATGTGATCATCAGACTCGTATTTCTGCAATTAATAGCCCTGCCGATGGATGTTTCGGCAGTACACACTTACTATACACACATGCACACGGGCACGTCCACTCGGTCGTATTTACTACCCCTTAGATACGGGCTTGCACACACACATGCACACACACACACACACACACACACACACGTGCGCAGGCAGTCAGACAGCCACGTGATTTACAGAGGTCTCTTGGACTGGCTCTGGCCTGTCGGAGAAGGGAGTAGGAACATGAGAGCTCAGAAGGAGGCAGTGAATGCTCCTGCGGGAGAGCTGTAAATAACTGGCGAGTGCTGCCCGGCGGGGGCAGGGGGCTGCCCCTAAATGCTGTTATCTATCCATTTTATATTGCACATCATATATCAGCAATGTGCATAAGATGCAAGTCCATTCTTGAAGCTGGATGCAGAAAACTTCCAAAGTACTAGTCTGTGTCGTTAAGAGGCATGGTAGCAGCTGCCGTTGCGTCTGACATGAGGAGAGGCTGTCTGACTGACGGGGGGTATAGGAGCTGATGTGCTCCCGTCTGCATACGCCGATGCTCGCCACCTGGCGGCCCTCTTTACATCGACAGCTCTGCGCACGTTCAGCCATCTGCCAATCCGCCATATTGCTCAGCACCGCCGATCTCCCACATCACTTTCTCAGGTGACATCACCTCCACTGACGCACTGTCAGCATTAATCTTATTAGCTCGTTCCAACCAAGTTAATAAGTGATGAAATGTAAAGCCAATGAGGGGCATATCGAGCCAGGAAAGGTGTTCAGGAGGTAGGTGAGGCGCTCCAGTATCAGATGACCAGGGTAAAGGTCAGAGGTCACAGGCCGCCCCGAAATTCACTGCAAGAAAAAGTGCAATTCCAGCTGATCCGCGAGGGAGGGGCACACAGGCAGGGGATGTGAGGACAGAAGACTCTCTTAACCATGAATCGTGGAATGTAACCGGTGGGGGGGTGCATACAGTCATGTCCAATTGTGTGTTTGCGTCACAGAATGCATCAGTGAGTTCTTAATGATGCTCCAAAAATTACCTGGGTATGAATGACCCCCCCTCGCCCAGGATCGTGGTCCCTGGTCATAACATGATAGCGACGTTGGGAGAAATCCGACAGATCAGATAGATGGATATTACATTTCCAAGGTAATTAAAAAGGCCTCGACTGTTTAAAAATGAAGCGCATGTCTTTAGAGGCCAGAGCAGAATCGCGTGTGTGTGATGTACAGCCTTAGTTCTGAGGTCACTACAGATCATTTGAGGTGAAACATGGGGGAAAAATAACCCCTGAATGATATATCAGAAGTGAAGCGCAGCAGCTGAAATGTAACACATCCATGTTCCCCCGGCACAAATTCCTGAGGTGCATGGCGGGGCGGGCGACTGATGTCTGCTCTGTGCCCTGGCCCATTCCGGCCCAGGTGGACCTTAACCAGCTGTCTACGCGGAGGATTCGGTGCCCCCCCCCCAAACATCTGCTGCCGGGGCACTGCTGTGGCGCGGGGCACCGCTTTGGTGGCCAAGGTCATCATATCCCAGCTGCTGCCTCGCAATGATCCTCAAACCCACTCAGCCCTGTGGCTCGAGAACCATGTGTGTTCACAGCACGTGTAAATACGTCCAGTACAGGCCGACGGCACAGCACGCACCGCGGCGGGCGCCATTAAAAGATGTCGAAGGGGGTGCCCGTGCGGAATGTATACGGATGCGGAGGTAAAATCGGTTACTGGGGCAGCGGTAAAATTTGCCAAACTGTGGGGCAGGGGGATTTTGTAGAGTAGGACGGGGGGAGGAGGGATATTCCATAATTTCCATCCCATAATCAGCCCAGATCATGCCACAAGCCCCCCCCCAATTCACCGGCCAATTTTTCTATGCCCTAAGCAGCACTTCCGACTGCCCCCCCCCCCCAGGTGCTGCGGTAATCCGGGAGCGATGCTGCGTGCTAACTCATCTTCACACTGGCAATAGATCACGGTAATAGCTGAAGTTAATTTGGTTTGGGACTGCACTACAGGGCTGCGATTAAAGGAGAAAAAATAAAGTTTTAACTGTAATTGACCCCAGGGTTTGACAATGACCATCTAGGCAAGTGTTGCATCAGTGGCTGCAGGCTACAGAGAAAGACCCCTCTGCGGCATATGGCTGGCTGCCCACCTGCCTACCTGCCCAGCCACCCAGTGTCACAGCGGGAATGCTGTACTGATCCTTGAGTACGCCAAACCCCTGCCAGCACATGCTCAAAGGGGACATTACAAGTACCTTGGCCGAAACTGGATCCACTTGATCGGGAGCCAAATTAGCGATGGTACAAATCAGGTCTTCGAAACCCGTCAGCTACAACCTGGCTAATTTAATGATCAACAAACCCATAGGGTGCGGATAAAACTAGCCTCACTTTTGAAATAGTCAGTGACTATGTGCCAATCACAGCAGAGTCACACACACCATGCATTTTAAAAGCCTTATTTTTCAAAGAGTCGGTCAACCAATAGAATGTGGATAAAGCGGCTGGCCAATCACAGCACCTCCGACCACTTTTTCTTTTAAAAGCCCCATTTGTCAAATGGTCAGCCACCCTATAGGATGTGAATAAAACTCGTCAGCGGCTGGCCAATCACAGCACCTCCAACCACTTTTTCTTTTAAAAGCCCCATTTGTCAAATGGTCAGCCACCCTATAGGATGTGAATAAAACTCGTCAGTGACTGGCCAATCACATCAGTCCCACACACTCTGCGTTTTAAAAGCCTCATTTGTCAAATGGTCAACCAACCAATAGGATGCTGGTAAAACAAGTCAATGCCTCACCACTCATAGTAGTGCCACCCACCACTTTCTTAAAAGCCTCATTCATCACATTACCGCTGGCATTGATCTGGGATGAGCTAGCCTACTTTTAGTTCGAGCTGTAGACAGCCGAAGTACTCTGTTATAGGATATTTGTGCATGTTAGTGAAGGATGAGATGAGGTTAGTGGTGAGAGCTGCACTGCACACACACCAGCCTGCCCCGGACGTATGGCCACTCTGTCATGGTTTTCTGCCGGAAGGGACACCATGTCTGGCAGAGGATGGAAAATATTGAATTTTGGTTTTTCTGGCACACTGAAGGGGAACAGCCGCATTCTCTGACATCAGACTTGTCACAGACCCAGTGAACACTGTTGTAAAGTTTGCAATCTAATTTTGAAAATACTGAGAAGGTGAGAAGCCCATGTTTGTTGGGCTTGGGTTTGATGGCATAGCCCTTAGGGTGGGAGGCAGCAGGGGGCACACGGGGCTTATAAGGAGCGTCGGTGTGGGGGGGTCGGGTCTGTGCGTGACTCAAGGGTTTTTACATCGGAGGTTCAGGAACCATCTTGGGAACAAGCTATTTGATTGTTATTATGGCTGTCATTCGATGCAGTGTGAGGAATGGAGGGCAGATGGTTGACCTCTGTTACGCGACGGGAGACTTACGTTGAGTAGGGGTGACAGCTCGACCACCACCATGGGTTCGGTGGGCTTGGGAAGGGGCCGGACAGTCACCGTCAGGATCTTGGAATTGATGACGAGGGGACTCCTGAAAAAAGCGAAAGGGGAATAAACGAGGGATGAATCAGAACAACTGGAAACCGGCCTGAGCCAGGTCAAGGGGGCGGAGGAGAGCAACGGGCCTGGAGAGGCTGAGCCTCGGCTCGCATTGTCTCCTAATTAACAATACAAAAAGAGTAAGTAGGCTGAGATGATGCCCTCTTCCCTGAGTCCTGTAAATATTTAGCAGCAAGAGTAGCTATCACCCAAGCTGCGGAGCTGTGACCTGAATAAGGCTCACTTTGTTTGGCAAGGATCGGCATACACCAGAAAAAAAAATGGAAGGACAGCATTGGGTTCTTCTGTGGCTGTTGGTTCCGATCAGTTTAGGTCCAGATGAAGCCAAATGACGCAAATCCTTCGGCTGAAGGCATCGCTGACGCGTCTACACGATGGCGATAAATAAGAACGGAAATAAAATGGGCTGGATGCTCCAACGGAGGGGGAAAACCCAGCCAGGAAAGCAGGCTTGTTTTAGAAAGTGATGCTGAATGCTGGGCAAGAGCGAGGAGAGCGAGAGCATCAGAAGGAAGAGAGAGAGAGAGAGAGAGAGAGGGAGGGAGAACGAGTGGCCTGACACGAGATAGGTCGTGCTTTCCAGAAGCATGCACCAGCCAGCAGCAAAGGGCAACACTGTGTGAGAAAAGACCGCGGCGTCTTAGCGGACCGCGTCCTTTCGAAGTCGAGGGAGATCCGAGTTTTGGCACCTCTACTCTGGAAAGCAACCCCTGAGCCCCCCCGCCCACTGGCAAAGTGAGCGTATCATGATGAGTCGGCAAAGACTCAGAGGGTAGGGTGCCGGAGTGGGCGGGACCCCGGATAAAAGCCGACGGGATTCTGGACTCTAAAGAGCCCAGGAGTGGGAGGGTCTCGAGGCAGATGTCCAGGACCAGTCCCACCCCTACCCCATGCATACAAGGGAAGTGGGTGCAGCACACATAATAATTAATTGCTCGGCTCAACTCTGGCTAATCTTTGCCCTGAGGACTAAACTACCACCAGGCTAAGAGAGAGACACGGTGTCCGAGAGCCAAGTGCTCTCGAAAGGGCAGAAAGCCACTCTGTTTCTCTGGGCTTCCAATGCAGTAAGTGCTAATCATATGCAGAGGAAAGACTTCATGACTCTACCCAAGTAGAGAAGCTACAGAAAAAGAGAGTGAAGGCAGAGCAGGTCATCCTGGCCTCAGGTCATTCGGGGCTAGGCCCTGCTCAGCCCGGACAGCCACTTTCATCCTCAGAGCGCTTACGTTTGCATAACTGCACAAATTTGCAATTACGACAAAAATATCCGGGAGGGAGAATGGTTTTTAGCTCTATGAAAGAAAGCGAAGGTTCATAAAATGCAAAACATTAAGTGGAACCAGGGATATTCAGACCAATAGCAGAAAGCAAAGGTTCATATAATGAAACAAAAAATATTGAGTGGAATTTGGAATTTTCAGCCCTATAAAAGGAAGGCTCAAAGATGCCAGAAACATGCTGCTATATTAATGGGCAAAACTATAAGTGTCAGTTTCACTCAAAGTATCTGTTGCCGAAGTTGCTCTGGATATAAACATCAGCAAAACTATAAAATATAAAATATTCATATGTGGCCAATAATTAAATAACCAGTGCCAACTATACTGGGTTTTTGTGTTGAGTTACTGACATACTACAAGTATTCAGTCAAATCAGCAGAATTTGACCATCAATATTTAATAAAAATAGTCAAACACAAGGGAATATCCATCTCTAATGCAAACAATCAAGAAAATACAAGTGAACCATCCATCTTTAAAAAGCTGCCCTTGACACATTAAACAAACATATATGAGAACATAAATAAATGAATTCATTCCTTAAGATGGAAAAAAACGCAGCCCGTTTATAGGCGTTCATAGGCTGCCCAGGCCCCCGGCTGTAAGCTCAGGGCGCGGTCAGGCTGGCTAGCTGCTAGCCTGCTGCACTGACACTTAGAGGAGGCCAGTCCGGAGGACACAGAGGGCTGTGTGAGCGGGACACTTACTCGGGAGCGGGCAGGATCAGCCCCAGAGTGCGATACAGGATGGCTCCGATCACAAAGTAGGACGTGTCGTCGGATTCTGCAGATGGGAGGAGAATATCATCTGGCAGCTAAACAGCTAGTGAAAGTTAGCATAAAAAAAAAAAAACAAAAATACAAAAACAGTAAAAGCTTCATCCAGGAGCAGCACTTTGACTGGCTAAGTGTCACAATGCCACACATCTCTCACCGGCAGCTAGAGCTAAATTTAACACGGAAACCCGGTGGGATCTTAGGCTCGGGGAATGTCAGTCCTTCGAGAAAGTGACTGGAAGAAAATAAAAAAGACAGAATTTCAGGAGATGACAGGCGGGAACAGCCGGGGCTGGAGGGGGATGGTGGGTGAGGAGTTTGAGGAAGAGATGGCTGGCCCAGCTGACCCGCGGTTGCTGGACACCCCCACATGTACCCCCACATGTGCCCACCCCCCCAGCTCTCTCCTCCACCATATCCCCTTATCTTCCCCCTTTCTTACCTCCCCAGTGTTGTTATACTTTTTTCCTCCCCACAGCCGAAACACAACTTTTTCCAATTCTCATCACTCTCTCTACCCCTTGTTATCTTTCGTTCCCTCCCTCCCTTTTTCCTTTCTGC
>JAODKM010000044.1:14455491-14470595 GCA_026780845.1 Petrocephalus sullivani | reverse complement strand
GGGAAAGGGGGGGGTGGGGGGGGGGGGAGGGGGGGGAGGGGGAGGGGGAGGGGGGGCGGGTTGGCGGGGTTGGGGTGGAAAGGGGGGGGGGGGGGGGGGGGTTACTCATTTTTGGCTTTGTAAGACTGGCAGGTTGCTAATGATATGCTGTGGGAGCCAAAAACAGCGAGAGAGCAGCCATTTCCCTGCTGCAGCTCTCTCGTCCGTTGCTATGGCTGCAGACTCGGAAACGCGTGTCTCTATGAGGAGGGCAGGGAGTTTGGGCACCATGTGGAACACAAACATCGTGATGCCGGCTCAAACAACAATAGTTTTGCTCTGGATGGATCTTAATGGACTAAATTCCTCTGCTCCTCTAGACGGTCTCACTTCCCCTGCTGTTAGAGAAGATGCTTCCTTTTCCTGCTCCTGCTTACACCCTCTGCTGGGGAGGATGCTGCAATGCTGCCCATTGTTTCAAGGATGTTCCAAACCTCAAGCACAACATGAGGCTGCTTACAACGTCAGCACCCCAAACACTTTTTAATTGGACAGGAGGACCAGTAGACACTATGAAACTACAAGAATCCCAGGACATCCCAGGAGAGACTTCCTGTGTGAGACTGCCTGGGGCTGGCCATCCGGAGCAAACCACCTTCAGGAAGGTGAGGAGACCATTTAGCAGTAACTGCTCAGGGGGCAGCCCCCTGGATAGACTGTGGATGAAACAGAGACCGACTAGGAGAGATCACCGGGTGTTCAAGGTAGAAATCTTGGTGCTTTCACTTGCAGAATGGGTGGCTGCAGACAGCATCCTCACCCTATCCTATCCTATCGCCTGGCTATGTCTCTCATTTAATGGTCATTCCCACCATCACCCTGAAGGCTGCTGCTCCAGGTGAGTTTGTGGAGGTGGAGCCTGCAAGTGATGAGTCAGGCCTGAGGAGAGGATTCATAACTCCTATTCTCCATACCCCTTTCTTTCTTTCTCTTTCTTTCTTTCCTTCCTTCCCTCCCTCCCTCCCTCCCTTCCTCCTCTATGACAGCAGAATATGAGGCAGACATGCTGCAGACTGCTTCCTAAGAATAGATGCTGGACCTGGTGAGCGCGTCCCTCAGCTCACCATAACAGGAGAGTATTTCTCCTTCATCACTATGGGGTATACATTTAGTTTGACTACAAAAGACTGTAATATCAGTTGACCGCGTGAGGTTCAGTGGGACCACAGATGTCTGAATGCTACAGAAGTTCAGCTACAGGGTACAGTGTTCCATATTCATCATAATGTCGATGCACATAAAGCTGCAACAATTATCTACTTTGACAAGCCAAACAGCCAAAATCTGTTTTCAGTGTCCGCTAGACAATTTTGTTGAAACCAGCATACTTGCAGAGAACAGGGTTAGCCGGCTTCCCTGCAGCAGCTGGGTTTAGGGATTTGCTCAAGGGCCCAGTGGTGATATGATTACTCAACCAGCCACGAGATTGGAAACCATGACATTCTGGACATGTTCTCCATTGTTATTCAAAGGAAATAGCATGAATCTGATTTCGGCAAGACAGATTGTTCTGGACAAGAATGCCTGCTAAATAAATAAAATGCAAATCAAAATATAAAAGGCAGACAATGGAGGTAGCCAAGGGTGTAGATCAAAAAAGGAAATCAGTTGTGTTGACATGGCTGCAGTTAAACTCACCACAGTCTGATCTGTATGGGAGCAGCTTAAGTGACAGTCCCTTTTAAAAGTTTCTCCTCCTAATCTGAGGTGCATTCTTAGTCAAGGTCATCCTTCAATATGCCGATAATACTGTAGTCATCCTCTATACAGTACAAACTGCAACCAAAGGAAGCCAATGAGCAGACAGCATATGAGAGCCCCTACAGGAAGCCAATGAGCAGACAGCATATGAGAGCGCCTACAGGAAGCCAATGAGCAGGCAGCGTATGAGAGCGCTTACAGGAAGCCAATGAGCAGACAGCATATGAGAGCCCCTACAGGAAGCCAATGAGCAGACAGGGTATGAGAGCCCCTACAGGGAGCCAATGAGCAGACAGCATATGAGAGTGCTTACAGGAAGCCAATGAGCAGACAGCATATGAGAGCGCCTACATTTTCAATGATGTGTCAAACTCACTCCCTACATTTCTTAAATGCCCGATTGACTAATGGTTCCAACATGTCAACAGTCTCAACAATCAGCGGCGACATCCCACACAGTAATCTCATTCCAGTTAACCAGAAGTTTGTAAGGGTGTGTGATTTGTTTGGCACCTGCAGAACGAGTGGGTGTTGATAATTAAAAAAAAAAAAGAATATGAAAATATGATAATATGAATATGAGAAAAATCATCTGCAACAAAGACAGATATAGGGGAGGTCCCAAAACAGGAAGAACTGGCTTGGTTTCATGAATGGTTATTTTGGGTCCTCATCTCTCCAAGGGACACATACAGGCTAAGGTTTTCAGGGTCATCGCCCCACAGTAGTGACAGAAGCTTACCTTCGGAGGATAGGGTGAAGACCTCCTTGGGGATGAAGAGCTTGTCCTCCGAGTAGCGTGCCCAATCCTTCATCCCCCTGCGCCCTTTCATGGGGAAGTTGATGTCGCTGGAGACGGCTGAGACCGGTTCCCGCTGGATCGTGATCACTGGGCCGGGAACAGAGATCATGTGACCCACTGCAGGTTGCCTTTTTACCAGATGAGCTGAGCTCGCCAATACTTTACAAGTCAGATGCAAGTGACACTGGAAAGCTTTGATCTGATCTCCATGAACTTCAGGTCTTAGAAACCATACCTAAAACCTCTGGAAATCAGAGTCTGGGACTCTTTGGACTGCAGTTCAGTAGTGGAAAGCTTCATGCTATAACACATTTTAACCCATGAACGTGTGAACCATCTGTGCAGATGACATATGGCGTACTACCTAACCCCACAGGATGTGACCTAGGGTTGGGGGGGGGGCACTCACTGAGGTTGTTAGTGGAGAAGAGGGAGCTCTGGAAGGCCTTCTGTGCCTCGCCGACCAGATGGATGAAGTCCTCAACCACTCGCATCAGCAGTGCCGGACCGGGAGAGACCTGGCGGGGGGGGGGCACAGAGACACAGAACACATCAATGACATGGGCTCACACACACACACACATACATGCACACATGCACATGCACAAACACACGCACGCACACACACATGCACACACACACAGGTTTGTAATTCTATCTTTGTGGGGACTGTCCATTCATTTCTATGGGGAAAACTCTGATCCCAATATGACAACCTTAACCCCTACCCAGCCCTAACCTTAACCATGAGTAACCAAACGAAATATGAGACTTTTGGCAATTTTTGGTTTTTCGATTGCAGTCACAGATCTTTGTGAGGACCTGAAAAATGGTCCCCAATGTCAAAATACAAGGTTTTTATCACATTGTGGGGGCCGTTTGGTCCCCACAAAGTAATATAAACATAAGCACACACACACACACATACACACACATGCACGTATGCATATACACATACACAAACACACCCACATTATACCTAATTTACAAACACTTGTTTATATACATTGCTCAAGGACGAGAACATTTTATCAAACTGAATAATATGCATTTTTGTCTTGTGACATAAAGAATTTTTGATCATTTCTGCTGGTTTAATTTAAAACCATTTCTGTTGTTCGGTATAATTTACATCACTTTTTTCTACCAAATTCAGCTGCAATAATGTATTCCGTATTCAACGCACTTTTATTTAGAATCTGTTGACAGCAGTTTATATTAAAGTTGCTGTTAATTTTGGTGTGATTCTTGAGCACATATTCATTCCGTGTACAGATGCTCATACCTTTTCAGAGCTGAATGAACAAACATCATCTTTTTATCATCATGCCTTGTAACATTCTTACCACAATCATCACCACAATCATCATCACCACCATCATCATCACCACCATCATCATCACCGCCACAGCTGTCATAATCAGCATTACCCTGTCAGCACAGTGATTAGCCCTCCGCTATTGTCCTCATCGGCGTGTGCATCACAAACATCCTTGTTAAAAAAAGGCCATAAGGAATCTCCTTGCTGTCTCCTTGCCATCGTTATGAAAGCCAAAACAAATCTCACCCATGGTTTCTGATAGACCTTGGGTCTAGTCCAGTGCCTTCTCTCACCTATTTTTGCCCTGTGCCCATGAGTCAAAGCAAGAGTAACCAGTCGGGACCGCCCCTGACTCACTAACCCTGTCACCCTGGGGCCTCCATTGACGTGACCTTGAGTGTTCGGGGGCTCACCGGCCTCCGTGGAGAGCGGACACACGCCTGCTTGCAGCATTTACCCTCGACTCTCTTTTATCTGCCACTCTTCATGGGAATGTAATCAAAGCGTTAGTCCGGTAATTAAGGTTCCAGATGGTCTGTAGACAGTGCCTCATTCTGAGGCATTAAGAGTCGCTAAGTAGGGAGCTGTAAGCGCTATATGTGCACATTATAGGCCCAGCACACAAACTCCAGGATCCCCCTTTGCAGCAAATTTCCACTGACTTTCATTTAAATTCAATTAACGATTCTAAACAAACAAAAGGGTTCTGGCATACTGGAATGAAGTTTAAGTCTTATATTTTGTGAAGTCCGCTCTCTTTGTTCCCCAAAGGCACACACACACACACGTGCATGCACACACACACACGTACACACAACCAGACAAGCACATGTTGGTATTCATACAATATATTTGTGGGGACTCTCCATTCATTTGTATGGGAAAAACCATAATTGCAATAATAACAACCTCAACCCTTACCCAGTCCTAACCTTAACTACAAGTAGTCAAACAAAATACAAGACTTCTGGGATTGTTAGTTTCTTTTGAATGCAGTGAAAGAAATTTATAAAAAGGAGTTTCCCCTTGTGTGGTCCCCATAATGTAATATATACATGACCCACACACACACACAATAAATGTCAATACCTTTTATAGTTCCCTGTCACACACCCACAGACACACTCCCTGACATATACACTGAGTCAGGGAGTGTGTGTTACATCACTCAGTACATCTCTCTGCCTCTCTCGCACCCCCGCAGACGTGCATGCACACGGCCCCGTGATAGGGATGAGCACACACGCCAGCGTGCACCGTGGCACCCCGACCGCTGAGCTGCGAGTGCCGAGCTGGTGCCGTGACCCCCCAGAGCTGTGGGCGGTGAGGGGCAGACAGCCACTCTCACAGTAGTCCGGGTGAACGCCAAAACCACTGCACTGCAAATCAGCAGCTGATACAGTCAAGTCTCCTGACAAATCCCCGGAAGTTGCTGTCATCACTAAGCCTGACGTGGATTTCTTTATGCTGCAACTTAACTTAAAATTCTGCATCTGCCACTTATAAACGGGCAATATTGACAGAAGCCATGCTATATGCAACTGACTGCCGGCCATACATCCATTGAACCATCCACTGATCCATCCATCAATCTATCCACCCATCCATCCATCAATGCCAGGTTGTGGGAGGATTGGAGCCTATAACAGGCAGGAGGCGGGGTGGCCCACACACTGCACCGTCAATATATCATGCGACCAGGGAAGCATTGACGTGGTGTCCGGCCTTGTGCCTGTGATCAAGAGGTTGCTAAGTTCCAATCCCATCCTTGGTAGGATAGCCACAATTCTATTAGGCCAGTGACCAAGTCCCTTAAAATGCTCTGTGGGTGCTGGATAAATGGTTGACCCTTTGCTCAAACCCCAAACTTTGCTCCTAACGTGTTTTTATCAAAGTAGAGCAAGATGGGGTGTGTGGCAGGGGTGTGTATTGCCCTGGAGAGAGAGTGGTCTCCCACAGTGACCAGAAGGGTCAGTTTAAAGTCCCCTACCAAGCGTATGGGTGGTTCAACCCCCCACATCGCATTTTATTATTATTATTATTATTATTATTCTTTATTTTTAAAAACGTGTGCTTAAACCTGTGTAAACCTTGTGCTTAAAACAGTGCCATAAAAATAAAGATTGACTTGGGCAAATGGAACATAAAGCTAAATGTCATTCACCTGGCATGAGGACACGCTGGATACGCTGCCAGGCCATCGCAAGGCACAGTGCTTCCCTGGAGTTACAGTAGCAGCACTGTGCCCTCTCGCTAACAGGCGGCCTTTTGTGCTGGGCGGCACCAGCAGATGGGAAGCAGAGGTGTGCGGGCACAGCGGGCACTGCGGGGGGCTGTGGGCGCTGCGAGCAACGGCGTGTGTCATCCAGAATGCGGCGGGTGAGATCTAATGAAGCACCGCTTCCCTCGCTCAGACAGCGAATCCATTCCAGGCTGCCCTCCCCGCACATGCACTCCCCCGGCACGGGGTCACGCGGAGACCCCGCGACTAAGCTCGCTTTCTGCTTCTCTTTTTGTGTGCCAACTTTATATAGACAATGTCTTTGACGTGAGTCATAATCTCACGCCCATATTCACTCACTCATTTATCAATTAATTGATTGATTGATTGATTGATTCATTTATTCATTGGAGTACCGAGCCTACCTGCAGCTATGGCTGCAAGGCAGGAAATTACCCAGGGCAGGGTGCCAACCTATCGCAAGGCATATCCAAATCTAAATCCAAATCTAAAACAGACTAACACTACACATGGACAGGATGAGATCCCCCTGAAGGTGAGAATCAATGCGCCTCGCAGATCAGCACATGCTCACCAGGAAACATGGACTGAGGCGGACTGAGGCAGGAGAGCCCCGAAGCACCTTACCTGGTGAGCATCCTCCCACTTCTCGCGGTTCTCAATGTCCAACATATAACTGACCACCTGGAAGAATTTCTGTAGGGGTGAAGACAGCACATGGGAAGGAATTAGGGTGGAGGTACGGGGATTCGCAGAGGACAAAAAGCACTGAGGCTAAAAGCGAGGCTAGACTACCGAGAGAGGAGTCTGAGAATGAAAAAAAATGTCGGCATGCCCTGCCATCTCTGAGGATTTCCAGGCAGTTTACTACTCCAGTTTAACACTAGGAGATCACAGATAGTGTCTAATATCTGTAACGCCAAAACTGTTATTAACACATACAAAGCAAAATGCTAATGGCTGGGTGTAAACACACCAGATAGTCTAGTGGGAAGAACCTGGTGACCGTGGTAAACGATCCAGGCAAGAGTGTGATTGCAGTTGGTGTACAGCCCCCTGGAGAGGGTGGCTGTTGCCGTGCATGCGTGTGAGCGGCCGTGCGAGCACACCAGGCCTCCGGGCTCCTCACCTGCACGTCGTCGGGAGCTGGGATGTAGGTTGCTCGCTTGAAGGTGTCCGTCACATTTCGGAGAATCTCCACGGAGAATAAGAGGTCGCCGCTGTAATAATTTTTCCGGGACATTAACTCGAGGAGACTTCTCACGATCTGAGACATGCCCTCCCCTGCTAGGGTCCTCTGACCCTTCGCAAGATGCTCTCGTAACTGTGGTGAGAGGAAAGACAGATGGGTACAGTTTTACTGGGGGGGGAGGCAAAAGCAGGAAAGAAACGACAAACGCCGGCGATCCGACTCGGAAACACGAGGCCACCTGGATGGAACTATGGCCCGAAGCTAACCTGGAGTGGCCAGAGGGGAGAGAAAAGCCGAGAGGGTGACTGCCGATACGTCTAAAAACGGACTCAAAGTTTCATGGACACACTGAGCTTAATTCTTAATCCTCATTCTTTCGGTCACAAGCTTGGCATCTGGGCTCAGCCGTAGAGATAGGGTGAGGAGCTGGGACACCTCCTCCGCATGGAAAGGAGCCAGCTGAGGTGGTTCCCATATCTACCTAGGACACCTCCTGCTCACATCCCTGGGGGGGTGTTTCGGGCACATCCAACCGGGAGGAGACCCCGGACACGTTGAACAGATTAGATCTCCCGGCTGGCCTGAGAACGCCTTGGTATTCCCCCTGTGGAGCTGGAGGAGGTGGCTGGTGAGAGGAAGGTCTGTGCATCCCTGCTGAGACTGCTGCCCCCGCGACCCGGCCCCAGATAAGAGCTAATGGATGGAAGGATGAATGGATGAAATGACTGAGCTTAACTTTTCATGTAAAAATAAACCAGGTTTTCTGTACTATATTAGTCACAAGTCAAGTCCTATATTAAACTTTGTAACACTCTGGTTCTCTTATCAGAGGAATATTATCATCTGATATAACTCATTTCTTTACACTCCAGTTCTTAACTAACTGACCTCATATTAATGTTCATTATAAATTTAAACTCATGGGGCTTTTGACAATATCTCTGTGCAGAGGTGAAATATGTTTACCTCAAACACATTCAGCGTCTCTGTGGTTGTCAAATCAGAATAAAATACTTTTTAGGCACTTGGAACAATCAGGCGACTGCTACTTAACGAAGATTCTGAACTGAATAACCGCCTTTCATTTTAAGGAACCCATTTTCATGTAATAACATTTCCCTTCACAGCTATTTTGTTAGCGTCACAAAGAAGACAGTCGCAGTCAGAATTCAATCAACGGCCTGATCTGGAACAATCAATTAAGAGCTCAGATGGAACAAAAGGCAGCAAACGCAGTGGGCATTCAAGAGGAGGGTTAAGAATCCCGACTCGAGGTCAAGCAGCTGCTGGTGGAAGACGGCAGCAGACCTCAGGTAGCCTGCTCAGGTGATAAGGAACGGCCGGAGCAGCCCGAGACGGCAGCCCTGGCACTTAACAGCTGTTACGGGGCTAATGAGACAAACATAGGAAGAGGGAGCCACAGCTCATGGCCGCTACGGGCGCCGTTGAGTTCCTGTAGCTCAACAATAACAGTATAGTTGTGCTAACAGTGCAGGGGCCATGGGTTTGTATCCCAAGTAGCACGTGCAAAAAAAACACCACTGTTAGTCGCGTTGGATAAAAGCGCCAGATAAATGCGTTAAATGTAGATTCCTTAGAAGATGCCTGACCAAAGAACTGAAAGACTAAAAAAAAAAACAGAGTGGAAAGTGGAATGGTATATAAGGAAGAAGCAAATCCGCTTTGCCAATAGGAGGGATGCTGAGGCCTGCAACCCTCAGCTTCCGTGAGATTAGCTTGATCCTGGCAACGGCTACCTAAGATATGAAACTAACAGGGGATTGTCAGGGAGGGAGGGGGGTTTCTAATGCTCTGTGCGAGCAGTGCCCCATTCTGACCCTCTAAACTGGTGCTTCTCAATCCGGTCCACATGGGCCTCCAGACAGTCCATGTTTTTGCTCCTGGTATGAAGCTAAAACGTGGACTGCTGCCAGGGAGCTGGGAGGGAGCAAGAACGAGGATCGGGTGAGAGAAACACTGCCCCAAACCCAGTGTGGTGCGTAATCCTGACTCCGAGAGCCTATGTGGAGGGGTCGGGCACCGAACGTGAGCACATTCTCACTGCATCCACAGCATCAGAGAAGGACAGGCGGGCATCTCAAGCGCAAGGCTGGCAGCCCTAACCTCACATCAGGGTCAAGGGAAACGCTGGCTGGCTGTCAGCTCGGAACAGGCGCAGAGCGTCTGGATACCTGTCAGTTTCACAAGTTTAGACAGCAGCGAGAGAAGGGAAGCCCACTGAGGCCACACGATGTAAAGCAAATCAGAAAATGTAAGCCCATCAGGACATGGATAAGCACCAGAGAAACCTGCATTTTTACCGGGGTGTCGGATGAGTGGGGTGCAGGGGACGTGTACAACTAATATTTATTTTAGCCTCAATAAATCCCCTCAATAAATAGACCGTTATATTTCAATTATTGTGCTCCCCCCATAGCATTTGCATTTATATTGTAAAAAATTTCCAAAAAATGTGCAATTCTAACAATTCTATTATATAACAATATTAATTAAAAAGTATTGTGAATTAACTCTCCACACATGGTCCCAATATGTGTATGCTAAAGGGATCAGCCTTCAGCACAGTAGACTGCAGTATTTACAGTTGTAATTGGTACTGAGAGCTGGGGCTTGGGGTTCGGCTGAGCCAGAGAGGGTACCTACCGATAGATGTAAATATCGATATTCAAGTGAGACGCATCGGGCGAAGCTCGGAGGACCCCAGTAAGCAACTCCAGTGGCGTCCAGCAAACATCGACGACTAGCAGATCCTGCAGGGCGAGAGGCAGATGGAGAGGCAGGGTGAGAGGCAGATGGAGAGGCAGGGAGAGAGGCAGATGGAGAGGCAGGGAGAGAGGCAGATGGAGAGGCAGGGTGGGACCAGCGTCTAGACTGGCCAGGCGGTTTCTATATTACGGCATCATCCCATAATACCATGTAAAATGCTACCACCGGTATTAAGCAAACATGGGACTGTGTCTCTCGTATTTCCATTCCATTTCCAAACTGGATACAAAATCTGCGTGATTGTCTCCCTCCTGCTTGCCATTTTATTGTCGTGGACTTGGCGGGGGGGGTAGAGCGCTGTCCCTTTGGAAACCCTAACTTTCACCAGAATCTGAATCAGAATCAGAATTAACCATTGAAGTGGCACAGGCCACATGAAGTCACAGAATTCAAACGTCATAAGCTATCAATTCCGCCATTCACCCATTAAACACTGCATTGAATTGTGGGAATTCAGGTCGCGAATGTTCTCAAAGGCATCACCGCAGCAACTTCCTGCGTCGCTGTAGTTATGTGTGCGTGAGAACATTTGTTTTAAACTATTCAAACATTATATTTATCTGATTATATTTCTCATAACGAATAAAACTAATGTTGGCAAATGTAGGGATTACCGAATGGATTTCAGATGCTCAGTGTAATAGATCCACAATCCTTCGTAATTATGATCCCACGGAAAAAAAAGTAAAGAGGCAATTTTAATGCCAGTTCCTGTTTCTGAGAAAATTCATCTCCGAGGAAAGATATTGGAGTTACATTGCTTGGGTACTGAGCCTGACACCCACTTAAAATGTAAATGACTAGCAGGTATTTGGCATTCGCAATGCCATGCACGTGAGGTGAAGCCCTTTGAGTCCCGGTCCCTTGTCCCAAGTCAAGTTTATCTGGACACTCAGCCTGGAAAGCCGTCCTCGTGAGTTTGGAAGCAGGAAGCCAGGGTTGTTTGATCGACGTAATCAGCCCTTAGCTACCGTTGGTCCCACAAGGCCACCAGTGGCTAAAAATGGTGGCTTAGCACATTGGAAGAACATGTCCTTCCCTTTAAAGGGATGTGAGTTCAAACCTGAATATGTGAAAAACTGCTGTGTCCTCTGCAAGGCACGTACACTACTTCTCAACTGCAGTACTTTACTGTGAATATGTAACGGGAAAAAAAAAAATAAACTGTTGGGCATATATATAAATATACAGTATGTTACTCTGCAGTTCTTTGGACACAGTTATCTGCTGTCAACCTTGGCAACTTTGTGTCCTCCTGGGTTTTTTTCTTCAAGTTTCATGCTTCTGACAAACAAAATAAATAGACTGCGTGCGATACGGACGTGAGACACCACGCAGAGCCACTTGAGGTAAATTAATACGTTAAGCAACAACAATCGAGCACAGACCGATGCAGACGAGCGAGTAATGAGGCGACGAAATGGCATGCACCTTTTGTCCCTCAGTTCGACTTCAGTAAGAACACACTTTTGGGCCAGATGTTGACCCCGTTCCAACAAGCAGTTCTAAGATCCACTTCAAAGAACTCATTAATTCTGAACTTCTGCATATATGCCCATATCAATGAGTTGTACGGGCAGATCCAGTATCTAGGAATATTTTGGTGCAATTCTAAGAAAAAAAAAAGTAAGTGATAAAGAATCCTGAGATCCAAGTGCAGAGCTTTGATGATTCAGAGAAGTGAGTGACTGCAGCTAAAACGTAATCCAAAATGCAGGGCCAGACACCACCCCGGGGGCCAATCACATCCAGAACAAAAGCAGATTCCTTTGGGGGGACAGTGTGTGATTCAGCGGGTTAAGCCTCCGTGCTTGCGATCAGAAGCTTGTGGGTTCAAATCCCATCCTTGGTGGTATAGTAATATGTCTTCAGAGCCCATGAGTGACGTTCCTAAATCATCACATTCAGCCCCTGAAGCACAGGATGAACTCTTATTCTCAGCTCTATATATATGCCTTAAAAAGGAGAAACGAGATGAGGGCGGAAAAGGCACATTGCAATGCACTGCTCCACATGGGAATAAAGCTTCATCGCAAAAAGAGGTGAGAGTTCAGAAACCAATAGCAGGTAATAGTAGACAGAGCTGGTTGATGAGCCAAGCCCAAAGTGCCAATTCTGTAACAGACAGGCTCAATAGCTCACAGAGGGCCTCATACAGATAGAGTCCTTATATCACCTTCAAGAAATGAGCAAATACTGTGACTCTGGAGTGGCAAGGTGTGGTTGAGCTGGGCATGGCCCCGCACAGGGCCTGCTGACAGGCGGCCGGTATAATGTTTAAAACGTTAATGAAAATAAAGTGGAACTCTGTTTCCCTAAAGCTTTGGGTGGATGTGGGGGGATTTTTAAATGAAGGGCAGTAAGGACACCATATTCATTATATCAGTAAGGACTCCTTATAGCTGCAGGGACACCTTACTTCTTATATCAGCAGGGACACCTTACTCCTTATATCAGCAGGGACAACATACTCCTTATATCAGCAGGGACACCATACTCCTTATATCAGCAGGGACACCATACTCCTCATATCAGCAGGGACACCTTACTCCTTATATCAGCAGGGACAACATACTCCTTATATCAGCAGGGACACCATACTCATTATAGCCGCAGGGACACCTTACACCCTATATCAGCAGGGACACCATACTCCTTATATCTGCAGGGACACCTTACTTCTTATATCAGCAGGGACACCTTACTCCTTATATCAGCAGGGACAACATACTCCTTATATCAGCAGGGACACCATACTCCTCATATCAGTAAGGACACCATACTCCTTATATCAGCAGGGACAACATACTCCTTATATCAGCAGGGACACCATACTCCTTATATCAGCAGGGACACCATACTCCTTATATCTGCAGGGACACCATACTCCTTATATCAGCAAGGACAGCATACTCTTTATATCTGTAGAGACACCTTACTCTGTATATCTGCAGGGACACCATACTCCTTATATCAGCAGGGACAGCATACTCCTTATATCAGCAGGGACACCATACTCCTTATATCAGCAGGGACAGCATACTCCTTATATCAGCAGGGACACCATACTCCTTATATCAGCAGGGACAGCATACTCCTTATATCAGCAGGGACACCATACTCCTTATATCTGCAGGGACACTATACTCCTTATATCTGCAGGGACACCATACTCCTTATATCAGCAGGGACAGCATACTCCTTATATCAGCAGGGACACCATACTCCTTATATCTGCAGGGACACTATACTCCTTATATCTGCAGGGACACTATACTCCGTATATCTGCAGGGACACCATACTCCTTATATCAGCAAGGACAGCATACTCTTTATATCTGCAGAGACACCTTACTCCGTATATCTGCAGGGACACCATACTCCTTATATCAGCAAGGACAGCATACTCTTTAAATCTACAAGGACACCATACTCCACCATCCTCCGTATATCTGCAGGGATACCATACTTTTTATATCAGCAGGGACACCATACTCCTCATATCAGCACAGACACCTTACTCCGTATATCTGCAGAGATACCATACTTTTTATATCAGCAGGGACACCATACTCCTTATATCAGCAGGGACACCTTACTCCTTATATTTGCAGGGATACCATACTTCGTATATCTGCAGGGACACCATACTCCTTATATCTGCAGAGACACCATCCTCCTTATATCTGCAGGGAATCCATACTTCTTATATCAGCAGGGACACCATACTCCTTATATCTGCAGGGATACCATACTTCTTATATCAGCAGGGATACCATACTCCTTATATCAGCAGGGACACCTTACTCCTTATATTTGCAGGGATACCATACTTCGTATATCTGCAGGGACACCATACTCCTTATATCTGCAGAGACACCATCCTCCTTATATCTGCAGGGAATCCATACTCCTTATATCAGCAGGGACACCTTGTTCCTCACGATAGCAGGGACATCACACTCATTACACCAGCGGGAACATCAAACACCTTACTCCAAGCACTGGCAGGTGCTGAGTGTGCTGGTCGCTGCTTTGTTTCTATAATGTTATTTGGCTAATATGACAGCTCATCTGGTGTTTCCAGTTCTCAACTGAGAATTAACTGGGAATTATTGCGAAGCCTTGCGGACCTGTGCTCATCAGGTGGGCGAGGAGCGTGACCTGCTCACCAGTTGCGTTTGATGGACACTTGTTGTAAACAGTTTCTCCTGCTGAGGCTCTTCTCCAGGTCATGGACTCCAGGTACTCGTCCTTGCAGATCTCATGAGGCGCTGGGGGGAAGAGAGAGATAGTCGGGGGGTGGGGGGGGGGGAGTACCATGTTACTCCTCAGGCGTGGACGTGGGAATCCCTTTCTCCTCACACATACTTACACTCTCTCTATGCCTCCTTCTAAATCACCTCACCCACACAGGCAGTCACAGATACGGCCACACTCATCACCCACACTATCACACCGAAGATGAGGCTCCACTCTCTCCTGCTCCCCTTTCTCTATAGTTCATAATTTTCACGTAAAGCGCGAGAAAAGAAGCACCTAGCATAGGATGTAAGAAAAGCAAGAATGAGAAGAGGGAGGGTAAAGAGAGACACTCAGCGCTCCCGCTTTCATCTAAATGCAAGCCCTCCTGCCAGCGACTGGACGCATCTCCCTGTCCAACATCACAGCACAGCTTCCAGAGGCTGGCGCTCCATGCGGCCTCTGCGGCGGTCCCCGAAGCCACGGGCAGCGGGGCGCTCATTAAAAGTGCTGCTTTGCTGCGGTGCCGCGCCGACATATCCCACAAGGGCGGCGCTCTTGCAAATGTGCCACCCGGGGACAGGACAGATGTGATACCGGGAGGTGTGTGTGTGTGTTGAGGGGGCTGTTGGGGGTGGGGGGGGGGGGGCTGTTCTTGGGGGACAAAAACGCAGGACGGCAGGGAGGGACAGAAGTGGAGGCAGACTGGGGGGCGGGTGTGGGGGGGGGGGAGGGGACAAAAAGACAGGAGTCCGGTTGTGCGCAGAAGTGGAGGTGG
>JAODKM010000044.1:14443972-14455391 GCA_026780845.1 Petrocephalus sullivani | reverse complement strand
GGGGGGGGGGGGGGGGGGGGGGGGGGGGGGGGGGGGGGGGGGGGGGGGGGGGGGGGGGGGGGGGGGGGGTGGGGGTGTGGGGGGGGGGGGGGGGGGGGGGGGGGGGGGGGGGGCTGTTCTTGGGTGACAAAAACGCAGGACTGCAAGGAGGCACAGAAGTGGAGGCAAACCGGGGGGCTGTTGTGGGGAGGAGGGAGGTGACAAAAACACAGGACTGCAGTGAGGCACAGAAGTGGAGGTGAGCCGTACATTTTCACCATGGATTTATTGGATATTTTGTTCCCTATTAATTTTAGACAACAATACGCAATTTATCAAATTACATCTCTTGAAATACTTGGCTACCTAGAAGAAATGCTTGTGCCGGTACTTATGCTAAAGATATTTAATACAAAATTTTCCAGTAGTTAAAAAAAAAATAAATAAAATTAAGAATCATGGAACATGCCCTAATGCCAATGTATCCATGCAATACCCTTTTGGGAGCAGCTTCATCCCATAAACACACGCAATGTAGCAGAAGGCTGCAGTAAACAAAGCATATGGCACCTATTGAACCAATTATGGCGGATAAGGCCATTTCTCTTTAAAATAAATGATGTGAACCTGTGGAATGCACAGTGCTCTCTCTGATTATGCCTTGACCTTTTTAAACAGGAACCCACCTCTGTGCAGGAGAAGAATAGGCCTAAATTTGAGGAATAAGCTCAGAGAGGGGCTTCATTAACTTAATTAAGTCCTTTGCTGCCCAAGGACAGAGAACTCTGCACTGTGCCCTAGCATTAGACCCCAGAAGGAAACAGGCCAGCAGATCCTGCTGAGTGAAAATGTACTCTTTGACCTCCGAACAAATATTCACCACTTGCAGCCCCGGGGAGTCGGCTCCTTCCCTGGGGCTGTGTTAATGTCTAAACAGGTGTCCCCCCTCCCTCCTAGAGGCAGGAAAAAATGACTTATGAAATGACTAAAAGTAGAAAGAGCCATGTAACCAAAATCAATAGTGAGAGGAAGGGACTGGTCCATTTCTGTCAGCTTGCGTGCCTGTGGATCCCCAACAGCGTCGGCTAGGCGGAGCCTTTTAAAAGCTCATTTACAGGGCGGCTCTTGGAAGAAAAGGCCTGATTATGTCATCAGCGTCAAGGGTCCCACCTTTATAAATGTATTTACCAACAATCACAAACCCAATAATTAAACCGCGGCCAAATCACTACGTGCATAGAAACGAAACAACTACCTTCAAAGCTGGAAAAGACAGAAACAAAAACAGCACAAACAAGTTATTCTTGCAGAGTCCTTAACACATAATACGGCAATACGGGGGTGCAAGACTGTGATGAGTGATTCAATTAAAATGCTTTTTGACAAACGTATGATTAGACAAGCTGGGAGACGGCAAGGACTTTTAAAGCCAAGAAAAAAGCAAATTTCCAACCGTGTCTGAAGAAGTATTTGAAAATGGAAGTTATTTAAAATATCGATCCATCCATCCATTTTCTATAAGCGCATGTCTTATTTAGGGTCATGGGGGGGGGGGGGCCCGAATCCTCTCCCGGAGGCTACAGGCGCAAGACAGGGAGCAACCCAGGATGGCCTACCAGCCCATCACAGGGCACACACACACACCATTCACCCAGACATGGGCAGCTACGGGCAATTTGGTAACTCCAATTGGCCTCAGCGTGTTTTTGGACTGTGGGGGGAAACCGGAGTATCTGGAGGAAACCCCACGACGACACGGGGAGAACATGCAAACTCCACACACATGGAGCCATGGGTTGAGACTTGAACCGTCATCCCACCAGGCCACACACCCGCTATTAAAAATCTGTATTCAATAATTCTCGGTCAGAACCACAATACATACAATAAAACGCCCACACAGAATAACAAAACCATACAAGACTGATTAAAGAAGCCAGTTACCCTCTGGCTAAACTCAGTGGTCACTTATGTCATGCCTGCATCTTAAATCCTATTATTAGTACATACAAAAGCACAAGGAAATTACCTAAGTGAGGGCAAAGCCATCAGTGTAAGAAGTATGTGGAGATACTTCTTAACAAAAACTGTTTGAGATGATTACTTTTACACAGTGTTTTTGCCAAAAATATTCAGATGATTTATTCCATTCAAAAAAGTGTCGGAAACTGACATAGATCTAGCAATAAATGATTAAGATTCTCATAACTGCACTGAGGGCAGAGTGGGATGTGACTTAATAGATGCTGTGAGCTGCATTTTATGCTTTTGAGCCCCTTCATAAATGATCTGAACTGGGAAGGCGCTGTAGCCCCTATGCCTAACCACCGAGTGAAATATCTCTTTATGCAAATGCCGCCATCCTACTGTCGGCCAGAGAACACAAATGAATGGGTCCTGGCAGATACCTTAAAGAGCAAAATCACGGTTTTCAGGACAGTTGTGCCCAGGCAGGTGGATGCAACTGGGTGCAAATTCTTACTAAGTGACACATGAGCTCGGACAGGACTTCCTATGCCATCGCCAGCGTTAGGTTTTACTTAATTAATGACACCATTAGCAAGTCAAACACTCTTATTTGAAAGAAGATGTACATAAACACACACATACACAGGCACACAGAATATAACCTGTTTTAACTTATGTATACAGTTTAGAAAGGGAGGGCTTAGTAGCTCCAAAAGTATATTGTCACCTCACACCTCAAGGGTTGGAGGTTTGAATCTCACGCCGGTGTGTTGGATTCTGTCCCTGCATCATGTGAGCCTTAACCCACAGTCAAAAGCCATATGGCATCCTTAAATGACCCTGTGTGTGAGTGTACCCAACCTGTCCAGGGTGTGAAGAGTGTTTCCTGGGATAGCGTCCAGGTTCTCCCACGACCCTCTACTAGCTAATTTATACATATAGGCAGTTCTTGACTAACGGAAGTAAGCCATTGCACAAGCCCTTACGTAGGTGAAATTTCACGTAAGTCGGATTTACCTTCCCATGACATTTAAGGCACCACAAAAACAAAGTGTAAATTTACTTACAGGCTCATGTTGCCTTTCTATGTCAGCGCTTGCATAACTCTACCAATCTTGCTTGGATGTCTTTTGTACAAATCTGGATTTACTGAAGTAAAGGCGCACGGTGAGAAGGTCACTCACTTAGTCCTGCGCAGGGACTAACCTGGGCACTTCCTGTCATTGCAGGTGCGTCCTTCCTCCCCGGAACCGTCGCAGGGGTAGCCCTGCTCCCCCGTGCCTTGGCACATGCGGTAGCGCCGCTGCCAGCCAGAGTCGCAGGTCTTGGAGCACACGCTCCACTGGTTCCAGGGCCCCCACTTCCCGTCGCCTGCAGGGGTAGGAGTACAGAGGTAGGGGGGGATGTCAGGGGATGAGGAACCGCTAGGAGGTGAGATGATGAAGCTATGAATGTCAGCATGGCAAACAAGCTTCCCGTTACAGTGGGAAGTACAGCTGTGAACACAGGCGCAGGAAAGGTCTCGAGTGGGTGTGATACTGGAGTATGGCAGGTGTGGGCCAGGTGCGGTACTGGAGTAACACAGGTGTGGGCCAGGTGCGGTACTGGAGTAACACAGGTGTGGGCCAGGTGCGGTACTGGAGTATGGCAGGTGTGGGCCAGGTGCGGTACTGGAGTATGGCAGGTGTGGGCCAGGTGCGGTATAGGAGCATCACAGGTGTGGGCCAGGTGCGGTACAAGAGCATCACAGGTGTGGGCCAGGTACGGTACTGGAGTAACACAGGTGTGGGCCAGGTGCGGTACTGGAGTAACACAGGTGTGGGCCAGGTGCAGTAATGGAGTAACACAGGTGTGGGGCTGGTACAGAACACAACTCACTGCCGCATTCTGAGTTGATGCACTCCCGGGTCTCGGAATGCGCCCCCTTGCACTCGGCCCAGCCATGCACTGAGACGCTGCACCTCCGCTGCCGCTGCTGGGTCCCTGTGTCACAGGTCACGCTGCAGCGGGTCCAGGGACTCCAGTCCAGCCACTGGCCCTCCACTGGGAGGAAGAAAATGGGGGAAGAAGCGAAGGATGGCAAGCGAAAATGACAATGACAGAGGAAAATGACAGTGATGAGAGTGAAGGGTGAGTGAGAATAAAGGAAATAAGAGAAATATAAAGGTAGGAGGGGGGCATGGAAAAAGGAGGGAAACAGAGGGCAGAAAGGAGAAAAGAAAAGCAAGAATGAAAATGAGGTGAAGGAAGAAGGTGAAGGAAGTTAAAGAGATGGAGTGAAGGAAGGAAAGGGAAAGAGGCGAGCAGAAGGAAAAGAAGTGGTGAGGAGAGGAGGTGAAGAGAATGAGGAGAGGCAAGGTGAGTGAAGGATTGTCAGTGCGGGGTCCCAATCAGGGCGGTGGCACAGGGCTGCACAGCAATCACACGCCACAGCAGTGTGATGACGAGCACGACCCTTCCTCTCATTGCCAGGGCCTGAGCGAGCTCCTCCAGCAGCTGATGGTGAAACTCATTTTCCTGCGGGAGCCCCCGCCTCCTTTGGGGTCCCACACACAGTTAAATAATTCTCTAATAATCTGACAACGTTAATAGTCCCAGTGGCAGTCTGGCTACTCCTCCCAATGTGGCCCCTTTTCTCGCTGAAGTGAGTCATATTTTAATAAATGACAGCACATAGAGCCGAAATCAGCATATGGGCACACAGAACGATACAAAACATCCAGAGAGCCACTTACATAAACACAGAACCGGGACTGCAAAGTTCACATCGGCATAAATCGATCTAATGCTGCGTCACCAAGACCCACGTACAGTTAAATATAAATAAGGTACTAAAACCAAGACCCACAAAGCCGCAAAAACAAAAAAAAGCAACAGCAGAATGTTTTGGAAGCCAGTCTAAGAACACATAAGAGAGCTCATAATTCATGGAGAGGGGCTAGCCCTATCATAACCAGTAATATGTTTTGAATAATATTTTTTGGTGAGTGATGGGGAGGGGCCACTCTTGGGGCCAATCAGCTTTCAGTTCCGGCTATTGCCTCTGTGGCTCCTCCCCTTCAGAGATCCCTGTTTCATTCAATTACAAACAATTCACCGTAAAAGCATAGGCTTGCATAGTTACATAGAACAGGTCCTTTGGATTGTTCTGATGCCCGTAAAGTTGCAAGCCTCTCAAAGCATGTTAGAAGATTCTAGAAATTTAAACCAATCGAATGAACCAATGTCCAAACACATCACATCGACTGCGACAGGTTCATGGGGTGGTTTGCCACAGGCATGGAACAAAGGATGAGAGAAGGTCTAAAACAATCCTAAAATGGAGTCGACGCTCCTTTAGGACAGACAGAACTAAACATGTAGGGTAATAAAATCCCAATTCCCCAAATCCCTAAGCATGTAAAAACACAGCAGAAGGAAATCAGTAAAAAAAACCCGTGCCCCAACTTCGAAGAAATCACCCAGGTGAGCACGGTTGACCCTGCCTAATCCCAACAAGGCTGCAACACAACCAAGGCCAACTAGGTGTCATAGCTTAAGGGATCGGAATTGGAATACATCTGAGGATAACTCGCCTCGCGCCTTTGTGTTCCGCCTCACCGTTAAAAGCGATCTTTGTTAATTGTCGAATGGCCGATACACGCGACGCAAACAGAACAACTTTCAGGTTGTTTACTTCCTAATTCCTGAACTTTACACAGGCTAAATGAATCACTCGGTGAAGCACTTCCTGGGAAATCTCTTGTGACATTTCATTCAGAACACACGCCTTCCAGTACACTAAGCAGTCAGACTGGCAGAAATGTATTTTTGGTATCTACAGTGGCACCTCCTCAGATTTCCCCAGAGAGCTGCGTGAACGGTGCCTAGTCGCACTGGGCCGGTGACATTTATGAAATAGAATTACATCATTAAAGTAAATCAAACGGATAGCTGGGCCTATTAGCGCCAACTACCAAGCAATTGCCTGCTTCTCGTCAGCTGGAGAGACCTATTGGTGCTTGAGCTACTGGCGCGTGAAAGCATTGGTGTGTGTGTGACCCTGTGTATATGTGTATGTGTGTGTGTGTGTTGGGTGGGGTAGGGGGAACTTGGGGTGGGGGGCATATATTTTTGTGCAGATCAACCCTCATGCACCAGCACTTCTGCACCGGAGAGGGCAACCCTGGTGATCAAATAAAAAATTTCCTTGCCATCAAACCACCTGCATGTCCGTTTTAATCAAAAAGATATTCATCATTCTTTGTTTAAAACTGCTTTGCATCTCCTCTTATAATTAATTTAACAGTAATGCATTTGATCCTATGGCATATATCCAAATTAATAATTTATAGCAGGAGATCTCTAATGATCTGTTTACAAAATGTGCCTCTTCTTGTCGGAAATAACTCCTTAAATGCAAAACGAGGTGAGACAAAGGAGCCCAGGAGGGAGAGACTAATAAAATGTTTCGAGTTTAATTCTCCTTTTAAATGGTGCAGTGGCACACAGCACCAATAACACACTACAGGACCGGCCGAGGACCTCACTATCCACTGTCTTTTCAGGACTTGATATACTTGTGAGTCAATTCTGCTGAGGCCAGGGTTCAAACTGACAGCCTTCTGATTATGGCCAAAGAGGCACAGCCCACTGTTCCACACACCACCCCTGACCAAAACTGCTAGTGACGTTCGGAGGCTCTGTAGGCCCAGGAACCAGGAACATCTAAAACATAACAACCAGCAACCACCAGTGTTTGCTGACACTGGAACCCGAAACATGATGAACTTGATATATGCATCTTAACTTTTTGATCTGGGCATTACTGGGGAAGATGTAAGCATTAACCTGGGCGGTGACATGACTCACTGAGCCCTGCCTGCTAGCTCCTGAATAAAAAAAAAATAAATCTCAGCTGGGCTCTTAAGGTCTGATTCACGTTCTCTGTGGTCATTAGCCATCAGCTAGGAAGAGCAGCTTGTACCTGTACAGAAGACAAGGTGCTGGAAAGACACGAGGTTACAAACTCCTAATTGCTTGAGAGCGGGACAGCCATCCGTGGCCTGCAGAGCTCATGTCACATGGACACCCCCTGGAAAGCCCCCCCCAGCCTAGCCCGCTATCTTCTCCTCGCATCACATGCCCTCTGCAGCCACTTAGCGTCGCCATCATGCTGGATAGCAACATGCCCATCCCCTCCATGCGTCATGGGCCGCTCTATTTGTGTGGTGAGTTGGGGGGGGGGGGGGGGGGGGGGGCGCAGACAGATAACATGTACCTGCTAGCCTTAAGTACGGACGTTAGGAGCATTTTGGCCGTTAGGTTTCCCCAGGCACACGCTTTTGTTGAATAAAACATCAGGCCCTGTCCTGTCACGGCCAAGTCGCACTCGGACACGGGTTACACCGCACACCTGGCACGGTCAACGGCGACGTCGGTGGTCAACTCCAACAGCCACTTCGACATCACTTCCTCCCTGCTATCTTTGTAATACTGACCATGAAACAAGAAAAAACACCAATTACTTATTGATTGCATCTATATGCATATCCATTTTAATCATATACATCTAACTAGCTATTGCGGAAGTAGGTGCTATGTGTAAATTAGCCAAGGCTATTTGCATATCATTGTCACTGCTTTCTCTGTGCTATTTTTGTAATATTTATCTGCAATAATCAATAAAAAACATGGATAACTTAATCATGTTATTCATATGCATCTTATTCAGATACATTGCACTAGCTATCGTAGGGGCAGATATGTGTAAATTAGCTAAGTTGGTTTCGATATCTGAAATATACATGCTTTTTTTACTCCTCACTTCGTTTTTTTCCCCTTATTTTTCCCCTCCGGCAGCTTCTTGCTCTGAAACACGGCCATTTATTTAGAAACTGGTATTGTACCGTCTGCAACAGGCCTACAGGCATCGCATGTACGTGATTTATGACTGCATGCCCCAAATAATAAAGGGACCGGCTGAACAGAGTGACTGCAGTAGTCATTGATTTTCCTGTGCAGCTCACAAAGGCCTGAGTAAATAATATCCAACAATACGCCCTACGAAATGGGATCTTCTTCTTCTGACTTTCTGAATCGGAATGTATTCACCACCTACACGGCTAACTCGGTTAATTTCCTTTGATGTAAGTTTTCAAAACGTACAGAGAATTCTGCCGCCACAGGAATTTTCCTTTAAAGGTTACAAATGCAGGCTATTCAATACGACTGATGCCATGTTGCTTTGCAAATGTCTGACCCCTTTTGTTATCCCTCTGCTTCTCTTTTCTGTATCTGCAGAACTCTAAAGTCTGGCTATGTAGGGATTTATTTGGCGGCGGTGGGGGCTGGGGGCAAGATTTTATGCAAAAACATCTGCGTCCATTGGCATAGCATGAGCAAATGCTAAGCCATTTTAATCAGCCCTCTAAAACATCTACATGTAGGCTTCATTATATAAATATACCATACGCACAACCGAATAAGATTTTGCTGAAGAATGCTAAATTCCAGGGCTGTACGTAACGAGAAACGCAGGCGCAGGTACGTGCAAAAGAAAAACAATGAAGTCTTTGTATCTTCAGTTTACTTTAGAATTTTTTTTTTTACCCACAGAAAATGTCCCTGTTAGTGGTGTGCCTTCATAACAACCTGATTATAACAACCTAAGGATGGAGGCATTAATTAACAAATTCTGAGATTCTGTCAAATTCTGTATTATGTCTAAATTCATTTACTCTCTGCTAACAAAGCCACAAGTATCTAGGTGGAAGTCACATAAGTATGGAAATGGGGTGGTACGATTGCGTCTCTCTTTCAGGGGTGGTGGTTAGAATACCTCCACCACACTGATTCTATGGGGATTGCATGTTCTTTCCGTGCTGGATTTCCTCCAGCAGCCCTAAGGCATTCAGTTACATGAACTGACATCTTCACATACCCTGTGGTGGACAGCTATCCTGTCCAGGGTGTACCTCAGCCTTTTGACCTGTGCCACCAGGGAGCTGCTTCAGGTGATGTTTACCAGCGTATATGGTTAGAAAATGGATTGAAGCACAATTGATATATTAAACAATGAGAAGCAGTTGCTTTGGTTATTAAATCTTTGTTATAAAGATGGGTCAAATGTTATGCATTCACTTAATATCAATTCAATTCAGTTTAATTTGTATTGCACATTTTCACAAGATGACATTGTCTCAAAGAGAAAGCCAGAGGTGGCAGTGGGAAGAACACACTGGAGTAGCCCATCCTCCTTCGGCCAGCAGAGGAAGTCTGATTTAATAGTCTTGATTTAATACCAATGTGCTTTTGTTTTGAAGTTTTTAAGGTCAGGGTGAGCCTGCAGCCCATTCTAAGAAGTAGGTAGTTGGGAAGCAGGCTAGGGGCACTCTGTATAGGATGCCAATGTATCGCAGAGCTCACACAAACTATGGATTTTCTAGGTTGACCAGAAAACTCAAGTAGACTTAGAAAGAACAACTGAAGCACTTATTATGCTATTATAATGAATAGATAAAGTATTATGAACACAGCTATAAATATTTATAAAAGGCGTAACACATTATAGACATGTTTCTCATGCATCATGAATGCTCTTTGAAGGATTCATCTATAATGCATTATAAACACCTTCATAATGCAGCGCAAAGCATCCTTTATTCCTATACTGACCATTATAATACATTATGAAGGTATTTATAGTGCATTATAGATGAGACCTCCACAGATCATTCATGATGCATGAGAAACATGGGGTTATGCCTTTTTTTATAAATATTTATAGCTGTGTGTATAATACTTTATGAATGATTACCATGAATTATAAGAACAGTTTTGGGCTTTCTGAATATCAGCTTCATAGAAAGTGTTACCGAACAAATTCCGCACAGAGTGAGCATGAGATGGGATTCACAACCCAACCATGGAGGTATAACACCAGACAAGCCACCATGACGCCCATAATTTATTCTACCGTTTGATGTGAAATGCAATGGGTACAAAGGCTGAAACAACACGAGACAAGCATATCAAGCGTGGGTTTTCGGGACGGACTGACTGATTTTATCATCAAAAAATATTATTGCCCATTTTTTGTTATTTTAAGTTGATTACAAAAAGACAGGAACATGCAAATATCACTGTGGCAGCCCCATGCTTTGCCGTGGTGTGACATTGCACTAAAAAGGGGACAGCAGGATGGTGGAATCAGGAAAACTGCTGTTATTCGGCTGGAAGAGCTTCCAATTCCACGCAGTAGATGGTCTGCACTGCTATATTATTCTATGAACATATCTAAATTAAAAGCCATAGGTTGTGAAATGTCAGTTTCCCATTTTAGGGTAAACTGAAAAATTATGCATATATTGATGTCTTACGTTGCACGTAGGAAGTTAAATTAAATGGAAAAGAAAACCCAGTAAGAAATCTTTACTAGTTAAGAACGTATTGGTATTCATTCCAATTGCCTAATGGACATTAGCATAATTGGATTTCAGTCATATTCAACTGTGAGACAAGTCTTAGCGATTTAACTTGCTTGCAGTGACCTGGAAATATTTAAATTAAAACTGTGTAAAACGAGGAAGATTCTTGCCAATTTAAAAGTCATCGGCGAGATTTGGGGTTAAAAGGAAATTACATATGCACAGATATGTGCGTGTTTGTGTGTTGCTTACATTCTTAAATAGTACAGAAGAGAATCTCTTTCCGTGTCTCGGCAGACACTGGCAGTGAATGTGACGCTTTCCTCAGACAAGGGACAGTAAATTGGAGTGAGGACTGAAATGAGATTGAAAACATAAAGGTTTTACCTGTTTTATCAGGTAAAAGGTGCAATGAATTGTGTGACATCTATGAACAGAGTAGTAGTGAAGCATTATATAGTAATTCACATTAGACTCAAAATGGCGAATCTCACTGGAAGCGGAACACATATTTACACGGTCTATTTGTCCTCATTTTTCAGTTTTGTGTCCAAAAGTGGCCGACCTGGTTCTGCCCCGTTTATATCCCTAAAACAGTCCCGGGCAGTGTACTTTGTTTAAGTATATAAAAGGAACATCTCACATGCTTCAAACCCCCCCCCAAGCTTCGTTCTCATCCGCGATCCCTGCCGGTATCCCACAATGCAACGCGGGGTGTGAAAGCAGCAGTAGCAGGTAAACAATGGGAGCTGAGCAGGGTGTAGACAGGCTTCGTCTGCATGGGAAGTAAACAAACAAGGATGAAAGATGACTGAGGAATGAGCGGAGAGGGGATGGAAGTGTTTTTGGGCCGCCCCCTACCGTCGCTAAGGCGAGGTGAGGTCAGCAATTTGTCTCACAGAGGTTTCCATCTATTTGGGAAGTCATTTCATAGGAGTTCACATTTGAATGACTCCCATTTATTCCTCCCGGGGTCTTTTATTGAAAGAAAACTGCTGACCATTTACACGACCTAGTTTTTTCGGAACCTTCCCAAGTTGGCAGAGAGAAGGGGGCCGGGGGGG
>JAODKM010000044.1:14423078-14443872 GCA_026780845.1 Petrocephalus sullivani | reverse complement strand
AGGAGAGTGAGGAAGAAGAAGGGGGGGGGAAAGGAAGTAGACACACAGAAACTGCAGATTTAATTGAAAGGGTCCCTGATGTAGTACCCTTGAGATTAAATGCGAAATGGACTTTCTGTAAATATGTCGTTAAATAAATCGGTCAGTTGTGGCTGTGCTGAAACATTCGATGGCTGCATAAATAACGGTAATCCACCCTTCTCCAGCAGACCAGTCGTGTTTCCCACTCAGCTACTGTGATGCAGGAAATGTACACGAGGCCCAAAAGGCATGATGGGTTTCAAAAGCATAAAAAATCGGAGAATATAACAGTTTAAATCACTAGCACTAGGTAATGAATATATGTCTGCCTGCTGAGATTTTTTATTTTTTTCCCCCCTTATAATCTCTATGGCAACAAAGAAATATTTTTAGAAATCGTACTATCCGGGGATTGCTTCTGCATTATTATTTTGGGGGCAGATTGATTTTCGACATTTACATGAATGAAAAGCAATATCAGGGGCTTCCTACATATGAACTGACTGTCCTGTCGTATCTAAGTGTTGTGTTTTGTTTTCGTTAAACATAGCTACTGGCTAGCGTTTAGTATAATGGCTCATACATTTAAATTGTTTTAATAGGTGAATTTATGCATGCAATACAGGTAATTAAAAAAGACAAGTCCTGATTTGCATTCCGGGCTGAAGGCAGCATGCGGGGGAAACTGGTCAGTTGACTGCTTTCCATGGTTCTGTGTGTGCCGTTTGAAAGCTAGCAGACGCTTGGGACCCCCTGCAGGACCGAGGTTCTGTGGCTTGGCCACTAGGCCGAAGCGCGATAGAGATAAGCTCTGTGTAAATCAGACCAGTGATGTCAACGTCCTAAGCTGGCCATGGCATCAACCACAATATCCAAAGACATTCTGAATTTTGAAAACGGGGAATTTGTGGGCTACCCCAATTACCCCAAGATCTGACTAAGTGCAAGAGACAGGGTTAAATCCTATGAGCCACACATAATTAACACGCACGCACTGGATGCTTAGCAAGTGCCACACAGAGGTAGCTACGTTAAATGGGTACAGCTAGCACAGGATAATGACCTCCATGGACTGAGATCAGCGTTCACCTGAGAAACCACAAAGCCAGGCCAGGAACAAGGCAAAGCACAAGCTTGCACGTCTACTCACACCTCAGCATTGCTGCCGTTGGGAGGACTTCATATTGACATACTTTAATTCCTTTAAAAACAAAAAGCAGTTCTAAAAATAGGCGCTGACACTTGCGGCACTTTCTGACAATCCTACACAATTGGCAGTTCCTTAGCTTTTCTCAGAAAGGTACAGTGTGTCCATATGAGGCAGGCTTTTGTTCCCATTATTATTTGCAGCAGTCAGTAACTGGCGATTTAATGGTATACATGGCACTTTAGGATGGCTAGCTGTGCTTTTTGGTTTCAATCATTTCTTTACTCACTATTCGGTCTCTTCTAGGGACTAACCTCACACGGTGTTCTGCGACAGGCAATTACATGTCAACATGTGTTACATCGCTAATTAGCTGGTTGTGCTGGCAACCAAAACGCCAATCACATACTACCACAGAACTGTCAGACTCAGCCAGCTTCAGAATAATGGCTATGGACCAGCTATGCTGAATAAAATCCTCTCATTCTTCACCCATCATTTAATTTGGGGTCCAGTTCCATATTTCCAGGTTCCATAGCTTGTTTAGACACTATGAGACCAAAGTGCCCATTCCCTGGAAGCAAGCATTTAGCCACCCCTATTGGACACAGCTCACCAACAGGAACAGCCACTTGAATAACTCTTTATCTAATCACAAAGCAGCTTGAAACTTGGGCCAGACAGGACCCCTACAGTAGGCGTCCTATTGATTTGCCTGTCTGTTATAGTGGTGGCCTACTCCTCCAGATCCTTTTGTTACGCGCTCAGACTATCCTCTTCCAATCCTTCCAGCACTTTCCCGAGCGTGACGTGTTGGACACAGTCGGCAATGGTCTCCCGCCCACTGAGACCGCACATCCTTTGAACGTTCTGTTAACTGCTTGAAGCCGTCGCATCTAACATCGAAGCTCGATTTTTTTTTTATCCGGCGGCTGTATTTGTTTGCATGTGCCTGAGCACAATGGTGTTAAAAATAGTATAATAACACAGTTAAATGAACCGATTTTCCATTCATTAATTGTTTAACTGATGATTTCAATTAATAAGAATTCACTAACTGTTGAAATGATGAACTTAAATGGCAGCAAAATTACCAGTTAAACCAGTAATGTTAATTAAATCCTGAAAGCGACATGGAAGGGGCCCCAGACTTCAGGCCATAGTCTGAGTAATCACACTGTTTCTGGAGTCTCTGGATGCTTCCTCTCTCCAGCTCATACCTCATTAAGAGAAACTGGCAGTCTCCAACTTTCTTTTTTCCCCCTGAGAGCAGTGTCAGAAGTATGTTTAATTATTAAATACATTTTTAAATGTTGCTTTAATTCAAAATATTAATTATTACTGCGACTCAAGTGATGAGTCATCAAAGTCCCTTCATGCATTGAGGTTCCTAAGATATAAAGACAGTATAAGATAAATATATGAGCAGCACCGAGCGACTTATAAAGGGAGAAAAAGTGGAGCAAACTGATATTTGTACATATAAACAGATAAAAGGATGGAAATCAGAGCTCTGAAGCTGTCAGGTGTTGGAATATTACATGTTCAATTAAAAAGTTGCTACAGTCATATGCTTCGGGTATTTCAGAGACAGCAACTGCAGAAGGAAACTCATGACACATGCCTGAGTTAGGGAGGGAGGGAGGGAGAGAGAGAGAGAGAGAGAGAGAGAGAGAGAGAGAGAGAGAGCGGAGGTGGGTTCAGAAGCCCCAACACTGCCACAATGCAGAATTCATTATTCATCACATCGACCAGTCCCATCAACACCAGTGTATTGACTGAGCCTGATTTTAAACTGGGAATTTTGTATCAGCACAAAACAGAGCTCATAGTTCTTTATATAGGAGGTTGCCCATGGTCATCTGCGTGAAGCATGGGTGACTGCTGATCAAGACCTATTTGAAAACAGTCATCATTCATTCATTCATCTTACATACCCCTTGGTCTATACAGGGGGCCCAGAATCTATCCTTGCAGCTAAGGACACAAGGCAGGGAATAAGCCAGCATGGGGCACCAGCCCATCGCAGAAAAAGTCATCACATCATTGTTAAAATATACAATCGTGTCATTTTTTGTTTTTGCTAGCTGAGGAGAACAGGACTCGAGGTGAAGGCTTGATGAGACCTTATGGATCTTTAACTGTGAATGGCCAAGTGGCTCAAACATGCTTTCTCTTGTCTTTGACAGTTTCTCATAGGGAGGTGGGGGTGCCAATTGCAAATCTTCAGTGGGTCAGACACCTCCCCCGATCGATCTGCCTGTATCTTTGCATATATTACCAGTGCATGATGGGTATATGGAGCTCAGGTCCTGAGAGAATTTCTAAAGATGGTCTGTTGCTGCTGTTAATCGATGGGTAATAACTGCTACGTAATGTAAAGGCTCGTGACACGAAGATAAATCACAGCAAATGTCAGTCAGCTTCATAGCACAGCAATGGCCAAATAAGGATTTTCCAGCGAAGGAAAGTTTTAAGTGACACGAGACAGGAATGCAACCCCTGGATGATTTATTATACGGGTATAATGATTTCTGAAAAGCCCTGCAGGCAAGGCAATAGCTAAACTCAATAACCAAGCCAATGCTCTGAAACAGCCAGACCAAGATACAGAGAGCCCACACTGCATTACCCACCAGCGTCTGGATCTAATGATTATGTCAGGCTATAATCCTTTCATCTGCTCCTCCTGTTGTCTTAACAGACCAGTAGAAAAGCCTCTCCGAAAAAGTAAAGAGGACCTAAAGGAGAGCAGTTACGGACCTCACGAGGAGGAAGTGAAGACACAGCTAATGAAGGGACCTTTACAGGAACAACAGCCGGAGACATACGGAGATGGAGGGAACGCGGGCAAAACAGAGAGGAGGAGATGCGGGCTGGGCGAAGGAGCGAGGCATGGTACTAACCGGGGCAAACTGCAATATTGCAGAGTTTGGACTGGCGGTCTGAACCATCGCAGGCTTTGCTGCCGTGCTGGGGGGCCACGCAGCTCCGGGTCCGGGTCCGAGAGCCCCTCCCGCACGTGGCTGAACATAGGCTCCATGGAGACCACTCCTCCCAGAGCCCATGCACTGCAAGAATACCACAGAACCACAGGATGGGGGGGGGCAGAACTCAGTCGTATTCCACCCCCTGCTGTCCGACACGTTGGTATGAGCCACAGTGGAACACGGCAGGTAGCCGTGGCCACTTCTGTGTTGAGAGCCACCTGCCAATGGGAGTGAAGTGGGCATGGTCATGCCTCTTAGCCCCTCCCCAACACTGTTTGCCCCACCTCCCTCGTGCACTCCGCACCCTGGCCTCTTCACAGGCCCAGACGTTTGTGTTCCTTGATGCCTTCAGTGAGACGTGGTTGGCATGGCATTGAGTCAGACAGAACTGGTAGGAGAGAATGGGAGAAGAGTTCATGGTGAATGGAGAGGGCATGGGTGCAGCAGGGCCGGAACCGAAACGGACCATCAACCCCTCCGGTAATCGCAATTCGGAATACCGTGACGGACACACCTCTCGCTGATGCATCGCCCCCCTCTTGTGCTGTCAGTCATATGGACTGTGCCTGTTGCAATATATTGTGGGTCCCAGCAAAACCACGACAGCGAGGTGCTGACCCACAAATGCAGATCACCATATGCCCATTGTTCAGCATGTCTTGTCTAGAAGCTTATTTGTGTATCTACAACAAACTTTAAAGGAAGATGTAGCAGTTACTGGCATATTGCATCACACTATTGTTGTGTTTCATCAGGGTGTTGGTGTTGTTAATGTGAGCCAGAGCATCCTGAAGTAGCAACAGCTGACAAAATACAGACATAAATAATTGAAAACGGGGTAAAATATGACCAGTAGCCTGCAAAAAAGAAAAATAACTTTAGTTGCATGTCAAGATGGATCTGCACTTTTTGTAAAGAGAAGTTATATTGCAGGTGGAATGGCTAGCTTCTGGTCCAGGTCCCACGCTGCTGTAGATGAGTTTGTTATCCATATGATTTCCCTTAACCATGTTACGATAATGAGGATTCCTGGCGTAAACACACAGTGACACTTCTGTAGGATGGGAAGATCTTCTCCCCACAGTGCTGTGACCATGGGCACAGTGACACCACCAGGTGGAATGAATGGGTGTCCCATGAGGAAGTGAACGACAGCTACCAGACCTCCAGCACCATCGCTGCTACAGCAAATGGAACTCCTCCCTTGCATGAGGAATCCCCAAGAGCTCATTTCCACTGCCTTGGTCTCCTCGGGCCCACGGCGTACGACAGCCACATGTAGGCGGGGTCGGGCCAGACCAAAGAAACCACTGACGTCATCGATCAACCAACTGTCCCACCATCAGTGTGTAACGAGGTTCCTGCCACCTGGAGCGAGGGCTTACAGCAGAGCTGTGGTTCGCCGGGGTAGACCCACTGGCCTCCCACGCCTACGGCAGGACAGTAGCCTGCATTATGCATGCTGATGAATAATTGATGTCAGGCAGTTGCATAAAGCTCAAGGGATGGTTGCGGGGCAGCGAGCGAGACGGAGAAAGAAAGGGAAAGGGTGGCACAAACAAGGCAAGAGAGATCTTCACTCTTGAGGAACTGGTTCATGCAATCACCAAGTCATAAAGGAATCTAAACAGCCGCCACTTAGCCGATCGGTGAAATAGACAATAAAAAAATAATAATAAACCCGGCGTGGCTTAATTTCTCCTTCCACTTTCTCCCCGCCTCTTTTTATTCAAAAAATGTACAGCTACCTGAAAGCCTGAAAATACTCCTCTGTAAAGGAGGACAGCGAGAGAGGGAGGTGGAGGAGGTGAAACGAGAAGGAGGTGGAGGGAGAGACAGCCTCCTCGATGGCACGAGCTCTCTCCACTGACACTGCAATCTCTCCTCGCGGCGGCCGCCAGCGCCAGTATGTCTTTGCGACCGACTGTTTTTAAATATCTTTTTTGTATTCTGCGAGACTAGGTGGAAATGATTACAGGGAAAAAAAGACACACCCCTCCAAGCCAAGGATCATAGGGAGCTCTCAGAAATAGAGCCTCCTGTTTATTTTTGGGCCACAGTGATCAGAAAACAGACATCCGGCCCTCCTGCTTGGTATATAAAGTACATTTTTATCCACAGGTGTCAAAAACGTGGCTTCCCCTTGGGAGCCTATTCATGACAGGAAATCCGGAATTTGTTATGGGGAGAGCGGCGTCCAGTTGATGTTTATTGATGCTTTAAGGAGAGGATCATTCGGAGATCAAGAAGGAGTGTAACGGGACCAGAAAGGTACAGAAGCAAATCGCAGGGCTCGCTCTTCTAGTCCTCACATCCTTCGTAGAATGTGAAGAATAACTAGATCAGCCATGCTGAGAAATTCTTTTTCACGTGTCGGAACTGGTAGAGGCTTCAGTCCTCTGGACAGTCTGCTTGTTAGGTTAGCTATCGGACCGGATGTTTATTTCCCAGCGACAGCCTGGAGCAAACCCTTACTGGATCTATGCTGCTTACCCGCACCTTTCGATACTCACTGGAGCCCGTCCCCCCCCCCGTGTTTGACGGCTTTGCAGATGATGTTAAGAATTCCCCCCTTTCAGCTGTGTCTGGCACCGGGTGTGAATTACTCTAAGGCTGTGACCTTGCGGATCGGTATTCCACATGAAGGATTATGTAGCTATTAGTGAAGTTATGACTGAGCCTTGATCCTTTCCCCCGATATTCTTACCTGTCAGTAAACACTCGACTGGATGCACTGTGGAGGACACCTCATTTTTACACCGATGAAAGCATAAACCTTATATATTTTAAAAAAGCTGCCCGGTCAATTATACTGTCATTTTTTTTTGTCCTCACAGGTGGAATAGCTATATTCATCCTTCCAAAGGTGGCAGTGCAGAGTAGAGGTGGCATGTCTCTGATATTACTGAGGCTTGAATGCGGTCTACAGAACCAACCCAACTTAGCACTGACTCAGTGGACAGGGCCAAAATGCAACCAATGCTAGCCAATCAGATGGTGAACAACAAGGCCCTCTGAAGGGCCGGCTAATCAGAGCAACCTGCTTCAAGCCCCTCGATTTTTTTGTTAGCCATTCATAAACAACATTAAATATGAGTATCATCAACCCTATTAGTTATATAGAAAAACTATATCATCATCATCATTTAAAATATATGGATGTGGTACTGTGGTACCTAAGTACCTAACTGGGAACAATCAAGTAAAACTAATTGGGTATCCCTTCCGCTTTGTACTGTCATCACTGAAAAAGTCAGAGACAGCAAGGGCAATGTACCAGAGGAACTCTTCAGAACTGCTCCCCCTGGTGGTAACTGGAAGATTTCTTGGTGGCCACTGCAATTCCACACACGTGCTGATGTAGCATCAGGCCCTGTCCTACTGGGACAGAATGCCACGACAATGTCGCCCCTAGGGATGTGATGGCTCACATGAAATGTAGCACCACCTTTCGGTTACAAGATGAAACTACGCCATTACGCTGCAGATTTCCACTTCATCGTGAAAGTGTGGCCAAGTTAAACTGGGACACCGGTGGGGAAAACGAAAACAAGGTACAGCCAAAATTATAGTATGAGACATGAGACAACTAGTACCCCGATGAGTGGGTTTAAACAAAAACAAAACTAAAAAACAAACAAACAAGCAAACAAATAAATATTTGTATACTGTATATACACAGGAGCCCCAAAAATGTATAGGCATGTCAACAAAAAATTATATGTATAAAAATGTTATTACTAGAAGTATATAAATATCAACGGGTAGCTGTAAGTCATGCTTGAATTATGCAATCACATAAACATAGCGCTACACATTGCAGCCATAATTCAATTTGAGTTTTAAAGAAGAGTATAGATAAGAGTATAGATAAGAACTGCTCACGTGTGTATAAATTTTTTTGCCCCCCCATATATATATATATATATATGATTAAAATTAGACCTTGGGAAAAAAAATAAATCATTCCGGAAATGCTGACATTTATCTGTACTTTTCTGTCACCGCAAATGTCATCCTGAAGAACATCCAGAAAAAACGTCACTGTTCACTTGGGATTCCACAATTGTGTCCCAGAATGTGAGGGAAGGCAAACGCCATTGGGCTATTTGGTGGCACGCTAATCGCTGATTAGCCACCTGGGCTACGTGATGAAAGGAGTGGAAACGAGGGTCCGTGCAGCTGATTGAAAAGAGGGGCCAAGGACGGCGAGCGACGCCAGCACCACGGAGACGGGCTGCCAACATAAATACCGCTAAAATGATTCTAGGCCTCTCACAGCTCAACGGATGATGCTAATCGAATAAATATAATCCTCTTTCAGGATATTCCGCGATCGTGTTGGAATTTAATTTTAAAACCAGCCTGACCTTTTTGTGGGAAGTCTTTATTAGAAAGCAGATTGAGTCACTTGTAATCATTATCGGCTTTTAAATAGAAACCCACGCGAACGGGAAGCGGACGGCGGTAGGGGGTGCCGCCCAAATGTGGGCACATTGGCGGAGACGATGACAGGATTTTGACAGACAATCACTACCGGTTAATTTCGGCCCCTGGAGGCAAACTCAGCACTCACAGCTCGCTAAGCCTGGCGTGAAATGAGAAGATCAACTCGGTGATCACCTTCAATCGCACAAAATAAACCATTAACGGGACATTAGCATTGACTGTGCGTTCAGCAGGACATGTCGTAATGGGGGTGCTGGGTATCAGGATGAAGAGCTCAGTGTTAGGGGGTTGGGGGGGGGGTATTACCTCGGCTACTTTCAGATTACAGTTACAATTACAATTACAATTTAAATTGATTTTGTGAGGAGATGCTTTTACCCAAAGCACAGTGCAACTGAGAGAGCAGGACCAGACAGTGCTTGAGCCAGGGGAGGAGTTAAGGGTCTTGCTCAGGGGGCCCAAACAAAAAACTAGTCCTAACCTACAGCAGTAAGCAGGCACAAATACATTTTTCCCAAATGCACTGGCGATGGAACCCTTGTGAAAACACGCCTGGCCATAATTAGCCGTGCTCGCGTGACGGGCGAGCTTGCAGGGCTGTAACGTCTGTGTGCTCGCAGGAGGGCTCCCCACCTCGTAATGCATTTTGGCAGCCGGCAATTACAAATACCCAGCGGTCAGCCTCAGTCACTGGTGCGTTCCCCTCCGGTTTCCATAACCGCTTAGCAGCTTTGGGTCAAGGTGGGCCTGATGCCTACCCCAGGAGACAAGGAGCAGAAGCAGAGCACTGCACTGGCTGTCTGTCTGTCTGTCTGTCTGCCTGTCTGCTTACACACATGCCATTACAGTTCCTGCTCATTCCTTGGTTATGGTCTCCTGGCAACACTGGATACTCTTTCCCCTTATTTTACCCTAGTATAGTAGGATAGTATATAGTATATAGTAGTATAGTTTTTATGGTATTTTATTTTATTGTGATTAGCTTTGCTGAGGTTAGGTTCTAACTGCTTTCTACATCCCTTGCTCCATTCCTAATTTGCATTTGTTATTGGCTGGAAGTTCAGCCTAAATAGGCTCCTTCTCTGCTGGATGCTTGTGATGTACGGTCTGCCTCAATTGTATGTCTCTTTGGACACTAATTAAATAAGCGAATCTACTCAAATACATAAAGGAGGAGGACAGAGATTGTGTGCACTCTCTTGCACACGTACACGCTACTGCAAATCATTGTAGGTGAACCTAGGTTAAGAAGTCATGAGGTTGTAGGCCAAGGACACCCCCCAGGGTCATGTCACACTTTCACAAACGGATACTGCCCCGTGTGGAACAGGTGGGTCACAGCTCCTGGGGGGGTGACCAAGCGGAACGCGGCCGCCGTCCAGCGAAGCCGGGACCCGAATCGGGAGCTCAGATGATAACCGCGTAGCCACCAGACCGAAGCTGTCCCAGGTGGCCTTGCAACCGAGCTGTGCCTCCCGTTGCCACAGCGCCGCCCTCCCCATCACCCCAACAGAATGGCCTGGCGTTCAGATGGGAAAACACATTAATAAAGCTGGTGGACTTCAGTGCAGTAAATGAGCCAATGACCCTATAACAGACCTACTGGCACTGTCTACTCTGATTTTGCCATCATCATACAAAACCGGCCGCCGCCTCAGGCCCCAGGGCCTCTGCAGACCCCGGAAGAGATTAAAATAATAATAATAATAGTAATAATGATGATGATAAAAAAAACTAATAAACACACCACTGAAATATCTCATCCACAGAACTGGCCAGAAAATGAGTCATCCCACTGAACAGGAAATGAGACTCAAACACAGGCAAATTGACTTGACAGATTTGCATAAAAATAAGATCTGCATATTACACTGAGCTACAGTGAAGACATCAGAGGAGCTGTCATCTCATTAAAATGTCCGTAAATGTCAAACGTTGCAAAAAAATAAAAGGAAGAAGAAAAAAAAATAGACAGTTTACTGTTGAGTGACAATGCAGGACCGCTGCAGATTTGGCTGACTGCAGCACCTGTGGCTGGCCTGAAATGCCACACATTATGTACTACACAGTACTCTGAGGCATAATTACAGTAAAACACACAGCTTTCCTGAAGAAGTCAAACCTGGATTTCTACCCATAATGCTCTGCTGCTCTGTCATGACAACAGTCTACCAATCATCTGTCAGGAGCCACCACGCTAAAAAGATTATACAGCATCACAAAGGAAGTGGTCAGCCACACGGCACCAAATATGCTAGCGGCTTCTTGGTCGAAATAAATAAACAAATTAAATCAAGATATTACTGCGAAATTCATCAAGCATTTGCAGGTTCAGCTGGATCCCACAGACAATGCCTGGTACCTAGTGAGTTTATGCGGTGATTGTCAATTAAAACTGTAGGGTCATTCTGAAAGCCTCCGTAATCCTCTTAGCAAACCCTTCTAAAGGTTACCAGCGTGGTTCTGGAAAGAATAGGATTCCCAGGTAACTGTGATCACAAGGCATCAAACAGTGAACTGACACAACACAGTGTATTTGCAGGCATTAAATAATCGCTGAGTCATGCTAAACCTTTAACTGTTCCGAGGAGCTTTGGCTACATCCCCATGGCTGCACTGTGTGTTTCACACTCGTGCGTAAACTTGTGTATATCAGTATGCGTGTGTATCTGGGGTCAGTGGATATCAATGCCAGTGTGTGTAAACACACTGTACACTACTTTGCGAGTCATAGGTTCTTTATGTTGGTGTAAAACTATACTATTACATCTGTCAAAGTGTGTTAGCTTAGTCATGTCAAAACAGAAAAAATGGTTATTTGCTTATTGCATTACTGTTAATTTACACAGAACAAATATACGTTAAAACAGCTTTAAGTATTTTCTTCAGAGCTTGAACAATACTGTATATGTGTTTGTTAGTATATATTTCTATTGCTAGTATATGTGCAACATAATACAGTACAGTACATAATAAAAAATCATGTGGTCCACACCAAGTTATTTAAATCTATCCCTAGGGGTAAAACAACACAAAACAGATTCCACTATGTCATTATTCAACACAAATGAAGCCATAATAGAGGAGTCATGTGTGAAAAACTAAGTATATGATTCAATAGCTTGTAGAACCACCTTTAGTAGCAACAACTTGAAGTAATCATTTCTGTATGACTATCAGTCTCTCATATCATTGTGGAGGAATTCTGGCCCACTGTTTACAACGTTGGAGGTTTGAGGTTCATTGTGGTTTGCAGGCATTCGTTAATGCACAGCTCTTGCCACAGCTCCTGCCACAGCATTTCAATCGGGTTTGAGGTCTGGACTGGGCCAGGTGGTAACACTTTGATTCATTTCTTTTTCAGTCGTTCTGTTGCAGATTCGCTGGTGCCGTTCTTGGGGTCATTGTCCTGTTACATGACCCAATTTCGGCCAAGCTTTAGCTATCGGACAGATGGCCTCACATTTGACTCTACAATACTTTGGTAAACAGATTTGTGGTCGGCTCAATGACTGCACGGTGCCCAGGTCCTGTGGCTGCAAAACGAACCCAATCTCCAGCCCTCCACCACCATTCTTGGCAGTTGGCAAGAGATTTTTGTGCTGATATGCTGAGTTTGGTTTTCACCAAATGTGGCGCTGTGCATTAGGGAATTACTTTCCACTTTGGCCTCGCCTGTCCAAAGGAAATTGTTGCAGAAGTCTTGTGGTTTGTTCCGATGCAACTTTACAAACCTAAGCCATGTTCTTTTTAGAGAGAAGAGGCTTTCCCCTGGGAACCCAATCCAAACAAGCCATAGTTGTTCAGTCTTTTTCTAATTCGTTTAACATGCTAACAATCCTGTATATGTAGCTCTTGGGTTTTTCGTAATTTCTCTGAGTGTTGGGATGACCTTGGGGTGAATTTGCTGGGACGTCCACTCCTGGGAAGATTGGCCACTGTCTTGAATGTTTTCCACTTGTGAATCATCTTACTCACTGCAGAAAGATGGACTTCACATTGTTTGGAAAAGGCCTTTTAACCCTTCCCAGATTGATGGGCAGCAACAATTGCTTCTCTAAGATCCTTGCTGATGTCCTTCCTCCTTGGCATTGTATTAAAACACACCTGAATGCTCCAGAGCAGCAAACTGCCAACACTTCTGCTTTTATACAGGTGGTCAATTGGCTGGTGATCAATCAAACGAGTGCATCTGATTAGCAGCACCTGGCTTCTACGTACCTTCTTAATTACTATGGAAGCAGTAAGTGTGTACTTAATAAATAATAAATAATGACACAGTGTAACATGTCATGTGCTGTTGTTCATCTTAAGTTGTATTTACCTAATTTTAAGACTTGCTAAGGACCAGATGATTATTTATTACGTCCTGATTTGTAAAACATGTATATGCAACATGCACCCTTGTGTTTACGTGCCTGTATCTCTGAGCAGGCGCAGCGCGCATGCATGCGTGTGTGTGTGCGGCCGACTCCTGGCGTTTCCGTACCTGCCTGCCGTGGCGGCTCACCTGGGCAGGTGGCGCTGTTGTTGCAAAGTCGCGTCTCTCTCAGCGGCCCGCTGCACAGCGTGCCGTAGGGGGACGAGACGCAGGACCGCGACCGCACCTGCCAGCCCTGACCGCACGTCAGCGAGCATACACTCCACTGAGACCAGGACTCCGCTGCTGGGTCGCCTGCACCGTCACCAGGGGGCGCCAGGAGACAGAGAGAGGCCGGTCAGGGCGCGGACGATGCCGAGAGGAAAGGCTGAGATGGTGTGGACATGGGTCAGCATCTGTACAGTGGGATTTATCCATCCATTCGTCCATACAATCATCCACCCTTCCATGTGTCCACACCCATCACAGCATGCAGCATAAGGGGTATAGGGTACAGACCGACTGAGATGCTAGTGTTCTGGAAATTGCAGGTGCTCAGTAGTCTTTACTGCAGATGTGCACATGGGTGAGCCTCCAATGGGACAGACACAGACAAATTGCTCTTTGTCTCTTTCTTAGGCTGGGAAGCACCCTCCTGATTCCAGGGACAACTGAGCATATACTGCCTGTTCACCAGCAGCAAATGAGTATATACTGCTTGTTCTTCGGTAGCCAATGAGCATGCACTGCCTCTTCTTCGGTAGCCAATGAGCATACACTGCCTGTTCTTCGGTAGCCAATGACCCTACACTGTCTGTTCTTCGGTAACCAATCAGACTAAGTATTGCTTTATATGCACCTGGAATTCCAAGTCAACAGGTACTGAAGCCTAAGGACAACTTAAAGTCACTGTACCTTTAACCGTGTTAATTTAGTAATAAAAAGGAAATGGACTAGAGATAATGGGATGGGTCTGGCTTAACTGGTTTCAGAGCTGCATACTGGTTACTGTTGCATACAGTGTAACAGCTTGGCTTATATGTGACATGAGTGTCACAAACTAACAGAACCACTGTTAATAGTTTACAACAGATATACTTTGATTCATTTATTCAAGCCTTTCTGTGGAAGGCAACTGGCAGGGAAATACACATGACGGTAAATAATTTTATTTCACCGATACTAATGTGTGAACAGAAGGGCTCAATGATACTGGGCCTGTAACCTGCATAAATATTCTAACAGCATTTAAATATTTAACAAAAAGGCCTTTCTCAGCAAGACACTGTCTGGCCCATAAACTGTACCCCTCCACACAGGTACATTATTTAGCAATACAGCTCGTGTACAGTGTTCAGTACAAGGACGTTACAATAATGCAGCCTTGTGGATCGCCAAGGCTCTGCCTAAATGCAAGCTGCTGACTCATACACTATATGTCCAAAAGTATGTGGACACCCGTATTAATTAGAGGAATTGCCTAATTAATCCGCACCCATTGCTGACACAAGTGATACTTTAGCACACAGTCACGCCGTCTCCTGCAACAAACACTAGCCGCTAAATGGGTGGCCAAAGAGGGGAAGTCAGTGGCTTCCCACCTGGCACCTGTACAGGACACCATCTTTCCAGCAAGTCAGATTGCCACATTTCCGCCTGGCTAGAGCTGCCTTTGTCAACTGTAAAACTGACTGTGAAGGTCAGAACCTCTGCGTAGTGGTCAGCCACACAGGCTCACAGAAAGGGAGCTGATCACCCAACATCAATACCCAACCTGAATGGCAGCAAATCCCACCAGCGATGTTCCGACATTCAATGGAAAACCATTCAAGAAGAGTAGAGGCTGTTATATAGCAACAATAGGCTCACCAACTTCATCTTAATACCCTTAGTTTTGGATTGCCATGTTGGATATGTTGATGTCCACATATACTTCTGGACGTATAGTGTGGCTGTGTCCATCAATGCCTTCAAAGGAAGTATGTTCTGCCATTTACTTGGCTACTGTAAGCATCTGACAATGAGGAATGCATTTTCCCATGCCCCCGTATCCCCCCAGGATTCATAATCGTCAACTCAATTGAATTGAAAGGCCAACTTTAATGAATAAGCAAGCGGGGGATGGGAGGGGGGAGTGTTTTTTCCGATCTATTTTTCAAGTTGGGCATTGAAGTTTAATCAGGTCGTAAGTGGTTGGAGAAGCTTTCAGAGACGGCCTATTCATCCTCAAAATTTGTCCTTGCTTGGGCGTTTAATCACGGGATCATATATAGCCCACCCCCCCAATTCACAAACGTCAAGGTCCACCATCCACCGTCTAGTTTAACCTGAATTCCTGGAGCATAATGGAACCTTCTTGGCATGTCACAAGGCATAAACTTCCGAATTCGATTGTGGATTCCGCACATGTCACACGTAACGCATCAAAGACCTTGGGCCAGCGCTGGGAAAAACTAATTAGTGCATTCAGCGTAAGCATAATAATTAAATAAATATACCAGCTAAAAAAAGAAAGGTTTAGCTATAGACGGAGAGCCTGGTCAGTGGGCTGCAGATGTATGGTTCCTCTGGGGGAGGGGCCACAATCAGGAGCAGAGGCTCACCTGTCTGGGCCTGAAAGATGCCGGGCTGGTCCGCCGACCTCGGCCTCTGCGTCTTCACCTTCTGGTCTTCATCCTCGCGGTCTGCCAACGAGACATGAGGCGTGATGAGGAGCCCCAGGGCCACGGAGCTGAGGAGGCCCACGTGTCGAGGGTTCGAGTCTGGCGACAGCTAGCGCTGAGTCTTTAAGGAAACTCGATGGCTGCTTACCATTGTACCGAGATGGGTGAGCGAAGCAAGTAAACAAACAAATAAAGTATATAAACTAAAATGTATAAAATAGAAAAAGTTATTAAAACAGTAAGAATAACAACAACAACAACAATAATAATAATCACAAATAATAACAATTGTTATTGTTGTTGTTGCTGATATAAAATAGAATAAAGTGGATAAAAAAAATTGCGTAGGATGAAAGCAAGTAAACAAACAAACAACTTACCTAAAGACATTATATCGAAACTTTCAAACTAGCTCTTTGATTTTTCATAGTTCTGTCCTTGGAGATGGACATGGGCCTGGATGTTATTACCCCACTGATAGAACAGATGATTTAATTGTCCCAGTTAGACACGGCAGTGTAATCGGCTAGAGTCTGACAGCAGAACGCCGTCACCTGTTGACCAAGCTCTGAATTTATTTAACAAGTGGCAGTAAATCCAGACCCTTCCAAGCCTCTCCATTAGACCATGAAACAGGGCTAACAGGCTGTCTTTAGCAAACTGGTTAAAATGCACACAGCCTTCCCTGAGCCCGGGCCCTGGACTGCATTCAGGATCCCCCCCCCCCACACTCCCACCCCTGCAGATCCCAAGATTCTCCACTTTGACGTCTTTGTTAAATGCTAGAGGCTTCAAATGCTCACATCTCGCAAGAACACAATGACTTATTACAATAGCAAAGTGGTTGAGAGAGGAACTACACTCCAGATTTAAAGGAGAGCCAAAAATAATAATAATAAAACAGAAGCAAATTATCCTTTAAGGCACTTTCCTAGAACAGTCTTCGTAAGTGTCTGAAATTACAAAGCAGAAGAAAGTCCTTCCAACGTTATTGTTTAGGCTAATTCCTTCTTGCATAACAATTTTCCCTGGAAGGGAAACCTTTTCTCAGCAAAACAACTTATTAAAATAGGATGCTGATAGCAGTGGAGGTTAATTAATCACGGTCCGAAGATAGATGTTTGTAGGCAGCGGTACAATCCTGCCGCCCCCCCTCCCCCCCCTCAGACACTGCACACACAAAAAAGTGGAGATGTGTGAAGAGGGGAATGTGAAGATGCAATAATGTTTTTCAGGCAATTGAAATACTGAGTTACTGACCACTTTCTCTCGCTCTCTCCTACTCACATAGCATACGAATTATAGCTACTAGGCCTACTCGAAGGCATTTCATTGGTCGGGCTCGGCACTATGCTTATGGCTCACGGGAGCGCCAGTGCACCAGTGCGCGGGTACAGTGCGCGGGTACAGTGTGCGGGTACAGTGCGCTTGTGCGTGGGTACAGTGCGCTTGTGCGCGGGTACAGTGCGCAGGTACAGTGCACTTATGTGCGGGTACAGTGCGCTTGTGCGCGGGTACAGTGCGTGTCGGCTTGGCACGGTGCACGTTCGGGTGCCCGCGTTTGGAAGCCTGCCGCACTGATCTGTACTACTTACTGGGTCATGGAGGACAATAACTGATGATGAAATGATTAAATGCCTTTCATTTCTGTATCGCTAATGAGCGTTAATGATGGGACGGCAGTGGTGGGGCTGATCTGATGGGCGGGCGCAGGATTTTCATGGGGGAGGTGGGGGGTGGGCAAGCCTTTGGGTAGGCAGATGGCCCATAGCCACGCCCCTGTGGGAGACCAGTCTCAAAGACCTTTTCGGGGGCACAGACCATCATGTGGGGGCTCCCTGCCCCTACTCTCCTAAGGTGCGGACGGCGAGGGAGGCACTTGTTTGACTGAACTATGTTACTATTGTTTCATTGTTCTCACCAGTACAGCCCAACCTCCCATCCAGACCCCTACCACCACCAAAAAATGTAATGAAGCCCCAAACTTCAAAACCTCCAGGAGTCAGATAAAGATCTATGACATACAGATGTCCCTCGTTAGCAGAAGCTGGTGTCCATAGCAGCTGTCCAACCTAAGCAATGTAGCCTTTGTGTCTTCAAGCCTGGCAACTGCCTCCTTAATAAAGAATCCGTATTCAAGGTGCCTTTCTCGAGGATTCGACACCGTGCCTCGAACTCAGACCAGCTCGGGATGCCGCACTTAATATTGTTTCCTTGCATTTACAATCTGTATATGGATGGACAATCGTCTGACTGAGTATCTGTGGAGCTTTCATTAATGTCCCCAGCAGTATTTACACATAAACTGCTGTCATCCATCTAGCAAAGACGCTGTTTGTTTGACAGCAGTGATTATTTATGCCGTCAATCCGCGGGGTGGTAGGATCGCAGACGACACCTAGATCCCAAAAACGTGTAATTTAAATAAAAGACTTTGAGAATGCTGAGTCACACCCCCAACCCAAAGTAAAGGGGAGAGGGAACAGAGCATACAGACACACAGCCATTCACTTGTATGGGGCCCCTGAAACTGGGTACAAACAGTTACTACACTAAATATTAAATATTAAATAAACACATTCCTTATTTACGAGATGCTGACCTTCTGACTCTGCTTGGTAGCTAACATCAGCGTTATATGTGGCCAATGAAGCAGTCGTGATGAAGATACAGCAAACTTTATGAATACAGACAGTGGGGGGTCCCAGAAACAACAAATCAAGAAAGAACAACAAAACCCCTCCATAGCGGTACATCCAATCAAACTCTACACTGCTCACATTAACAGATCTGATTGGGCAGGCTTCTGTGAACCTCCTGGTATTATGGTTATGGGGGTTAACCTGGCAGTCAATATGGTGGCACAAATTTGTGCTGTCAGAGGAAAGACAATAAGCCCCCCCCCCACCCTTGAAAAAAGAGGGGATGAAATACGTATCAGCATATTTCACAGGAAGGTCAGAGGCGAGTTCCGCAGGCACGGAGGCAAATTGTCCTTTTGAGACACTTTACACAGAGAGAATACAGGAGAGTCCTGTGTGTTTCCTCACTATGAACACACACACACTCACACACACACACACACACCACGAGAGTATAGTAGAGCCCTGTCTGTTTTCACAACACACAAACATACACGCACAACACAAACACAGAACACAGAAGTCCTCACGGAAATTCAAATTCTTCTCTATGCTGCAGCGTCCTGCAGATGAATTAAACCCCGAGAGGCTCTGTGGGGCCAAAACTGAAGGGGCTGACTGCAAAGGGACTTAGGCGCAAAGGGACTTGCTCATGGGCAAAGCATAATGGATGCCTGTCAGGGGTCCCGACCACGTGTAAAGGCGGTGAGCTTGGCTCCGTTCCCCCGAGCCCCTCTACAGCCTGCGGGCCGAATACCTAAAACAGACTTGTGTGTTTTAACTTTAATTACGGTGACAGGTTAACCACGGATAATTTGCTTACATTTCCAGCATGCTGCGCAGGAAAGGTGCACGCTTTACAGCGTGTTCTATAGTTTTTTATGCTACTGAATGTTGAGTAATTGGCTTCTCTCTCTCTCTCTTGCTCTCTCTCTCTCTCTCTCGCACTTGCCTTTACTGGAAATGAATTAGGGCCGTTAGAGGAAAGTGTAAGACTTTAATTGGTCCGGCTCTCCATTATCTTTCTCATTCTGTAGGACTCGACCAAGGCTGTGCCTGCGTGTCACCGTGAATCAATGACACTGTCGGCTTCTCAGACTGCACCACTTCCTGTTCTTTCACCCCGGGCTAGGATGAGTCAAGCGTCCGCATGATGTCACATATATATGCGGGGCCGGTCAAAAGTTTGGACACGCCGAGCCACCGACAAAGGAGAGCGGTAGAGTTTTATATCACATGACCTGGTCACCTGACCAGACAGTGACAAAAAACTGAGAGCCCAGCATATATGCGGGACCTCCTTCAGGACAGCTGGAAAGGCATCTCAGGAGGTCATCTCCCGAAAGGAGACCGTTGGGTGCAGAGGAGACCAGAGGGCCAGCCAGTCCCTGGAGCAGCTGGGGTTAGGAGCTTTGTTAAAGGGCTCAATGGTGGGATCACTCTGCTGATCATGGGATTTGAACCAGCAATCTTCTCTCCCAACCCACTGAGCTATAATTCTTTTTTTTTCTTTTGTTTTTGTAATTATACTAAAATGTAGAGAATAGTACAAATAAATATTTCAATGGGTAGGTGAGTCCAGACTGGCACCATATATATAAATATGGTATATATATATGGTATATATGGTATATATGGTGTGACTAATCATCAAACTAAATTTACTCATAGTTTCATACATTTATGAAACGGCTTTCTGTAAAATTTGGGTCACAGGCACATACAGACCTTGAGACCCAGAGCGGGCTTAGACCCTTAATGACTAAACCCCCTTCTGAGGATTAAGTGTCTTTCCAGTTTGCAGTTTGTTTCACAGCCTCCAGGATAGGTTCATACCTGCCTCATACTGACTTCAGAAAGGGTGGTAGATAGTGAGCAGCTTCTTTCTCTGTAACATGGGCACCCCACCCCTCACCCCCCCATCTCCACACTCCGAAACCTGCTCGCACACCTCAAATACTGTAGCCAGAGACGGAGGATTAGGACAGGCCCGTGACCCCGAGTCAGCCATGTGAGATCGCCGGTATATAGCCTACGTGTTTCCCGTTGCGTGTGACAGAGAATGTCAGCATGTGCGTGCGGGGAGGCCTGTATGTGCCGGAACGCCTCTCAGGGGACCAGCGGTGGGGACGGCTCCGGAAAACAGCGGCCGGTAAAAAGGGATTGGAAGAAGAGCGGAAGGGAAAGGGAGGAGGAGGAGAGGCGCCACTCAGGGCGGCCGGAAGTGGGCTAACAGAAAGAGCAGGGGAATCGGACCGAGACGTGCTGATAGGGAGACGAGCGAGAAGAGCGTCAGGGTCAGAGCAGGTCAGCATGATATGCCATCATTACAGCCAGAGTGATGGAGGCAGCCTCAGAGGGGTAGCCTGCTGCTCCAGCGCGCCAGAAGGTCACCAGTTCAAATCCCAGGGCCAGCAGAGTGATTTCAAAAATGGGCCCCTGAGCAAGGTCCCAACCCCCCCCCCCCCCCCCCCCCCCGCCCCCCCCCCCCCCCCCCCCCCCCCCCCCCACCCCCCCCTGGC
>JAODKM010000044.1:14399054-14422593 GCA_026780845.1 Petrocephalus sullivani | reverse complement strand
CCCCCGGCCCCCCCAAATTACTCCAACGACTGTCTAAACCTGCAAAATGTACCAATACTTCATCAACAATTTTTATCTCGACTTATCTTGTGAGTTTAACTGGAACTCACTTAGGTAAGTGTATTAACAGCCAAGCAGGCCATCAGCAAGTATATGTGTATCTGAAGGAGACAGTGCTCTTGCGTGTGTGAGACTGTGTGTGTGTGTGTGTGTGTGTGTGGACAGTGTTTGTGTCTTAACAGAATACATCATACAGTTATCGCCCGTCATCTTAAATGACCGGCCATCCTTGGAGAACAGCCAGAGGCCGTGAGAGGACAGCTCTCGTCCACAGTTCTATTAAAAAAGAAGAAAACGAGACAACGGAGGTCATGTCTACTGAGAAGATCCGTGAGGCTGAGATGATGTGTGAGGACACGCGTGCCGCGCAATCGGCGAGGAAACATCGTGTGGTAAAGAGGCTTCGTTCAGACGAGTGGCTATAATGTCACAGGAATGAGAAGCGGATCCCTTCGGGTGGGGCAGACGAAATTGTTTTCATTTCGAAAAGAGAGGAGAAGATACCGTGGGTCGCCAGATTGAGACGAATTCCTCCTTTGTCAAAGCCGTTTCCGGATTTAGCTCAGCAAAGAGGTGGCGGATAAATCTCTGGGTCTCCGGATTACCGTGCAATCCTGGGAAGGATGAGGATTCCGTGCCTCTCCCCGGAGTGCATGCCGGGGACACGGAGAAGAGGAATGAGCGGACGCGTGCCTGCCCCGTTACTTACGGCGTATTACAGTAAACGACGTGGCTTTGTGGCGCTGCCGTGGCGACGAGGCACGGACTGGGAAACGCGGCACGGCGCACAGGCTGCACCACCGCAGCCCTGTCTGGAGCCTATCAGGAGCCTGCCAGTCGCTCCCCAGTTAGAGGCCTTTCAAGACACACACACATACAGAGGAACTAAACAATTGTATGTTTTGAACTGGTGATTGACAGGAAAGAGATACTCCGGGGCCAATCAGCTTTCAGCTAGGACCATTGTCCATGTGGCCCCGCCCCTTTCTCTGCACCTACTGAAAGAAAAGTCCTCCTGGACTCCATCATGGAAGCACACACACATGGATGGCGCAAGTCTTCTATCCTACAAAGTAAATGATCCTTTTACAACTGTAATTACGGGTAATTTTGGTTATAATTAAATACAAATTTCATTATTACCGCTGCAATCCACGCAGCATCTGGTGACGCCTTGAGCCTCCCTTACAATGAGCTGCCATTTGTTCCATATTTGTAGAAAAAAAGGAAGGAAGGAAAGCTCACTCAGTGTTACATCGCCATTGATGCCTCTCTGCCCTTTTCGACGTCCAAATCCAGACTCCAAACCCTGTACTGGATGAGGCATCGGGAGGTGGATGGATGGCGGAGACTGGGCCCGCATTTATACCGCGTGACTTGTAATTAACTCTGAGTAACAGTCACGGCAATCACGGCAGTATTTGTGCCTAGTAATTCTACCAAATGGCAGGACAGCCGACGAGGTGCTGGGCTCAGTGTCACACGGTTCAGCAGATGAGTAAGAAAATGCACCTGTACATCCCCCCCCGGCAGAGGGGCCCGACTCCCAGAGACTGAGAGCTCTTAATGGAAAACCAGGGCACAGATCCCACTCGAGAGAGATGGGCGTCACGCGGAAGATCGCGGAGATCGGAGTGTCGCCCGGAGATTTTCCGGGGAGAATCCAAACACAAGCCAAGCCCAGTGCTGGAAAATTGCTGCCTGACCTCTCGCTGGAGGGCAATTAGACATAAATGCTGCAAAGTATCTCGATATAAATTCAAACATGAGAGAAATGGAGAAATTAACACGGTGCCTCTGATTCTGCTCAGGTCAGAATGTGCGTATCGTGATAAAAGGGCGGGCCACGCCATAATCAGCCGCCGTTTTCTGTTCTCTGTATGAAAGACGAGGCCTTTGAAGCCCCGAGACGCATATTTGTATTTGAACATGAAATGCGGCACAGTTATATCATGCAGAGTGCATTTTTTATTTTTAAACAAAATTAAGTTATATTAAGTTACCAAGTGAGCCGAGGAAGTTCTATCATGTAGACGTAAAAATTATCACCTGCGGTATGTTATTTTAATAAATATTAATTTGTCTGAAAATATGCATGACATCTTTGTAATAAATAATACTGATTTCCATTGTTGCATCATAAACTATATTTGACGTTTATCTGTTACGTGCTTATAAGGGCTGTGATATCCGTTCATTTCCGCTTTCGCTCACCCCAACCAAGGCGCTGCTGTGAGCGTGTAATATGCAGATTCGCGGTAATATGAACATAATAAAAGGTATTGAGGCTGGACCTCACGTACATGTTAAATCAGGCCAGTGTGCGGCAGTGTGTAGGCCTCTGTGATCGGAAGGGTGCTGACTCGAGTTCCATCCTGGCTAGTATAGGTACAGTATAGTCAAGCCCCCCCTCCGGAATGCTAAATGGCCTGACCACTCTCACCCGTATAGACGTGTGCATATCTTAAAGGAGAGCATGATGGGATATGCAAAAAAAAAGCATTCTGATGTGCAAATGATGCTAATTTCATTTCAAAGCGACACCAGCATTGACACAAGCAACATTATCTCAGATTGACGAGGCCTGACCACACCGGTGCTCTGTAAACGGGGCGGGCTCACCTTTCCCCCATTCAGAAAAATATGCATATCAGGTCAGCAACGAAAGCCCCAAATTCACAAAGGTTTTCAGCAGCGTAAGTGTAACTCAGAAAAACTTGAGTACAGGAAGCTACACAACATGATGGCCAGCTACAATATATAGCCAAAAGTATACGGATGCCAGCTGGTCCAATGTCTCATTTCCAAACCCAGCATATTAAGATGGTCAGTCTATTGTTGCTATAGTAGCCTCTACGCTTCTTGGACGGTTTTCCATTAAATGTTGTAACATTTCTGGTTGGATTTGCTGCCGTTCAGGTTGGGTATTGATGTTGGCTGATTAGCTCCCTTTCTGTGAGTATTTACTTGAAATTACTGTCAGCATCAGAGACACAGCCGTCATGTGACACGTGGCAGTACTGACCGATCAAAGTATCTCAGCAAATCGTCCAAAGTTAGTAGTAGGCTTCGAAAAAAAGAAGCAGTGCCTGGTCATCAACCATCCCAGGTGGCAACAACACTGTGCTTAAAGATGCTGAAGGACTGGGCAAATACGGATGGGGATGGATGGAGATCAGCGGAATGCGGGTGCTGGGACCAGTGCTGGGCCGGTGGTGATCGGAGCTCTTGGCACTATCATGAAAGGATTCACCAAGAACCTTGGAGAGCTACCTGGCCACTGCACAGCTCAATAAGTGCAGAAGATCACAGTGAAGGGAACTGCACACGCCCTCCACAGGGACCTCATTACATTATGACCCTGCTCGGGACACAAGCTACCCCAGCTGCTGGCAAAAGCCAAGAGTAAGATGATAATAATAATAATAATAATAATAATTTCCGGTTTTGCCTTTAAATAGAGATTTATTTTGAGATATATTATGAACCTCATGGGCCTGGACAGCGGCAGGCAATGTGACAGCGCAGGAAGGCCCTCTCCAGCTCTGTCTGTTTGTGTTTCTGGGCGACACGACATTGCAACACCACGCTGTGGCCGGGCTGCTACACCACAAGTCCCGGGAAGCCTGTTTGTGCAGAGCGGAGGGGGCGGGGCCAGATGTCAGCTGAGGCCGGAAGTCCATGGAAAGGCGGAATATGGAATTGGAGAACAGGAACGACAGGCATGGCACAGCAGGGGGCACGGGCTTAAGAACCTTTAAGAAATGCATACTGCACAACCGCGTTTCTTATTTAAATAAATCACACAATTCTCCAAAAATCCTGAAACTGGGAGCCGACATTTGTGAAATGTCTCAGCCACATCACTCTCTTATCACAACTCTCTCTCCACACCTGGCGCCAACGTCTTCTGGGCAACTGGCTTCAGCTGCGTGACTCCCGGTTGACAACTGGGCCGGGCGGCGTGGTGACGGGAGGAGGAGCAGGAGCAGGACGAGCAGGAGGAGGAGTGGGAGCAGGAGGATAAAGAGCAATGGGAGGAGGAGGAGCAGGGGGAGCAGGATGAAAAGGAGAATGGGAGGAAGAGGAGCAGGGGGAACAGGAGGAGAAGGAAAAATGGGTGGAGGAGGAGGAGCAGGGGGGGCGTGAGGAAGAGGAGCAGGAGCAGGAGGAGGATGGTGAGCAGGAGGAGGAGTGGGAGCAACGCTCTCTCTCCACATCTGGCATTTCGCTTGTGACATCAGCTGTTACGGCGCTGTCACCTCCGTCTTCTGGACAACTGGCTTCTGGTGCGTGAATCCACGTTGACAACTGAGCCGGGCGGCGTGGCAATGAGAGGGGGAGCGGGATCAGGAGGAGAAGGAGCAATGGGAGGAGGAGGAGCAGTGGGAGTGGGAGGAGCAGGGGAATGGGAGGAGCAGGAAGAGAAGGAGGAGCGTGGGAGCAGGATGAGAAGGAGCAATGGGAGGAGTAGGAGCAGGGGGAGTGGGAGGAGCAGGGGGAACAGGAGAAGGATGAGGAGCAGGAGGAGAAGGAGGAGTGGGAACAGGAGGAGAAGGAGCAATGGGAGCAGGAGTAGAAGGAGGAGGACGAGCGGGAACAGTGGGAGAAACAGGAGGAGTGGGAGCAGGGGGAGCTGGGGGAGCAGGAGGAGTGGGAGGAACGGCCCCCGGAGTCTAATTGGTTGGCTGAAGCCAATTGAGGTGAAACAGCCACACTGTCACTGAACTACTGATATCCCGCTCTCCATTTTTATTGCCAATTTAGCAGGCATTTTATTTTTATTGTTATTTTTTTCTTATTTATTCTTATCTTATTTAGATTTTTCTTTGTATTACATATTTCCTACTTTCCTATCAAACTAAAAAGCAAATTTCCAAAAGTAATACCTGGACGGGACAGGCTTGTAAAGCGCTATGTCTGCGTGCTCCTCGGGGGTGGTGCAGAGCTGCAGAGCTGCCCTGATTAGCACTGGTGCCTCGCCATGCACAAGACAAGCGGGAGTAGAACATGGATGGATGGAATTCTGGAAGCATTTCATACAGCACCTTAATGGGCTTAATCTAACATGAGGTGCCCACCTTGCCCTCTCCGGGGGGAGGCTGCCACCCCACCCCCACTCCAATTATGCCCCTTACAAGACTGTGGAAATATGCAATATGTGCCCCCACCCTCTCCCTGCACTGGACGGATGGATGAGAGCAGCTCAATAAAGCCCCCGTCTTCTGTTTGCGCTAATGGCCTGTTTCTGTTCACCACACACACTGAACTCATAGACTGTAAACTGAGCACTCAAGCAATAAGCGTAGAAATAAATTGGGGAAAAAATGGCTGGCAACTGCGTCCGGCTCCTCGGACAACAGGAGCGGAGCGGGGCGGAGAAGCGGCAGCTCGCGATTCCCGAATGCGAGCCCTGGAGCCTCAGAGGAGAGGGTCATGGCGATGCGCTCGGCACCCAGCCATAATGGCACTTTAAACGATCTCACTTATTTTCATAGCTAAAGAGAAGAGCTTAAAACGGGATGTGCAGAGAGGAGTACAGCAGTAAAAGAAGCAGGTTTAATGCGCGGATAACAGCCCAGACCAGGCTGTGCTAGGTGAATCTGACATGCTGAGATCTAGCCCAGTGCCTCATCTGGGAAAGGCTTCATACCAAAGGTCACAGCCAGCCACTCGTCTGCCAGAATAGGTTTTATTATTTTTTTCTCCACTAACCAATGACTGGACGGCTAAATTAAAGTTGTATCTCTGGAGGCATGAAACTATCGTCTCCCTCTGCTAGGGTTAAAGCGAATCGTTACAAGAAGGACACCTCCATCAGCAGATGGGCAGTAAAGCATCTCACTCAGTAATACCCCCCAGGAGGGGCGGGGGGCACTTCGCTATACCTCGCTGAAGAATCCCAAATCTGCCGGAATGGCATCAATCCCTGAAATCGTGCCACTAGTTTCCAGAGAAGGCCCGGGCTATTTGGCTCAGAAGTACAGTAAATCTTTGATGGGGTTTCGGGCCAGACAGACAAAGAGGAAGACACTGGCTGTGCATCGCTTGTGCACATGACTGTTTGCTGTGACACGTGTATTTGCGTCCTACGCCGGTATTTCATGAATGAATCCGCACCACTGCCCTACATTCGGGGGAGGAGGCCTCCCACTTCGATCAGGCGGGCCTGCACCTGGCAAGTCCCAAAATAGCTCGGGCTCGCTACCTGCCAGGCCCCGCGAATGGCTCCACCCCGCGAGCTCTCTGGCACGGGGGCTGGCGAACGCTGGGCCGGGAAGGCCTCCGAGGGGCTTAAGCAGAGAGCGTGTGTAAAGAGGCCAATTAACGGCGGCTCCGAGTCACTCCGAGTCAGGGAGAGTAAATCCCTTCATAGGCTGCTTTTGGGGAGTCGGGAGAAAAACGAAAGCAGATATGACAGGACAGAGACGTTTTGCAATAAGACACATTTAATTAAAGCAATTAGGGAGCAGGAACTGAAGAAGTGTGTTTGGCGTGTGTGCATGGCGTGTGTGCATAGCCCGTGCGCATGGCGTGCCGCCTGGCCTCTCCTGAGCTGCACCAGGTTGGCCCTCTGCTCCGGGAAACGCAGCTAAACAAGGCCGGTGCTCGCACAGGCTGATGGGCCCCGACGCGCCACATAGCCACTCCTGTATGGAGGTGACGCGGACGTGGTGAAAATCCTGCCAGAAACCCACACGCCTCAGCAGAGTCACGGCGGGGAAGCCCCCAGTCAGATGAAAGCAGTGGACCCCCCTGCGGTGTGCTCAGGCCTCCGGGGGTGGGGGCATTTAATCCTCAGTGAGTGAGAGGGTATAGAGGCACATCCGGAAGCAGCAGCGACCCCAAAATGGGGGAGGGGGGGTCCGAAAGACTCACCCTGTGCCCATCGCTCCCTCACTGGGGGGGTGGGTGGACAGTGTCTATGTTCCTACATAATAACAGTTCACTCATGTACTTGTGTGTGATTAAGGAAGTTTGCATGCTTTTTGATGGGGGGGTGTTAATTCCCTAACTAAAGCCTCCGAGTCTGACCCCCAGTAAACAGAAGTGGGGGGGGGGGTGGTGTCATTGCCCCCCAGGACGCCGCAAGACTCCGCGATGTATGTGTGGAAATGAGGCAGGTGCTTTGACCCCACACCCCAAAAGGTCACACAGCTGTTCACCAAAAGCAGGTGTTGCAGTGCGTGCCCCCCCCCCCCCCTCCATTATCAATGCGACGCTAAGCGCCAAGCATTTCCGCTAATCCCGCAAACGGCGGCCCCATTCGCATAAGCATCATATGCATCTTCCAGGGTACCTTTGGTTTTATTGGCCAGATGCTCCAGTGATAGTTTAATTATGCATTTATGGCTTTTATTGAACTAGTAATATTTATGGTACTTTGAAAAAGGCACGTGGAGAGAGAACCCATCCAGCTGTCCGTCTCGGTCAGGGCCCAGGAGGCCTGGAGTCTCCCAGCTGCTGCAGGACACATGTGCGTTAGCGGGACGACGGCCACGCGGCATGGGCAGGAGACGCAAACTCCACGCAGACGGCCCTCAAAGCGGCACTGACTGCTGAGCCCCCGCGCGGCTCTAAAGACAGAACGACACATAAAGCGACAGACGGCGTATCCTGGGCTATAGGCACCGTACCCCTGTGTCGGTAATTAGCGAAAGTTATTCTTGCAATTCTGTGTAGAAAATGATGTATTCTGGGTCTCCTCCTCCCACTTGGACGGGACACAACTAAGGAGGCAGTTTTATTAAGTTCAAAGTCACTCAGCCTCACAGTGGTGGTGCAGGCGAGCCGCCATTTAATGTATATTAAAACGTGTCTCTGGAGCAGTGCAATGCCTGTATTGCATTTCATATGAATCAATAACTAGTGTCTCTGGCTGGGTTGCGTCACGGAGCCGGTCAGATCTGCGTCAGTCCAGCATTCTGTCACACATGGAGTGAGCAGTGGGGGGCGGGAGGCTTGCTCCGCATGCTGGCGCGGTATCTCCGCCCGGCGGTCCGTCAGCAAAACAAAAAAAATAGTCAAAAAGGGAAAAAAACAATCGATATGTTTTCACGACCGCTATGCGCCTGACATGCGCTCTTTCAGTGCAGCTGTAACTCATCTAACGCCAAGCCACTGTAGATAAAGCCCTGCAGCTCGGCATCATGGGAAGGGCATTATAAGGTGTGACAGTGCTGGAAGCCAAGGCTTCACTACTGAATCCAAATAGCACCTTAAACTATTTTTTTCTGGTGCCCAGAAAATAGACACAGGGAAAGTCGGGAACCGAGGAAAGTGACTTTTAAGAATCCTGAAGTATGCCTTGTATGCTAATCTGCCATCGACATGCGAAATGCATCAAGATAGTGTCGAAGTCAATGACACTTCAGTCTGAAGATGGATGGAGGAGAGCCATCCGGGATAGATAGATGGATAAATAGACAGACAGACAGACAAATGATTAGATAGATAGATAGATAGATAGATAGACAGATGGATGGACGGATGGATGGGTGATATCCCAGTGAACACATATAAATTGCAACCTCACTACTGTAAGTTCCTGGGAATGAAAGTGTCAGATAAAAATAATAAAGACAGATGCTTTATTACTGCGGAAAAAGATCACAGATTTAAAGTAGCTGGATACACACATTTGGACACCAAATTTAGAGAAAACAGACAACAAAAAAATCCAATGGTAAAGACCATCAGGGAAAGTATGGCACAGAATTCCAAAGCAGTTTCCAATAGCAGAATCCCAGAATTTATCCAGTCCAACCTCCACAAACCCACCCATGGGTCACAGCATTGCACCCCCCCCACCATGTCACACAGGCTCCCGGGGGCCACTTTAAAGCCTCCAGTGCACACGTATGGATCGTTTGCTTCTGGTATAAGCGTCTGATAGGACAGTCAGATACGGCGAATGACAACGCGGCAGCACGGAGATAAGCAGTGGCGCTGATCGCCAGCGAAGGGCGCTCTGTTCCCGCTGACCACCCGCGTGTGTCGCACTAATGAGCAGGTATAAATACTGGCTCATGCGCGGCGGAGGAGACGTGGAGACAGCAGGCTGGCTACCCCCACCACCTCGTTAGCGTGTGATGTCATCACCCAGAGACGCCTCCAAGCCCGGGGGTCAGAGGTCAGGCCCGGTGGATGGATTGTACTTCCTCTCCAGATCACCCATCACCTGTATCCAGGCCCGTGTGCCATGTGCAGAGCCCTCCGCTGTTGCCGCGGGCTGCTGATAGACTTTTAATCACACAGACAGCTGCCCGCTCCCCAACACCCTCTACCCTGTGCTCATGGGCGACCCATATGCGGCTCCGGGGGGTGTCACAAGCTTGGGTCTGCGATACACACAGTGCTCAGGGCACATCCGTTAGGGGAGGGTGGGCTTTCATCCACCACCCAGGTGATGAGCCCAGCAGGGCATGGCCACGTCCGTTTCATTACCCTCCCTCTGCGCGGTAATGATCGCTGTCGCCAGGGTGCCCTCGGGGACAGCCTCCGCTTCCCCTCCCTTCCAGCAGTTGGCCCCCCACCATCAGGTCGGCTGATATCAGGACTGTCACGGCCGGCTGACTAACAAGGAGCGCCGGGTCGCTTTGGGCCCAGGGGGTAGTGGGCAAAGGCCGTGGTGATGGCTCTGGAACCTGCCGCGGCTGGGAAGGCCAGCGGGGGCCGGGATCCGGAGCAGCAGACCGTCGCAAAGGCCCGCCCCCCGTGCCTGCGCCCCCTTCTTACCCGTCATTAATCTGCCCGCTCTGTGTCTTCAGTGCTCCTGAGTAATGAATAATTCAGGCCCCCAGGCCCTGCGCAACAGCACACTTTTTATTTGTAATTTTTTTTGATATAGTACTAATGCATCTGTTCCAATTCTCGACTTCCAATTACATGTCGCGCGGGACTCTGAAGAGCCAGGAGGGAGGGGTCGGTGTTTCTGGTGTGCGGCAGCGATCGTGTTTGGCTACCCCGTCCACCGTCTCCTGGAGAACGAGCAGCTAGCTATGCCTCCTGGCCAGACAGTGTCTGTGTGACGCGTTCAGGAGGAGAGAGGGAGGGAGAGAGAGAGAGAGAGAGAGTGTGTGTGCGTGCATAAGGGTTATTGAACCTTGCTCTCCATTTAAGATGGCCTCTCATGCCAACAGCCCTCATGAAGCAGGGTGTTATCTACCCAGAGTGGGCCGGGAATGCCACTCTGGCAGTGGGGAGGGTGAGGGGGGGGGTTTGGCTGCTCAGGGCGAGGGGCTCTTGTGGCTTCTGCTCAGTGTTGCTTCCCGCTGACCTCCCCACCTGATGCTCTTCACTGCTGTCCAGATGGAAGTTTGTGTGTGTGTGTGTGTGTGCGCATGTACATATACATGCATGAGTGAGCATGCATGTTGGGCTATGCCTTTATGTATGTATTTGTATGCATGTGTAATCAGGTGCATGCATGTGTGTAGGTATGCATGGCTATGCATGTACATGTATGTATGCATGTGTCTGCATGGGTACATGTAAAATCAGGCATGTGTATGTATGTGTGTATGCATGCAAGTACAAGCATGAGTGTTTCCATATGCATGCATGTGTGTGAATGCAGGTGTGGGCTCATGTACCTGCACATGTTCCTGCTGTGAATGCAGGTGTGGGCTCATGTACCTGCACATGTTCCTGCTCATGTGACCCTATCCTGTAGCCCCCCCGCCACACACACCCCCCAGTCGCCGCCTCTGACCATTCGCGCTACCAGTGTGCGCTCATAGCCATCTCTGGCACGAACGACCCCCGCTAATTAAATCCTGGTCAATGCCTGGTGCAGCCTGACGCAGGAGATTAAAGATTCATGGGGACAGGGTAGAGTAACCTTTTCATTCTGGACGGATTCTTTATAATGGCAGGACCAGGAGGAATGGAAGAGGGGACATGCAGGCAGTGTGCCCCCCGCGGTGGCTTCGGAAAGCCGGCTTCCGGCACAGGCCCTGCCGGTCCGGCCATCATGCGGCACTTGTGACAGGGCTGCCATGTCACCACGACACCAGCGGGCTGTCCGGCGCATCTCCTCGGGGAGACAAAGAGAGGGGGAAAAGAAAACCAAATCTGTACTGTATATGCCTGTTCTTCTGCCTGTCCTTCTCTCCCTCTTTTGCTGACCCGCTGCAACCCTCCATCCGTTCTCTCGCTCCCTCCCTCTGTCATTCAGAGTCATTCCGAAGTCACACATCCCACAAGCTGACTGACGCAGCATTCGTCTTTCTTCCTCCATTCTTTTTCCATTGTGCATTTTTACCCACCTAAGCGACGACCGTAGCCAGAGCATCGCGGATGTGCCGCATTTACTGCGACGGCTGCAGCAGCGATGGGCTGCATTAAATAGTGCTTAACACGCTACACCATGACATCGATGATCTTCCGCACGCCTGGACCATCAGTAAGGTGAAAGAGCACAAATGGAACAGAGAGCCTCTGACATCTTCTGAGGCCTGAACATGGGAGCAGTTTACCTGCAGCTCCTAGCAGAACGTGGCCGGACCGTCGCGCAGGCTGGCCGACACCCCAGAGGCGCAAAACGGCCCCCGACACGCGAGCAGCAAGGCACCCGCCATACTTTGCTCACTTTTAGCCTGACACCTTAACAAGGTCAGCAGGACACACACTTTTGTTTGCCTGCTGCATCCAGTCATGTAAATGTCAAAGACTTTAAACGGACTTTTCAGAAACCTCTAACATTTACCACTGTCAAAACAAAACACCCCACATCTGCCGTGCAGCGGGGGGAGTGCTCCTCCAGTACGGGAGACCAGGGAAGGATGTTGATCTTTTTTTAAGAAAACAGAGAAGAATCACACAACTGGGAAAAAAAAGCATTTCCCCTTTCAAAGTAAAAGTATGATAGTTTGCCAACCATCAGTGATGTTTGGAGGAATCTATGTTATGTAGGAAGATGCATCTCTTCAAACAAGTGATCTTGTTCAACAATTGTCCACCGACTCCCACCCATATCCATTCTTGATATCTGCCTGCCAATCTGTCCATCCATCCATCCGTCCATCCATCCATCCATCCATCCATCCATCCATATCCTACCCCAGGAAACACAGAGCACACAGCATGGAACGCCCAGGACAGGATGCCATTCCTCACTCTGTTGTGAAATCGACTGATGAACAAATACATATTCATAAAAAACCCACTCCGTACAGTACTTCTGTTTCCTTTGATTCAGCCGCACTTTGCGCATTACGGAGATCAGAAGCGAAACACAGAGCTTTTCCAGAACACTAAAGAGAGAAATTAAAGGCAGACATGGCCCAGAACAAAGGCGGGGGGCGCCCACTTAGCGCGCGGGGAAAGCACTAACACCACCCTAATGAGACAGGGCCCCCAGCCAGAGAAGCTCCCTGATCACGGCGTCTGTTGCTAGGCGTCTGGGCGCTGCAGCTTTCACCTGTACATCGACATTCGCTAACGTTTAATTAGATTGTTACTGGCCGATCAGCGACAAGGACGGCGATATGGGAGGCGATTTACGTCTACAGATAAAGCAGGCAAGTTCAAAAGGACGTATATATAGTTTTTATGGGAACAAAGACGTTCAGGAAAAAAAAAGAAAAAAAACTCAGTGAAGTTGTGAAAAGGCATCAGAGGGAGAGCTGGAGCTAGAGGAAGTGAGAGCCCGCCCCCAAGAAGCGAGAGCCCGCCCCCAGGAAGCGAGAGCCCGCCCCCTTCATGTCGATGGCTCCGGGCTCGTGTCACACAGGCCGCACTTAACATTAACGGAGCTGCTTATTGGTTAACAATACAGCGGGAGGCATGACTGCGATCCTCCTGGGGAATAAATTAACGAGTCTATTTCCCAGAGCTCTATACAACCTGCCCCCCCCACCTCCCCCCACTTTTCTGCGAACCTTTTCATTCATGCAAGATCGATACAGATCTTCAGTAAACACCCAGATTTGGTCTCGCCGAAGAGAAGGAACAATGTCAGAAGAGCAAGAGGAGGCGCATACATCAGCACACACACACACACACACACACACACACACGCAGAAATATACACACAGAAATGTACACACACGCACACGCATGTATACGCACAGATGTATACACACACGCACATACATGCACAGATGTATACACACACACATGCATATACACACACAGACGTATACACACACACGCATATACATGCACAGACGTATACACACACACACACACATTTACACGCACAGACGTATACACACGCACACACACACACACACACACACGCATGTACATAGGCACACAATACACAAACACACAAGTATACCAGCGGCTGGTAACAAAAACAGACATTTCCGACATAATCTCCTGCCAGCTCCAGCAGTCTCCAGGGGCCAGATTTTCTTTATTTGAATTATTTTAATTATTTTTAAATAAGGTCAAATTGCCTATGGCTGCTGTTCACTGGTCCACATTAGCTGATGAAACTGAGGCACTGTGACAAATACCACACAGAGACACACACACACACACACACACACAAAAATAGACATCAAAGCCTTCAGGAAACAGGCAATCTCTCTGTGGAAGTCTTACCCAAGAGGACCATGCCGCCTTCTGAGGAGATAACTAAGAGAAAATCAACAAATCAGGAACAAAAAAATCAACTTTTAACCTTGCGTAGAGTAACCGTGCGAAAAGCACTCACACTTATGACCTCATTAGTCTCAGAAATTAAACTATGACCGGAAGCCAGGAAATACTGGCGAATTGGAAAGAACAGCCTTCAGTGAAAAAGCATAATGAAAGAAAAAAAGGGTCGATTTGTGTGCAGCTGAAACGGTTCTGGTGACTGAGCTCCATGAAGCAACTGGTGCTGCACTGTGCTCGTCACTGGGAACACAGGGGCAAAGCACAGACCAGGAGTGACAGTGACGGCGGGCTGAGATCAAGTGTGACCCGGTACACCTTCTCTGCACTAAAGACTAAAGGGAGAAGCCAGACAGAACCATGAAAGAAGAGAGAGAGCGGAAGACAGAGACAGCAAAGTGTGACAAAATGTGTCCAGACAAAAGACTCGCATGACAGAATAAGTCACAGTGTCCTTCACAAGCCAGCAAGCAACTTTCTTATTACTGAGCCTCAAATATATAAAAAGACTGCATATTATTTTCTAATATCTATGACCCTGTGCTCAATAACCTGTTCCTAGATGAAGGGATGGATGGATAGATATGTATCGTAAGCAGTCTATTACCTAACGAGATGCTAAAAAAATTGACAGACAGTCCTGGTTAATGGCATCCCAAATGCCCAATGTAGCCATGCCAATGAAAGTGAAGCTTTGGGTGAGATGCCTGTCAAACCAATCCAAGCCAGGCTTATGATGGCAGGCTCCTTTTCATTCCCACCTACTTGTTTCCATGGCAATCGCCCCTTCTGCACCACAGACACACAAGGGTCACTGTAGGAATCTTGGAAAAAGAATGGCCATAATTCATTCAGAGGGGCCAAACTTATTCGCAGTGCACCTTGTAAATACACTGTACAGTGTAAATACAGCTCACCTATGAATGCAGTGCACCTTGTAAATACACAGCAGTATGCAGAAACAGATCACAGCATCATATGGCTATATGACGAGCCGCCCTCATGGCCGATCTGCAAAGTAAAAACTCCCACAGGTCGTGTCAGATAACGGAGAGAATAAAAATGAGACTATGTGACATAGCACACCTGAAACTCAGAGAGTCCACTGCCTAATGGTGAGACTCGGGGGGAATTCTCCGTGGGCTGCCGGTGTTAATGTTATATGCTGTGCCCCCTTCCAGGGGCCCATGTGATATCCCTCAGTCTCCTTCTGGCTCTGCCCCTGCCCAGTGGCTGGGGCCACCCCTGGCATGTCCGACGCAACGATCTGTGCTTGTCAGGCCGCGTCATCGTGCAAGGACACCCCCATATTTACACCGTGGGACCCTCCCCCGCACAGGCGGTGTTCCACGTCCCCATTTCAGTGCTTAAAAATATATCCTTCTCTTAAGCTCGGCCCAGGCACCACTCAAATCCCGCCACATGCCGGCATTACCCAGCATGCTCTGCGGCAGCCGCTCCCCCCAACCTCCGGCACACTGTCACGGCTTTGTGATGTACAGCAGGCAGGGCGAGTCCTCTGCAGTCCCTCCCACACCCCTACCATCACAAAAAACAGACTTAATTACAAGGTGGTGGGGGGGGGGATCATATATGCTGAGTTACTGTATGACAGGCGAGCAGGCAATTGAGGCGAGGAACCTCGTCCAGCAGCAACAGCGGTCATCTCCCGAAGGCTTTAAGCTCCTTAGGCGAGATGAAGGGACAGGCCTAACGTCACAGAACCGTCAAAGTCTTGTCTTAAAATAGCTGAAGACATAGTGACTGAGGAAGGGCTGTCGGACTGAGATGAAGGACAGCAGTGATGTAGCAGGCTTTATAAGTAGCCAATGGTAATGATGATATTTATGCTGCAGGGCGTGTGAGTCAGTGGGTTTGGAGGCTGAGCCTGTGATCGGAAGGTTGTTGGTTCATATCCCAGAACCGGCGGTTGGGATGTTGGGCCCCTGAGCGAGGCCCTCAATTCCCAGCTGGCTCTGCTTGCTCATAAAAAAGAGGGTGCTTTGAATAACAGTGTCTGCTAAATAAATAAAACCCCCCCAGCTGATAAGTGCCTGCGTGAGCCTGTGACGTACCACGCCAGCTGCTTGGATCCACTAAATAGCTGCCTGAATTTTAGGAAACGAGCCCCCCCCCCACCGCCTTCGCTCATGTGCCCCCACAGAGGTGTTATCGCCCTACAAGGACACCGTTCATTAGCTGTGCAGGCTGCTGTCTGTGTCGTACACCGGTGGGTTCAGGCGGAGGGCAGGCTCTTAGTTACGGCTCCCGACGCAGATCCATCGGAACGCCTCTCTCTGTTTCCGGAGCGACTGTCGGAAAAGTCTAGCATCGGAAGTTACATCACAGTGGATTAGGGATGGAGGGTTAAAGAAACGACGCCCATCACTGTTTAGGGGGGTGCGCTAACCCTCCCCATCATAAATCACCGCCCACCACGTCGGCTGTCAATGCTCCCCTAGGCGACTGATCGGCAGCTGTGATTCTCAGGCAGCCCCCTCCCCCCTTCGCCGGTATTATGATAAATAGTGCTGCCGATCAGAGGGAGCCCCGGGTAGCAAGCGGACTGGAAAATGGCGGTGGGGGGGGGGGCTTGATGTCAGGATAAATGAACATAAATAAGCCCCGGGAATAAGGAAGGAGCAGCGGGTGTAGGGAAGGATGTTGTCCCACTAGCCGTGACAAGGCAGCCATGATGTGCCGGCGAAAGGGATCGGACGGGACAGGAGGGGCAGGGCAGAATTGAAGTGATGCAAGGTTGAACAGGATTGGATGGGATTAAAGGGGTGGGGAAAACTGAAATGATGCATTCTTGAATGTGATTGGATGAGATTGAAGGGGTGGGGAAAAACTGAAATGATGCATTCTTGAATGTGATTGGATGAGATTGAAGGGGTGGGGAAAAGTGTAAGTGGCCATATTAACAAATAGTACAAAAGAAGACTAATATGTGAACAACACTGAACACCTGACAGTAAATCACCTGTCATTTACATTATATCGGCCATATAAGATCGAACAACTTTAATTTCTTCTTTGCTTAGCTGGACTAGAGGGAGAACAGTCGTACCACAGCTAGGATTCACACCTGTAATGTATCATTTAGCACCATAGTTCCTTAGAAACGGGGAACTAGACCCAGAGCAAGTGTTCCAGCAGTGGGAGCTGGTCTCTCCCGAGCAGAGACTGATGACCTCACTGCACAGTGATCAGGTGCAGTTCTTGGGTGAGACTGTAACATCAGGTATGACTGTGTGCTCTTCAGCCACACTCATCCCTGCCAGGCTGATAGAGCTGTAACGTGGACCGCATCTAATTATTTGTCAGCTTTACTTTTAGCAACTTAATCAGACCAAAGAGCAGTAATCATGAGGGGGTACGGCGGGCAGATGCTGCAGCATGCTCCCTCGACAATTCTCAGTCCAAACACCATGACAGAACGTTTCTCCATAGCATCTAGATTAAAGCAGACCTCCAATCAAGTTTAAGCTTGGCCCACAGCTGTTCACTGATTGGCAGGTGCTGGGATAAGGCCACACTGGATTCGTCATGGACTGCCCTTCACTCCTGGAGACGGGAGTTCAGCCTCCTTACCCTTATTCTGGGCTGCCCCTCTGCCTGCTTAAGGGGCATCCGGCTGTGGCCTGCAGCCACTCATGTCATGTGAACCTCTGGGTAAACAGGCGCAGAAGCTTAGTGGATTTAAAACAGACCCCCCCCACCCCAATCCACCCCGGGGTATGCCTTCTGCTGCATAGTCCACAAAGTCTCGGACAACCCAGAGGCACCAAAATCATTAATAAACATCCTGGGGACACAACTCTACTGGAAACATGACTGTAAGAGCCCCACTGTTTACAAATCAATACAGCGGAAAAGGCAGAAACGGACTAATAAAACTGAAAGTCTGAATGAACAGCAGGAAGTTAACTTAGATACTCTTACATTTCACAGAGCCACGGCCCTTTATAACACATTCGTTTTTCTCTTATAATTTCCTTAAAGGAAGCCTTTTATTACTAATGAACTGCTAAGAGGACATACTTAGGTCCTCCTTGACTCATTTTGTTTTCTCAGAGCACTAAGCTTTTGATTTTTTTTTCCAACTGCGCCTTAAACAACTAGAGGATTCGATACATAATTTCTATATTTCTGAAGTCAGACGGCGTCCGTAGTGCCGCGCATGATATCATTAGAGGGCGGCATTTGTGCGAGAATCGCAGGCCTAAAATAAACCGGGTGAGTCACGCAGCACAAACACACAGAAGCTAAAATAAATTTGCAATTTTATGGAGAAGTGATAGGGATGGTGGGCTGGCGCCCAGCAAGATGGCGGCCTCAGCGCGCGGAGCTGGAGCTCGTTAGCATGCAGCATTGCCAAGAAGGGCTTCTGACGCCTTTAAATAAGAGACAGGGAATGGGAAATGCCGCTGTTTACAGCATTGCCCTGCTGTAGTACTCTGACATGGAAATTCAGGTTCGCTTCATTCTTTGTTCAGCAATGATATCAAACATGCAAACATCCAAAGACCCATTCATCTTCAGAGGCACATTAACATGGTCCGAGGCCGCTGAGCTATCTGAGTAGGCCACCTTACTATTTTCTGTGACGGTGTAGTCCTTGACCGCGGGGGACCAGCAAAAACTGCAGTAAAAACAGAGTTAGTTGAGACCCCTTTCTAGCGGAGGTCCCTGGGCATCAGGCTGGGTAAGCCTGCGCATTAAAATGCGCATGTCCATTCTCCATACCCGCCTACTCGCGCCATGGTCAGAAACAGCAGGCCTGGAGGCCTGTTTCAGGAGGCAGAGTTCTGGATGGATGCCGGTCCTACACAGGAGCGCGCTCACACACCGAGGGGCGATTTCTAAACACCGATTCACCTCACCGCACGTCCTTAGACTGTGGGAGGACACGGGAAGGTGCAGAGAAGATCCATGGAAACGTGGCGAGCACACAGAAGCTCCCCGTGGTGGAGGGATCGGGCCGCGGGCCGCACCGCCAGGCCTCCGCGTTGCTTTGGAAGCTTGGCGCTTCCTTTGCCTGGCAGTGTCGGCTCTTCCTTGCAGCGGAGACGCTGACAAAGGTAAGAAAGGCCCCTCGTTTGCCAGGCCACTAACAGCTGAGACGCTGAAAAAGCCTTGGGTCAAAGGTCGAGCACTCCAGCGGCAGGGGCGATAGCCCGGGCGGGAAGCCCCCCCGACCTCATAGAGGGACCCAAAGGGTCTTGGTGCCATTAGCTTCTGCCGGCGCGCTGCATGGGAGGGGTGGTGGGGTTTTCACGGGGCGAGGAGTCTGCCCAGAGGAGGACCAGCTCGCTAGGATGGATTTCTGCTGCCAGAATCTCCCACGCCTCATTAGTGCTGTCTCCTGCTTTACACTTTAACGCTCCGCACTGCTCCTGGGATCCCTCCTGTCAGAGGAAAACTCCGGGGACCATCAGGCCCCTTCTGGATGCTTCCAGCGAGGACTGGAGCATCCAACAGTCCCTGGTGTTTTTTAGCATCTAGCACACAGCCAGCTGCCCGTTTATCCCATGACCTCATCCGGCTGCTAGCAAGAGAATAACGATCGATTGAAAAGTGTGTTTGTGTGTGTGTGTGTGTGTTGGGGGGGGGGGGGGTTCATGTGGATTCCAAGGGGCTACTGGCCCAGTGCCAAATTTCCCATCATGCACTTCATGTCAGCTACCAGTCATTGTTCACTTCTCACCTTTCTGCTGGTGGTTGGGATTCAGAGAATCAATTAGCGGCCATCAACAGGGAAAGCCTTTATCAGAGGAGGGGCAGGAGCTGCCGGCAAACACACGGCCTGCATGCTGCTAATCCTGGGATTAAGGCGGCCGGCCACAGAAATGCCTTTGTAATGCCGATCAGATAGCAGGCAGCTTGTCAATGACCCGTCTGGTGAAATTACCTGCGGTAACCGTACAGCCTTAATCACATGCAAAACGTTCTCGGGTCGAACCTGAACAGAAACATGCTTCCGCTCGGGCCGTTTGTGGCTGGCGAATCGGGCCGGCCTGCCTGTGATCAGACAGTCGCCGGTTCTAACGCCGTATCTGGACCAACGTTTTTATTTTTTTTACCCCTGTTGGGCCCCTGTATATTGTACATCCCCGACCCTGAACCCTGACTCCTCCAGAGACTGGCTGATCGTGCACTTGAAAAAAAAAAAACACAGATAAAAGCGACTGGGGAAAAAAGTAGATGTATGTAATGTGATAGGTGACACCCATGTAGAGCTTCAATTCAGATTAAACAAAATCAGAAAAATTGCATTCTGAGCAGTCAGTGGCATGCAGCCGGAAAGCTAATCTTCACAGGTTAATATCCTCGCTGGTAACTGTCGCCGTGCGCTTTGATATGCAACCCTAAGCCCTATAAATCCTTAATGCACGAAATGCCTTTACAAGTAACTCTCACCAAGGGCTGACACACACCACAGTGAGAGGACATCCTGCTATCCGCCCCAGCCAATCACAGGAAAGGTACCGCCCAGTGGGGGTGGGGGGGGGGATAGTATGGCTCTTGTACTGAGCCAATACGTGCGAAGCGTGGAGCTTGTAAAAAGTGTGGGGACACATAAAAGCCCCCGGTGCTTAGCGGGGGGAAAATGGGCCGGTGAGATGAAGCGGACGGGATCGGAATACTAATCCCGTCAGCTCGACAAACGGGGGCCTGTTGGCCTCGCTCTCCCGTCGGAAATATTCTGACGCGCCACGTGATCGGAAGGAATGGGCAGATGGAGGCATAGACATGAGGACAGCCGCCCAAACCCCCCCCCCCCCCCCCCAAAGCACCATTATACCACTGACTGCCGCACCATCCTGATGGGCCGAGTGAAACGGCGCACCACCGTTGGCTAAAATACAAGTGGGACAGTGGTTCTGACGAGGGGAACTCCAATTTAATTAAGCATGTCATGTGATTAAGGGGTCCAGCCCAGTGGAACCGGCTTTGAGCACACATGAGATGGGGCTTTCCGGAGTTACATCCAGCATGAGGAACTGCGACATGTGTACCAGGTCACGCTACTGCCCCAAACGACACACCCGCTAATCCCGCTAATTACCGACACTAGTAGCAGTATTCTGTTACAAATCTCATTACAGATTCATTGAATGCGTAACTTATATTAGCGGAAATGGCAGTATGTTTCTCCTCTGTTCCCATCATCGCCATGTTTAGACCCAGCGAAAGCAGAACCCAGTTCAGAGACGGTATAATGCAAAAACCCGCAGGGGGCGCACATCCCCCCTTCTCGGCCCATTGGAATAGCCTCTCCCCTTCAAATGCCGCCTGTCATTCTCATCTCTTCCGAGGTGAAAGGGATTAGTCTGATGTTGATATTCCGGGCCATTACCGCATTTTAAGGTGCATTGTATCACTGACTGAGATCCCCAATACCCCAGAGCATTTGTCAAGGCTAAACGCCCTGCTTAAGGGCCCAACACCGATGCAAATACTCTGCAAACCACAGGATTGAACTGGCGACCTTCTGATAATAGGCACAGAGGCCTAACCCTCCCATAAAGCAGTGTTCCTCAACCTGATCCTCCGTGCCAGACAGTCCATGTTTTTGCTCCCTCCCAGCTCCCAACTAACGTGGACCTTCTGCGGGTCCCCGAGGACAGGATCTGGGAAACACTGCTATGATGTATCCCTCAAGTTCCGCGAGCGTTGATAAAAGCATCGCGCGTGGTGTCTGAGACGTGAAAGCACACGTCCCAGGCGCGGCCCTCCACTGCCGCGGCTGCTGGTCCCATCCTGCGAGGGGAGCGACGCAGGAAACATTTCGTTCCGCTCCTAGCCTCCGGCCGACTAATTAAAGTCGTCGCCCCGACGCAGAACAACTTCCCAGGTAACAATTAGCTTCTGCCCAGAAAGCTGTTCCGTTAGCAAATGACTTGGCTGCGCGGCGGTCCTCTCAGGAGCTGATGAGTCACCACTGGCCTGGACCGAACACGCACCACACAGACACATTATGTAGCACAGACCCAAGGGCATTGAAAACAGGAAGTTCTGCCTTTATTTACTTGTTCGGATAAAGACGAGAGGCCCCAGTGAATCATTTCATGCAGGTTTTTTGACCGCACTCCATCTGCTGTAAGATTAGCTTTAGATACACACAGGTGTGCTGGGGAGACTGGAGACTGACCATGGTAATTGCTTCTTTCCCGCTTAATTCCCATCCCTGGAGATCAAGCCATAGCTGTGGCGTTTTTTTTTCAGGGATAGGAAAAAAATATCTAAATTACACAACATCTGTTATGTTTATTTATTTATTTTTTTCCGTACTGCACTAATGAGGTGCAGCTATCAAAGCTGGGGCGGTGAACTGGATGTGACCCGTGCTGAGCGAGAGGGAGAGTGGGGGTGCGAGATGTGGGACAGGCCCGGGAAAGCGTGGGTGCCACGAAAAGCCCCCCCCTCAGGCTATGTCTGACTGCCCCGCTTCTCCCCGCCCCTACCCATAATTCCACTGGTCATGCCCAATCTGTCATGTTATATACAGCTTAAAAGGGGTTTCACCCATAGAACCAGCTGAAATTGCCTTGAGCAGATCCCCCTATTTGGGGGGGGGGGGGCACTCCTTCAGACACAGAGGCTGCCAATGGGGTGGAAAATGCTCCAATGGCATCTCTCCACCAGTGCGTTCCCTTCCCCCGGGCCTCCTTCATGGAGGTGGGTCCCAGCTGAAAGCTGATTGGCCTCTCCTCTGTCACTCACTGATAAGGTTTCTCTGATTGCTTTAACGAGCAATGTTCCACAAATAAGCATCTGGCCAAGAGTGCATCATCATCCCAGAAACCCTTAGTCCTCCCCGCATAAGCGCTACTGAGCTGCCAAGCTTGGATTGTGACAAGGCACCCTTCCGCTCTGGCATTCAGAGCCTTCCTTGGGCCCAGAAATGTTAAATCCTGGTGTGTCAAAAACTCATGAAAGCGAATCACATCTGACAGTAACCTCACAGCTTGTCACTGCATGAGTAAATAAAAAGCATATCACAAAAATAAGGGCCCACTACGATCTTCAGCTATTGTTGTGGCAAAAAAGGAGATGATGCTAGTTTCTAAGAATTTCAGATCTGCTACAGCTATTTTAATATTTAAACATGCGACTTCCGGATCCAATGACCTGCACCTTTACATGTCGCCAGTTACTTTTGTAGCAATGCAACACACGATGTATGCAAGAAGGCAACGAACAAACTTGCTGGATCGGGCAAACGGAAAGAGATAACACTGACGACGTTTGCAGACTGGTTCACTTAGACCCATAGCATCAGCTTGTCCGCAGGGAGCATTTGCAGACAAGCTGTAGGGGACAGTGTGCTTGAAGTTTGCAGGTTCAAATCCCATCCTTGGCAGAACAGTCTTATCTCCAGTGGGCCTTTGATCAAGGCCCTTAATCCCCAGGAAATGCTCTGCCAGCAATGGCATGGGTTTGGTTTCAACGCTAGTAGGAACCAAATTAACCACACCCCCCTTGCCCCTAAACACACAATGGCACTGGCGCAATATTGACTTGGACCAAATCAGCCCTGAACCCCCACCAGCCTAAAGCGTCCCTACTGTCTATGCCCAAATCTATACGGTGGTGCATGTGTCAAAAAAGAGCAAACTGGGACCATCGAAAAGAAGCACTCCAGTTTAGCTGTATTCACACATGTACAAATGGCAAACACACTATCATTTCCGGCCCTGCTAGGAACCACACAGTCCCGAGGCTCTGTGGCAGAGGGAAGTTCTGCACGCTCACTACACACCTCTCTGGTGAACTGGCCCAGCGAATGTGAGCAGTGGCACGCTTCCCTGGCTCATTACCTCCCTCGTGGGGGGGGGGGGGGGGGGGTGTCCCGGGTGGGGTT
>JAODKM010000044.1:14383620-14398726 GCA_026780845.1 Petrocephalus sullivani | reverse complement strand
CAAAACGAGCCGAGGCCAGGCCGGAGACCCAGCCGGCCCCTGCGGGCGGGGCCGGGCGGGAGGATGGGGGAACTGGGGGGGAGAATCCTGTCAGATGGCGTGTGTGCCGGCCCGCACACAAAAACACACAACCGTCGAAGTGTCTCTGTTCCGGCGTCACGTCGACTCCCGCGTTAACGTAATCAGTCATCGTTAAACACACCCTAACAAGACCCAAAAACTGATTAATCAGAATTTTGCACGGTAGGGGAAATTTCTGCTTCTACACGCAGGTTCGCGCGCCACTGCACACACATGCTCGCCCAGCCCCTGCTCCAAGTCGTCTTTGTACAGCACAGCAGTAATCAGCCTTGCTGCCACGGCAACAGGGTGGCTAAGCTTGTAATTAGATGTCCCTTGATTCCCTGGCCCTAATACAGAGTCAGCCTTTCAGAAGAACCCAACCCTGGCAATGTAGGTGTCAGTATGGCGGATAAGGAAGGGTGATTTTAGCCTTTTATTGCCTGAGAAAAGCTTAAATTGAGCACCTATGGTATTGCTTATTAGTTGTGATGTGTAGTTCGGAGCATTTTCGAAAGCTTGCAGGCTTGGTGCATATGATTACACTTACATTCACCCAAACATCGGCTATTGGAATGCCAGACACGTAGCTACATGAGGAAGCAGTTTTTTAGCTTATTACCTGAACCGTTTTATTATGTGTATTCTGCCATCCAATTATCCAGCCAAATATTTGCTGATGAATTCGAAACTATAGCTCAATGGATAGTGCTGTTGCTGCACGCCTAAAGGGTTGTGGGTTCAAATCCCAGTTCAGCTCTGTGTGTATGTATGAAGTTCACATGAGTCTACCGTGTCACGTGTGTTTCCTGTCACTCCGCATATATGTGGCTGTATCCCAGCCTTGTGCTGCCTGGGATAGGCCCCATCCCTGACCAAAAGCAGCCAAATGACGGGTGGATGTAGTTCCTAAGAATATTCACCCTAATTTGAGACCTAGATGCAGGCCTCTGGTCGCTGGTGATGAATATGCAGCAGTAGGAAAAGTGGCAGAGAGGAAATGACCCCTGACCCCCACTAAGCGAGGCCTGGACTGGGCGCAGAGCTGTGCCCCTTTTAACTCGCAGTCCCGAGTCACCAATCATGCCACCCGGGTACCGCGCTGCCCTGAGCTTGCAGAAATAAACAAATAAATAAAAAATAAAATAGATGGAGGTAAAAACAGACGCTTTAAAAATAAGCAGAGTTTTTAGGTTTCAGTCCCTGGAGGAGATGCAGAGGATTATTAGAGAACAAGCCGAATCGTTTCAGTCGAAACCCATCGGTAGGAATGCGAATCCCCCAAGCGGGCGAGACTCGCGTTAGATAAAGGCAGCCTGAGAGAAAATAAAAATTCCAGGATAGAGTTATTGCAGAAAGGCACAGAAGGGGTGAGAGTGTGTCACGGAGCCCCGAATCAGGGCCATGCCCTAGACCTCGAACCGGGGCGGGGAGGGGTAGGCATCACCAGTGGACAGGTGATGACAGTCACTAACGAGCGCCACCCCGCTGACGCAATGGAGAGCAAGGCCCCAAATCGTGTGCAATTAGCTTGTGAAAAAGGCAGCGTGTCTGGGAGGTCAATAAAAAAAAAACACACACAGGCCTGCATGATCGTGCAGGATATTTAACGGTGTTTTACTGTCTGAGAAGTAGGTCAAACGAAACGCAGGGCCGATAATCCCAGGCAAGCAGGTTGCAGTGACAGGGGCTTTTCTAACTGACAACGCCTCCGACACTACCAGCATGGCCTGGGCTCCATCTCCTCCAGAGGTGGGTAGTACAGGGCCAGCGTAGCCTGGGCTCCATCTCCTACAGAGGTGGGTAGTACAGGGCCAGCATGGCCTGGGCTCCATCTCCTCCAGAGGTGGGTAGTACAGGGCCAGCGTAGCCTGGGCTCCATCTCCTCCAGAGGTGGGTAGTACAGGGCCAGCGTAGCCTGGGATCCATCTCCCCCAGAGGTGGGTAGTACAGGACCAGCATGGCCTGGGCTCCATCTCCTCCAGAAGAGGGTAGTATATGCCCAGCATGGCCTGGGCTCCATCTCCGAAATTCATTAAAAGTGAGTGTGATAAGTAGGCTCTATTTGCACTTGTAGACAGTTTTGAGATGAACAAGGGAAGGCCCAGGCACTGAGTGAGCCCCCCTATTCTGAACATGAGAACAGTCAGATGGATCTTTCTCTGGGGGCCTCCACCACCGACTTGGCTCTGACTTAAAATGCTGCCCAACTGACGGGTTCTGATCAGATCGGATCAGCATGTTCTGGTAGGAATCACTCCATGCTTCAAAATCTCACATAAACCTCGGTTTTTCTCACTAAATGTATCTGGTCATCTCCGCCCGCCATTAAAGCGAACCTCTAAATGAGGTCAGCCACGCCCCCCGTTCAAGCAAACCTCTAAGTTAGGTCACCTCCACCTCCCATTCCCCGAAACGAAATCTCACTGTCCCAAGACTTCAGTCAGTGAGGTGCTGATCGACACGAAATGCCACGCGGAGCCAGGTGAGAATTTACTAAATAGGTATATTGATGCCAATCAGTGGGGGTGGGGGGCGAAGGCCAGGGAGAGCCTGTTCTCCCTCGGATGGCCGTAAGCTCCGGCGGTCAATCAGCTGGAAAAAATAGCCGCTGTGATTTTTAACAAGGAAGAAAAGTGGCAGGGTCAAATTTTTACAGCAAGTGCATAAAAAATGAGCAAGGGACTGGCATCCGCATTAAGCAGGCAGAGTTTCAAAGCGGCGGCGGGGGTAAATGAAACAGAGTTATTACGGCGGAATGAGGCTGAAACCCCAGGGTGACCGCAGTTTAATGCCGAACATTTTTACTTTCTGTGCGCTTGTATGATACGCCAGCAGAATCGCGCGGCTTTGCCCAACGCTTAACTCGCCACGAAAACTAATAAGTAGCCAGCTTTAGTGCAGACCGCTCCAGAATTCATCACTCTGTTCAGCGGACCGTGCGAGCCTCTCGCTGCCGTCACCGCCAGCCGTCAGGCATACAAATGTGAGGGATAACAATCACAGCAGTAGGAGTGGGATTACAATCCGGACACGGGCAGCGAGTGTGAGAACACCATCAGTCCTGTACCGATAGCCAAGCAGATCAGGGTCGGCGTTATTGGGGGACATTCACCGGCCTGAACCTCCAAATTAGCCATTGTGACCCCCCCACCCCCTCAGAGAAAAGCTACCTACCAAAGACACCATCTTCTTTAGATATAGATATCACTATCAGCGGATCCACAATTTAGTTGCAGATATCTACAATTCTATATTTACTAGTAATAATTCACATCTGAATTATTACTAGTACAACTGGGCATTTGAGATATCTAAAATTACATTCTTATTAGTACTAATGTAGTTACAGATATCTATAATTACATTACAGATATCTTAAATCTTAAAACAGACATTGTGACTAGCGGTAGTTAAATTGTAGACATCTAAAAAGATAACTGTTACTAGTAAGAATGTAATTTCAGATAAATAGAATTTGCTCTTGAGACATCTAACATTGAATCATTGCCCTATCAAATGAAAAACGTGACACAGATGAACTGGAGAAGTGACATCATTCCTACTCATAAGAACTGAATTATAGATGTCTCAAATGCTCATTTGTACTCGTAAGAATCGGATTAGAGATATCTGAAATGCTACTTTGTACTACAATGCAGATATCTAAAATTGCTATTCTGCCTGCTTACTTAATGTTAAAACAGCTTGCTATAGACGTCTGTCCACCCTCGCCATCCCAGGTAGTGTGGATTTCAGATCTAGATGGGTGTTTCCCAACCCTGTCCTCGGCAGTCCACATTCCCCCTCCCTCCCAGCTTCCAAAGCATCTGTAGCTGGTATTCAGTATTCCTGATTGGCTGGGAGTTGGGAGAGAGCAAAAACGCAGACAGTCTGGGGTTCCCCGAGAATGGGCTGGGAAACACCGCTCTGGATGGGATGCCAGTCCATCACAGAACACACACACACACTATGGGCAAGAAATGCCACAAGCTTTCTCTAGCAATCAAAACCATGAGGGAAACACCGAGGAAATGACATAGATACAGGAGACCACAGCAGGCTTCAGTCAATCCAGACATGGCTGGACCACAAGAACACAATTAGCAGGAACAGTAAGCAATACAGTCATTTATGTTGGAGACTGCAATGTTTTGGTCAGCCGCCCAACTCTAGTATGTTGCTCAGGTTTATTGGATGTGACACGTTTATTTAAAGCAAATTGCCAATTAAAATGTTCAGATTAGCTTGTTGATGTAGTCCAAGAAAAGCCTGATGAGGATGGAGAAGACTGTCGGGCAGCTAGCAACAAACAGCCAAATTAGTTAGCGTAGCTACCAGAAATAATAAATATACAATTACTGAAATGTTTAAACCATCAACATCACTTCCTAAGACAATAATTCTGGCAGAATTCCTTTATAATCCACTATCAAGCCATCTTTCCTGAAGAAGGAAAAGCAAACATTTTCAAAGCTATAGCAAGGTAAATTGAGTAAAATAAACATGGTTCAATGAAGCACCAATACAAAAATCAGAGCGTGTTTTTAACACGTAATATAACTGCTGCTTCATGAGTCTGTTTGCAAAGCAATGTGGTCACCCCATCTGCATTCTTCTGTCTTCTCCTTCAGCAGCAGATCAAATCCGACGAGGAACAGATTACATACAGAGCATCTAGGAGCCGGCTTTCAACTGTCATCTAATAGGCCACCTCTGTATGAATTGCTCTTTGAAAGAGCCCTTGGAAAAAAATAAATAAATAAAAACAGACAGATAAGGTGTTCAGGGCCAGCCAGAAAACCAGACCGTGCTATTTGCCAAGTCAGGTATAACTGAAGTTAAAAGAAGTAGCATGATACCAAGGGCCAGCAACCTGAATCCGTCCATAAACTCTTCAAAAATTAACTGCGTGAAAACTTCAGGGTCATCAAGAATATTACTGAACTCCATACTGTGAACAGTCTTCCTCAGTCCCTGGGAAAGCAGATGGTTCTACAGATTCCACTATTTTCATGCATTTGTAACTTTAATAGGTGGAGAGTAGCAGTGATTTCAACCAAAGACCCAAAGCTGACGCACTGTTTGTTCATCGAGAATCTATGGCCAGCTAAACAGCTGACCCAATTCGCCAAGCGGGTAGCCAGAGCCAAGTCTCTCATTTGAGAGTATCCATGCTACTAGGCAACCAGAGTGCCTTGAACTTTACATTTCAGGCCCCAAGCAAAGACTTAAAGGGTAAAAAACTTTCCAAACAAAACATAAACTACCGCAGAAGCCTGATTGCACACACAAAGTAACTTCAGCCAATACCCAGCTGCCTCCCCATCTCCCCACAAGAACGATTGCATTTAATGAGCACTCAAGCTTTGGGGACTGTCGTTACTAGTCCTCAAACATCCCAGGCTAGTGTACGACGAGGAATCAATTCCAACAAATTCCAGGGTGGCTTAATTAGCGTTGTGTAACTACGCAGTCAGCTGAAAATATCTAACAACCTGCTCAAATTCCAAAATATCTTGAAAGCAAAGGCCTTTGCTGAGTTTGACCGACTTTGAAAACTAAGGAAAACGTCCAGGATGACACTGCTTTGTTTTTGTGCAAATTCACACAATGTTCCGTTGCAAAATGCTGCAAACTCTGGAAATGCATGTCTCAGTCTTGGGAAATCAGTGCCATTGCTGTCCGGTCCATGGCCGGAGGATCAAGCAGGCTCTCCGGCTGGTTGGATGTTGTGCCCCAGGTCCTGCTACATGGTGACCCTCTGTAGCGCATGACAGGATCAGATAATAAGCTTTATCCACTGCGTCAGGCCTCTGCATCTACCGATAAGCCTCCACCACCATCGCCCCCATCAACTCCCACGGCACCTCCCTCATCAAGTCAACTGCCAGCCAAATCAGACGCCAAGTGGATAAAGTGAGGGGGGGAGGAGGTGGGGGGGTGACCTGATTGCTGCGAGGATCTGAAAGTCTGATTTGAATATCTGATTCCCGTTAGAAGGTCGCCAGATGATGCTGGCTAGCAATCAGCGCGAGGGCACTGGTCCCCAATCACAACTCTTACCTGAACCTCATCACCGCGCACTGCCTCCGGCCTCAAACCCCCTGCCGCTGCCCTGAATTTCCCGCTTACCCACATTTCCGCTCCCGCACGTTAGCGTAAATCAGAGGACACCTACAGCCCGAGGTCACAGCCGAGCTGAAGCGAGCTGAACACGGGCTAAACGGGAGCCGCGGTTACCTTGCCTGACATCCCTGGGCGCTACGGCGATGACGTTCTTGGAATGCAGCTCGGTGACGCAGCAGCTGTCAGGCGACTCCAGGAAGAAGCCGGACGACGAGGATGAGGCCGTGTCGTTGTGGGGCGTGGCAGGCAGCAGCGGGAGGGGCGGGGCCAAGTCGGGGCAGGCACAGCCCGTCTGCGTGAGGCCACAGCGCTCGCCGGGGCGGCCCGTGTGCACGCACTCCTCGAACCAGCGGCACAGCACGGCACAGGTGAAGCGGCTCGAGTTCTCGTTGTTGACGAGTAGCAGCTCCACCAGGCCGAACGCTAGGGTCTCAGTGCCAACGGGCCCCTCCCCTGGTTCCGGCTCGCCCGTCAGGCACAGCTGGACGAAGTTCTTGTCAAACTGCAGGAAGGTGTGGGCGCCGGTGCCACGGCACAGCTCCACGGCCTCTGGGGGGCGCTGCTCAGCCGGCGGAGGGACGGCACAGGTCTGGTTGGCGAGGTAGTGGTCCAGCGCCAGCACGGAGGGCTGGAAGCTCAGGCAGGCGCCGGCGTGCCGATTGAAGCGGAAGTAGAGGGAGTACTTGGTGGGGTCGGGGTTCTCCACAGTCCAGGAGCAGCCCGCCGCCAGGGTGGGGAAGAGGTCCCTGAGCGAGAAGGAGCCGTACAGCACCCCTGCCGCCAGCGAGGAGCAGGGCGGAGCCTGGCCCGGCAGCTCCGCAGGCCAAGCCAGTGCGAGAAGGGACAACAGCACAGACAGACAGAGCCGACCAGCAGTGTTCATCCTATGTCATTTGTCCTGTGGAGAGACAGAGGTACATCGCAGTCAGTAACGTCACTGCTGGTATCACCATCATTATCCTCATCACCGTCATCACCACCATCACCATCATCACCACCATCACCACCATCACCATCATCACCATCATCGCCACCATCACCACCATCGCCACCATCACCACCATCACCACCATCGCCACCATCACCACCATCACCACCATCGTCACCACCGCCACCATCACCACCGCCACCATCGTCACCGCCGGCAGCACAGCCGAGGTATAACACCAGCCTAGCCGCCGACTGCGCTTTGCCAACTCCGAATTCGACATTTCATAAGACAGCAGATGTCTTTTTTTTTGTTTTTTTACAGTGTCACCCCAGAGCATTGGGTTTCAGGTGCAGAAGGTGGCGCTCACCCTGGGAGCAGAACCATGTGTACAGATGGAGGTTCAGCTGCTTATGCCCAGAGCAGCCCCTGAGCCCTCGGGTGACACAATCAGCTGCTCTGATGACTTAGCCAAATTGAGAGGCTGGATATGACCCATTATCCCAGTGCCCAGGGAAATCTACCCCCCCCTCCCAGTCTCTCTCTCTCCCTCCCTCTCTCTCTCTAAGGTATCCTTGTACTTACATGGCAACTGTTAAAACCATTAACATAACGATCATGAAGAAAGCTACAGTTCTTTTTGGTCCCCGATTTTATCGCAGTCTCATGTAGACACAGATGCCCACACACCCATATGAGAAAGACTAAAGTCAGTTACTGCCGTTCTGTGCTATTAAACAGTGCTACAGTGTTTGTAGTTGTGGCAGCTGGATATGTTAGCTTCCACTAATTAAAAGCTTAGTGTTTTTTTTATGTATCAATTAGTGCAAAATGATATGGATACTAATAGATTAAGTTCAAATGCAGGCACAGAACAAACCCTAGATCACAAATTCCCACAACAAATACTCGAGATCCTCCTAGGCCAGGCCAGCCGACCAACGTCCCACCAACAGTTCGCTTCATTGGTTGACGAGCAGAACACAGTAGACTTCAGGTGAGAAGAATCACATTAGCATGCACGTCAGCCACGGCTCTTCTAATGGAGTCCTTCATGTCCTGCCCAGTGCTGCATCACAAAGTCTTACACATATTTTGGGACAATATTGCATCACCTCTGAGGATAAAAGTCGCATGCGTTCCCTGAAGCTGACAGAAATAAAAGAGGGAAGCTATTTAAAAAATAAGTCCAACCCCGGTGACTGGGCTTGATAAGCACTTCACCAGACCCGGGCCCATCTGCCCTCCTTCACCATCAGCTCTTCATGTCCAGGTAGAGTGCCAGACCACGTTTGAATATCACGTTTGATTTTCTTTGCACGCTGCGCAACATTTACATTTAATTACAGACTTCCCAGGCTCCAAATTGCATAAATACAAAAGACACAAATAAACCCAAGAATGGTTGGCGTGTAAAACTCCCGGAACAAATAATTCACAAATAACAGCTATTTTCTTACACTCGTCATACACAATGATTCTCAGTGAACTGCATCACAAACAACTAACCTCAAATTTTCATATTATAATCAGAAATAATAAAAAGCACTTTCGAAATCAAAATTAATATGAGTATCACCGCCGTAGCTGCTCTGCCTTCCTGCCACAGAGAAATTCAATTATCTCGTGACAATGAGCTTCTCATTACGGTCTAAACGGGTGACGTTCTTAACCAAAGTGGCACCATTTTCATTCATCATGGTGCATAATTATCAGCTCGCCGGCTGCCAACGGGGACAACATCGTCGCCGCCGGGTTGTAAGGGCTCCAGCACCAAGGCAAACTGATCCCCTACTCACTGAACCGTGGCAGGACGGGCGCAGATTATCGCCACTCTCTCGCTCGGCTGGGAGAACCCCGGGCGGCGTGTTCTGGAGTCAGACCCCACTGCTGGATAATTCTACAGATGGTCCCGGGACTCATTACCCCTCAGGGTGTCTGAACACGTGTGACACCACTTCAAGAGCAATGAGCCAATGGTGACCACGAAGCGCTTTTACAGTCTGTCATGTTTACTGTGAATCAGTGACTTTCGCAAGTTATTAGCACAGTAAAAGCTCTAGTGTATGGCTTTCAAGTGACTGGCACAATTGTAAAACATCAGCATGAAATAATTAATAATTCACAATGAATTAAGTATAATATATATGTCAGTGTATGTGTATGTGTGTGTGTGTGTGTGTGTGTGTGTGTGTAACCAGGCTTGCCAACAGAGGCGTAGGGACGGGACAGGCAAGGACAGGCAATTGCCCTGGGCCTCTGAGCTGGGCCGATTAAATAATACATCTCAACAACAAAAATGTCTTATTTGTGAATTCTGTTTTTCACAAAAGTTAAAATAAAGGACTTTTGTTTCTTATATTTTGTTGCAAACAGTCTGTTTGGTTGGCAGACTACCACAATGCTTTTGATGTAGCTAATTTTAGATTTATAATGGAATAAAAGCCTATAGATTTGCCTGAAGACATCTTGCGTAAGCATGAGAGCCTGAAAGCATGAGCGTCATGTCAGATGCGTAAAAGTCGGCAGCCCTGAATTATAACGAAAGCAGCACTGCGCAGTACACGGGTCGGCTCCAGCGCATAGCTACACAGCAGCAGGATCTGCTAGTCTTTCTGCTGGTTCCGCCATTGCTTACCTCGCAGGGACATTGTACCGCGTGAAATACCAGGTCGATGATCATTACTGTCTGTATAAAAGGATTAGAGTAAATTTAAATACAATTCACCCTTTTTCAATAGTGACTTAGAAATAGCATTTTTCCAGAACATAAGGTAAGTATTCTGCACTGCCTCATTCCCAATGTAGGTCAATAGGAGCTCTTACTGTACTAGATCTATTAAGTCGTTATTTCTACGCGTCAATGAAAGGGGGAGGTCGAAATGACAGAGGCTGCGCTAATGACCTCTGGTCATTATCAGCAATTAATGAGCCTGTGTCCAGTAAGCCTTCCCAGAGGTACGTGTCTCACACTTAAACCCATTGTGCCGGTAATGAAGCGTTCATTATCTGCTGCTGATCAGTCACTTTGCTCACTCTGACCGCCGAGTTGCTGTCTTGCTTCTCGCTTACAACTTGGCCCTCGTCTGCATGCACATGGGTGTTTTTAAAAACGTAGCTTTCGCTATGAACTTTGGCCTTTCATCCACATTCGAATGGCGTTTTTGGTAACTGGACACGTAGCTTTTATAAAACTCCGTCCAGGGTGGAGTTTTTCAGAAACTCCGTTTTCAGCTTTGATGTCTCAACAGGGAAAAAGGAGGGTGCATCTCATTAGGCGTAAGTGATCATCCTTGGGTTCTCCCGTATCCATTTTACGTCATTTTCCATTGCTGAAGAATAGTTACAATACTAATATCGCAAGTACCATGGAATGTAAATGTCCAGGATGTCGTACAGCTCCGGCCCAGATATCAAGGTTACGTCGGTTGCATCTGAACGAGACCAATCCCATGATCCATTGCGCCCCAAGTTTGTTCTTGGAAGGCGAGGTAGCAAGAGCAGTCTGGCCAAGACCACAAATATGATCGTTGTGTTCTTGGTTTTGAGATGCACCCTGAGTTTTTGGCTTGTAGCGTCAGAATGTGTGCAGTTATCTACTTCGTTTGATGTCAGAGCGTGTGCTGTTCCATACACGCTCCAGGTAGTGCATGTTTTCATGTGGACAGGAGTTTTTTCTTAAATTACGGACAAGAAAGACACCGTTTTTAAAAATACCCATGTACGTGTGGACAAGGCCTCAGTCACTCAGTCATTTTCAAAAGCACTTCAAAATTTAAAGAGCATCCCCTTTAACAAAGCTGTCATGCTACTTCATAAGCAATATTTGTTTGATCCATATGCATGGATTATCAGGTAAGAGTAGGCAGTTGCTTGGGGCCCACATCTTGCTACCCCAGTTTCTGTTTGCATTTGAGCTAGTACTGATGGGACAGAAACGGGTTACAGAGACGATTCTAGCAAACTGTTCATTTAAACAAATCAGTATAGGCTATTCTCAGCTACTATGGAGGGATTATTCAAACTTTATTAAATAATTTATTGCGTGCATCAATAAATAAATATATTGTGAAATGTGGCAATACATAAATATGAGATGTGAGCATTAATAAATAAATGGTGAAATCTGGCAACAAATAAATCTCTTAAGAGCATTGTTTTTCTTCCTGTCTTTATTTATTACTAGTTTTATTTATTCATTTATTTATTATAACAAGGCGACCGGATAATCCATGTCATCCCGGACACTTTGAGCTACTTCAGGTTTTACAAACTACTTTAAACCTGAAAGGTTCCTGTGCTCGGCTAAATAGTTCAGTTCTTCTTGCTCTTTGACTGGCTTGTTTTCTTGCTTGAAAGACTCATCCAGCTGCTTCACATTAACATCAGTGATACATGCATGATTATAGGAGACTGACCAATCAGCACACAGCAGAAACTCAGGGCTTAAGTGAGGTCCAGGTCCTTTTGATTGAAATGGTAGTTTGCAAATCCTGTCCTAGCTCAAAGTGTCCGGGATGACATGGATTATCTGGTCGCCCTAATTTATTTATTTCAATGATGCCGGACTTCGAGGACTTCCCAGAGACTCACCTCTAGTGGCTGAGGATTGGAGCAATCGGCCACAGGTGCTAGGAGAACTTATCCAGAATTACTTCGCTAAGCGGCTTTGCGGGATGCCTGTCCAGTGCATGTTTTCCAAAAGCTCCAGCTAGCAACTTACATAGCTATAGCCATTCAGTTAGAAACTATGCTTTTGGGAAACGTTTGTAGCCTGCTCAGTTACAGAAGTTCCTCCAAGTTTGTGAACAATTCCATCAGTGTTTTACTCAGAGCTGCCGTCATTGCAGTTTCTTCCGACAACCTTTCAGCTTGCTCTCGGAAGTCGGTTATATTACCGCACATCCATTTCATCTGCAATAACAAGCATTTTTCGTGCCAGTTATAGTATGCTGTACGTCCCATGGCCCACCTCGGATAACAGCGAACCATCCACGGATCCCATATACATGATTTCCATGTACTTACCTATGATAATTGATTAATTATGCACAATAAGACATCACTAACGTTAAAATGGTAATAATAAAACACACTGCACGTTATTATCCAGTGAATCTTACTGAACAGCATTCCCGCCCCCACGACTGGTAAGTTGGCACACCACACTTTTATTAGCATATTATTGATGTTCCATCATTTTTTATTCCCCCTCCTTTCTCTTTCAGCTCCAAAAAATAGCTCCAATGGCCCACTTAGGGGCCCCCGGCCAGTGTTTGCCTAGAGCCCCCAGAGAAGTAGTATGCCCCTGACATAGTTATGCATATCCAAATATCATAACAACATAATTTCATAGTCTAGTGCCAGGATTTTTAGCCTTTCCTAAATCAGGGACGTCCAAATGAAATTGGACCAGAGCAGGACCCCTTACCACTAATGTGTGATCATATAAATAACTGAGAACCAAGGACTATTTTAAGCTGAAACGAGCTGCTTGAACATTATGCAGCCGATATTACTTTCTTTTCTTCGATTTGTGATATGTCTCTCTGGACCTCGTGAAACTCTGCCAAAAAACTCATGGGGAGTTAAAAACCCATAGACGTCAGATGTTAAATATATTTGTATATATACAGTATTATAGTATATAGTATATTATATATTACATAACATATACATTAAATTTATATAAACTAATCTTTGGACTAGACTACAGTTTTTTTCTTCATTTATTATTTTTTTTTTACACAAATGTAACGTCTTTGAAATCCAGTGGCGCTTGATTAATTCATTGGTTCTTAATGAATTCAAACTGAATTTCAGAATAATTAAATATTGACAACGATGCTGTCCAAGAAATGGCAGAATGGTCACAGATACAATAGATAAACTAACCCTGGACAGGAAGCAGCCACTGAGCATGGGAGATTGGGGTATCTTACCTAAAGGTGTTCTGGTACAGTAAAAGATTTATCTGGGATCTGTTACCGGTCTACCATCTTGTCTGCCTGTGAGTATGAACGGATATATATGTAGACGGCAGAATCCATAGCGACCCACACATAACACAGAGTGCACAGGAAATACGAGAAAAACAAGGAGATAAGCTGGACACACAAGACGGAGGTCCGCCCAGTAGCAAAGGAAGAGCCGAGTAAGATAATACGTAATGAGCACCTTATCAAACAGTTACGATAATCTCCAGCTAATGGCTGGATGTAGTAAAAACCACCGCCCGCTATGGAGAGGCAGCAAGTCATATGGTGCCTCTCAGCCGCTCAGTCCGACAGTCCTAATTATGCTAAAGTTATTCAAGCCTCTCCACGGGCTGTTAACATTTATATATGCCGATCGGCATTTCCAGTTAAGTCAACGAGCTTTTGGGTAGTGCTCTGCCAGGACTGACCCCAGCAACCTTTCAGCTTGCAATGCCAAACAGACACGTAAATAAGCATTTGTGCCTCTAAGGAAATTCAGAAATTCAGTGCGTGAGTTTATGGGCTGAGCCTGTAGGCTTCCTCCTACCGGACTGGCAAAATGGCTCTTATTGGTCAGCTACCCTCTGCTGGCAGTGGTGGCCTAATGGTTAGAGAAGCCTGCTTGTGATTGGATGGTTGAATCCCTGATCAGCATAGTACCTTTAGCAAGGTCCTCCCCCCAGCCACTGCTCCCTGGGTGCTTAAGAACAGCTGCCCACCGCTGTATCACATATGGGTTAAATGCGAAGGATACATTTTGTTGTTGTGTGCTGTGGTGTGTCAACAATGACAATTAATCACTTTTCTTCCAATTAACCCACACCACAGTGGGCAGAACTAACAAGTGATTAGAGGATTTGGCATTTGAATTCAGGGTCCTCTCTATCACTCCTTTACTCAGTAAGGCCCTATTGATAGCACTTACACAACGGACACAGAAAGAAACATCACTAACTGAGAAAAGGCCGCCCACCCGGTTGGCCCTTTGGCTAATTAAGCAGCTGTCATCATGGGTGATTCTAGGATTTCTCACTGGATGCTCAGCAGCAGCGAGCCGTTGCGGCAAAGCTGAAAGCAAGTCCGATTCTGTATACGAAATGACAGTGGCCCCAAAAGCAGTCTTTGCTGGTTCTCCCTGCTCTCACTTGATCAGCACGTAGTGAATAAACCTCTTTAGGGGTTTCCACGAGGTGTATTCCAAAGGACAGCAGCAGTTATGGGACACGCACACAGATTATTGTGACGTATGTTGCCACTGGGAGAGGCAGAATAAAGGGTCACAACTAAGACATGAAATTACAATGAGGAAACATGCTTCGGAAATCCTGGCTCAACATATCATCTCTTGGGTCTCTCCAACAAAGGGTCAACAAAGGGCTTGGGCGATTTATCCCGTCCGACACTCCACGGGGTCGGCTGGAGTGGACGACAAAGGCCTCTTTGGTTTTAATCTCTGGGCTGCGAAGTGGCAAGACAGAGAGACATCGAGTCTTTGTGTCTAAAACAGGTCCCCGTGGCATTTTGAGGTCAGGCCGGGTCTGACTGCACCCCCCACCCCACTCCCTCCCACCCCCAGTCATGGATTCATTGAGGTTCTCTCTGCCTGTGGCGTGGGGCACAAAGCCGGAGTGTTTCCAGCTGCCTGAAGATCCCCAGGGTTCCAGCACAATTAAAAGTTCTCTGCTCTCATGAAAGGTGAGGTGGAGGTGTGCATTATCTCCTGCCAGACTGATGGCCTGTCCTCTAAGCCAGCAATTTCATCCAATTTATCACATTCTGACTCTTGCTTACTTATGAGTAACATGAGCAGGGGTGGTGGCTGGTTTTGACTGGCCAGAGAAAAGTCTGTCTCGACAGAGGTCAGAGGTCAAAACATGACTACTATTTAGTCCTCAAAAACCCACGCCAAGTGAACCCCGTACACTTACGTATAAATGCAGAACACCCAACCCCAACCTGCATCCATCCATTTTCCATACCTGCTTGTCCTATTCAGTGTTGCGGGGGGGGG
>JAODKM010000044.1:14334912-14354846 GCA_026780845.1 Petrocephalus sullivani | reverse complement strand
CCCAAGGGGGGTGTCCCTATCCTAATTTTTTCTTTAATCTTAAAACCTTACCTTTCTCCCTTTCCTTTTTGTGGGCCCTCCCCCCCCCCCCCCCCCCCCCCCCCCCCGACCCAGCCAATGTTCTCACTGACACCATTCGCAAATGCCGTTAAACTAAGTCAAATATAATAAGTACTTGGTAACGCTAACCCCTCGGCCCCCCCGCTGAGTCACGAGCAGCAGGGAGCTCCAGTTCATCTAACTCTTTTTCAGTTTCAATTTACTATTTATTTATTTATTTGGCAGATGTTTTTATCCAAAGCAAGGTCAGGAAATCCCCGGAGCAGGTGGGGGTTAGGAGCCTCGCTCTGGGGCCAAGCAGTGGCATCACTCTGACGACCCGGGGATTTGAACATGTGACCTTCTGATCACAGTCACCAACAAAAAAGAATTAAGACCTGGCGTCACTAAACACAATTTTCCCTGAATTCACTGCAATCATCTTCCCAGGAAGTGGCTTTTGTGCAATATCAGATGGATGGACACACTCAGCGCGCGCCAAAGGCCTGCATTACATATATAAGGTTCCACACGCCGCATGACAGGAGAGGCATCCAATCACTGCGCTAAACCTCAGTAACGACACTGTCTAGCCCAATAGAAAACCAATGAGCAGACGCCTTTGTGGCCACACCTCTTTTGGTAACTGCTAACATGTAATAACATCATGTCTTCTTTTACTTTTCTTATGGAAGATGTGCATGTTGGCCGTATTATGAGGTACAGATTATAGGGCGGCGTGTAGCTCTGTGATCAGAAGATCTGCAGTTCAGCTGCTGTGGCCGGCAGGGTGATGTCACTGCTCGACCCTGCTCGAGCAGCGATTCACACCATAAGGGGAGCAAACTTTACAAGTCAACAAAAAGCTGAGACAGCAATGAATGCCCAGTGAGTGTTTGCCCTGCGGAGTGCAAGTGGATTTGGTTCTACACATTTCACTAAAAAAAAAAAACGAGATGTATTTTAGCACTTAATCAGAATGGATGAACACATTTAATAGCTTACCCTAATTTTAGAACTAGCTGAAGTCTCCCCGATATTTAGGCGGAAGTCAGATCCCGCGTAAGATGGATCTTTAAAAAGAGGGGAAAGGCCATTTGAAGGGAGGAAAAATCTGAAATGGCTCCTTTTGGGCCAAAGCTCCAGAACTTGATTGCATTTTCAGTGCAGGGGATAGATTCTCGACAGCCACGGGGCCAAGGTCAGCCGGCTTATTTATATCAGCTGCGGTATCCTTCAGCTAGAGTGGCTTACGTGCAAATCCACCCATGTACCAGGGTAAAATTAGAGCTTCGAACGGGGGGGTGGGGTGGCTGTCACAACACTGACAGAATTATAGCACTGCCGGGCTGCGTTCAGGTTAACATGTCACCTTAAAGTTAAAAAAAAAAAATGCTTTATGTAAGGACTAGTTAGAAACAAATATTTTTGTATTCAATTATTCGTGGACATTACAACACCCTAACAGACAGAGAATGTATATTCATATAACTAACCCCCACAAGTCACAGGTGCCCCTAACGATTTCGGGTCCCATAAAAGCATATCATATTGGGCCCCCAACCCAGACCAATCCAATTACGATCCAAATTTTTTAGGGCCGTCGTCAGTCAGGGACCCTAGCAATCTTCTAACTCCTCAGCCTTACAGCCCCCCCGCCGCAACTTAACTGGACGAGTTCAGCTTCAATGCACAGACAAGGCCGGTGCCACATAATAAGGTTTGCTGAGTGACTTTTACAGTGCGGCCGTCCCGAGGCACGGCTCGCCTGCTACGCGCGGGCCGATAAGCGAGCCGCCAGCATCATTTCGCGGGGCTGCAGTCAGCAAGGAGACGGTAATTTCGCTGACTGTGCTGGTGAATCGCGCACGATCGGTCAGGCGCTGCCAGTCGGTCTCCGCACCACTCTGCCCGACACATTAACACCCCCCCAAAAGATAGCTGACACTCACTATACGCGCGCTTTAAATCTGCACCACCGAGTCCCCGCACACACTATTCACATTTCAGCATAATGCTGGCTGGTTAAGTACCCATTCGCTGCACTGACACCTTCACCGAGGGCAACTGTAATGGCTTTCCTTCTAAATTATATACAGTTCACAATGAGCAATGCGGCTGGTCCACACCAAAAAGGCACAATAACAAAATCGCCTACGTCCCACATCCCAATATCCCACTAACCTTTCTGAAGGGCCTTTACCATATTTTAAGGGTTTTCACCAGGCATGTTTATCGACTTTGTGATCTATGAACTAAATCTCTCAGCAAATGCTTGTATATAAAGTTTATAATAATCGCCGCACTTGTACTGCATTTCCTTTCTGCAGCTGGGTATTTTTTGTAGCAATCCGGTTATCTTACTCAAAGGTTCACCTCTTACTTGATAACAACTTTCATTATGGCATGTAAATGGGAGACCTTTAGAGGTGCAGGTTCAGTTTCTTAACCACCATGCCAGCTCGTGACCTTTACAGAAGGCCACGCTAAAATGAAGCTTTCTCCTCCTTTACTGGAGTCAGGTGCCTACTGTCGCAGAATCTCCCATCTCAACATCTGCCTCCTTTTGGACTTCCTGAATTAAAGTCTGTCTTTTGGCGCAATGCACTTCCCCATCTATCTCAGCCATGATTCAATATAGCAAAGAGATGTTAACAAACATCTGACATTTACGGATTCTGCAGGTGTTAAAATTACTTTCTTTTTTTAGGGGGGGGGGAGGGGAATTTGGCCTCCACTTGGTTAGTCCTCACCGAGCCCTTTTACGTCAGGTTTGGACCATATCCACTCTGATTATATTACAAGGAATATTACTTTGTTTTCGATCCTACACTACCACTCAAAAAAATGAAGAGATTGTAAAAGCTGGACTGTAGCCACAGAAGACATTATTGTACCAATTAATCAGATGCAGAAGCTAGCCTGTACCCCTATAGAGGCACACTGATCTGAGGAGCTCTCGATAAAGTAATTAAGCATCCTTAATCATGGCTGGGTAATTACAGGCGGTCAGGAGGTATTGTTCTATTCTTGGCGGGCTTTGAAGTGGACATGCTCAGCTTTTATTTGCACTGAACACTGTCCCTAAATGAAGGAAAAATGGAGGAAGCTTAAATACAGAGGGCACCGGCGCTGTCATTCCGGGCAACCGGACCAGCAATCCCAGCGGTGAAGACCTTAGGACTTCAAATGTGCCGTTATTTCAAGAAAGATCCAGCAGCAATTAGGCTGGTTGCTAAGGATGTTCAAGATGAAGAGAGCAGTTTTACAGTCAAACTGAGCTCCAAATCCTAAATCAGCCCCTTTACCAACCACATCTACATCTGACAATCAAGGCAGCTAAGTTATCTATTACTAAAGCACCTTGTTTATCTTTTATTTAAGATTATTTCATTTTAGAGTAAAAACCCAAATACATCCTTCCTTCTATATGTCAGTCTTTTTTGTTCTTTTTAAACCTTGGAAGAATTCCATTGTAATTGTATTTCAGTACCTGTTCAAATGGCAAATAAAGGCTCGATTCAATTCAATCCGATTCAAAAGCAGAGCCCCTGGTAGGGCTGAAAAGCAGCTAATCACAGTTTAATTGGCAACCTGTTTTCCGACATGCAGCAATGAGGGTCTCCCCATTCTTAACGAACAGGAACAGCCCATCAGTAATCTGTAGCACAAACTGCATTCATGCAGAGTGAATGTATCCTTCCAACCAGCGAGACACACAAGGCCACACACTTTCAAACCCCCCCGCTAGCAGAATTAGGTCAATGAGTCCCCAACTCAAAAGGTGTTCCTTCTGCTGTACTGTGGTTTTCTCAGGCTGACGATCGTAACTACCAGTCGTTGGCCGGGCTGTGCTAGGTGGTCAGAAACGTCTGAAACGAACTCAAAACAGTACTGCCGACAGAAATACTTCCCTTTAAACGAAATGGTGAAAAAATGCACCTTCTTACAAAAAAAAAAACAAGTTCATCTAAATGTGGAAGCTCAGTGTGAAACCAAACCAAAATCCTTTAACTGGAACGGTACGAAACCTCAAGCTGATCTTCACTCTTTGGGGCGAGTGTGGCAGGCCGGGAGAAAAGTGCCACCGGGGGCAGCATTTGGCCACAATCCCCTGCTGGCCCTCCCCAGCACAAACCCATTCACAATGGCTTCAAAGATGCACTCCATTTTTTCAATGTCACAAAGACAGTGGCAGCAAGCAGACGCCATGGATGTTCTCGGCGAATCACAGCCCACCAAATGATCAAAGACTCACTCTTCTCACTTACTACATATATGACAAAATAGTATAAATACTGCGTTACTGTTTAACAGAGTGAGAAAGAGAACAAGTGGGCACCTGTCCCTGGAGGATGAGTCATGTGACCATCGCTGTCCGCGCTGAATCATTCCGTCCTGTTCTCATTCCTGCTGTCCCTGCATGCCTTCCTCTTACCATAACCCCAAATCTGAGCCCTGCATTCCCCCTGTCTGCGTTTCTGCCTTCAGTCTGCTTTACCCCCAAAGCAGAACATTAACAACTATTATTAAGGAAGCTTGCGACTCTCTTTTTTTCCCTGATTCCCATGCAGTTCTAAAAAAGGGGGGAGACCCCAGAAATGAATATCCCCAGGTCATGTGCTTCTGCTCACAGAATGAGCCAGCCCCCCCGGCAGATGTTTTTTTATGTAAAACAGCTAGCATTTTCGTTTATATACAGCCGTATATAGTATATAATGGCACTTATAGCAATTCAACTATCATTCAACTGAAGTTTAAACTACCAATCTTCTCTCAGTTATTACAATAACTGCCCCCTCCCACTAATAAAAAATTATAAATAATAAGCCATAAATGAATGACCATCATCCCACAGTGTCCCCTAAGTGTCCCATATCTCTGGCGACCCGCCATGGAAGAAACATCCACCTCTACATCAAGTATTGCAGCAAACTGCAAGGGAGGAGCGCTAACTGAAAATATTACACAGAAGATCCACAACCAGGTTTCGTGTGCATTTTCTGACCAAGCAAGACGGCAGGCGGAGTCACCGTGCCCTAACATACACGCAATAATCATAAATAAAAAATGCATTCCATCACGACAGGATTCGAGGTACATTTTTCGTCGTCTGGAAACAGTTCCCACTGCAGCCGGTCGGCATCAGAGATGAACTGCATCCCAGACTGAAATGAAATACACGAAAAGATCAGTGTTTGGACCAGCTGTTTAATGAAGGAACTGAGCTAGCTAGCGAAATAAGCAGCGCGCTAGCGACACAGCCCATGTGGGTGCACAGAGCCTCGGGGGGCGGCCTGGGAGGATGCTCGGCAAGTCTTGAATTATGGCAGTTTAATAGTCTCCTAGCACCATTAGACAAGAACTGGCCCCTCTGGAGGGAAGCCTATATACTGCTTATATTATTGCTACAGAATATTTGAGAACAAATCAAAAATACAACTAAGTCACATAAATGATGCTATGCTAATCATGCTAGGCCTTCCATAATGATGTCATTCTCACACACTGCTGATGTCACTGGCACCTCTTCCCTGAATTCCTGCGGTATAATAACAAGCTGTAAAAATGTCTGTAAATTGTGTGTGGTTTGAGGTAAAACTCCTATTAACTGTAAATGCACAATATTTCGGTGAAGGGTTGTCAATTAAACACATTCAGAAATGACACTGGTTATGCCTTGAATGTCGAGTGGAACTGACACATGCAAACACACCCACACACACGTTTGTATTCCTTAGTGAGGACTGTCCATTCATTTCTACGGGAAAAACCCTAACCCCAATCACGACACCCTTAACTCCTACCCAGCCCTAACCTTAACCATAAGTAACCAACCCAAATACAAGACTTCTGGACATTTTTACTTTTTTTGATTGCATTCACAGACCTTTATAAAAAGAAATCTGAAATTGTGAGGACTGAAAAAGTATAGCAAAACCTGTACACACACTCACACACACACACACACACACCAGAGAAAATATTATGCTCTGAATCTTTTACCACAAATCAGCTGCCTTTGGATCGGACACCTTATAAATGCAAAAAAAAAAAAAAAACTGAGTTGAACACTCAAAAAAATGAGACAGGAGATAAAGGTACGAGATCATTACGTGATCCAGCTCCCAAATTTCATTATCTCCTGCTAGATATTTGTGGATGTTGTGGGAAAGATTTACCCCATGGTGACTGCCTACTGAAAACAGCTCAGTGGGCTGGGGTGATTATGGAATCCCTACCTGGTTATTTAGTGACTATAAAAAAAGCTGTAAAAATGATTTTATTTTTTACTAATCACTTGCCCCCATTTGTTCTATTGAGCTAGGGGATTGGGCCTGTAGTAATCTGGATCAGAACTGCACCCTTCGCCCCCACCCTACCAAACATCATTTTACAGCATCCATTGATGGCTAAAGAGAATCCATTTTTGTAAATACTTCAGTAAAAAAATAACGATTTGAATGTAAGTGCATGGACATAATAACAGAGCAAATATAAGAGGCTCCAGTAATTTGTCTTTCGGCAGTGGGCGGGTCTCAAACCAGACTGGTGCGGAGTGCGTCTGAGCAATGCAGGTCCATCACGTATCAGGAGTCCAGCCTGCTGTCTGCAGCACATGCGATGGCGCCCAGTGGATCGCGGATCTGTGCCCGTCCTTCATTAGCATTGATTACTGCCACTACCCCGCACCCCACAGGCAGCGGAGTGGGTCGCCTGACTCAGTATTTAGCAGCGACAACATTTTGTGACACACACACGCGCGGGCTGCCTCATCCCGGGAGAACGGGAGCCTGCCTCGCTTTCGCACAGCCTGGATAAAGATCAAAGATTCGGTTGTCAGGAAGCAACAGACAAAGGAATCTGCCGTCCTTTGTTCTGTCCGATTTCTGATTCAATAACCGTGATGAGATTTTAAGGCTATCGGCATGGAGGCGATTATAAAAAGCTGCATGGAAACCCTAGCACTAATATTAATAATGATAATAATAATAAAACTCTGACAATGCAGTAACAACGAGGTTAGTGGATCCTCCAGAGGCTGCGTGGTGCAGGCTGGTGCAGTGCGGGGATGTGTACCGAGACGGGCCTCTTCCCAGCCTAATGAGATACAGGATCCCATCAATTACACCCTCCTTCACGACACATGATAAAACGGCCTTTAGTATAATTTGTTTCCCGTGGTCTAATTATTAATGAGGTACCAATCTAGGCTCAGCAGTGTCAACACAATGTCCCTCCAAACCAACACTGCCACTCTCCCCTATGGAGTCCCATTCTATGCGGATAAGACCCCAATTCAATAAGACCCCAATTCAAATGAAGGCCCATCGGGAGGGGGGATGGGGGAAATTCCACATCTTACCTTATCCACCCAACTACCTACCCCACAGTGGCATTCAGAGGTAAGTTTCTAGCCCCCCCAGACTACAGTGACTAAACAGATCTCCAACAATCTGCTAAATGCGTGCATATAATGCGAGCAGGTCGTGTCACGGCGCCATCTTCCACTCCCTCCATCCACCTCCGCTTATCCAGCACTGCGTTGAGCTGATGAAAGGTTATTAGCTACTAGCAAGCGGAGGGCATGAGGCAGGGCACCAGCTTGGATAGCCTGCCGGCCACTGGCAAGGAGGACACTCACACGCAGTCACACATTTTGGGCGACCGATCTCGCAAAACACGAAGGAAGGAAGGAAGGAGGGAAGGAAGAAAGGGAGGAAGGAAGCTAGGAAGAAGGGAAGGAAAGAGGGAAACTTGGATAGAAGGAATGAGGAAAGGAAGGAAGAAGGAAGGAAGGAAACGAAGGAAGCTTGGATGGAAGGAAGGAAGGAGGGAAGGAAGAAGGAAGGAAGGAAAGAAGGAAGCTTGGATGGAAGGAAGGAAGGAGGGAAGGAAGAAGGAAGGACCCAAGGAAAGAAGGTAAGAAAAAGGTCCCTGAGGTGGGCTCAGGGACCTTTTTTTGTTGATAAAACAGCTATTCTTATTTTGTAAAGAATATGTCGGTAAAATGGTGCCTGGTTAAAGTTTGAAAGCTTTAGCATGACATGAAATGACAAATTATCGTTGCCACCAGGTCACTGCAAACAATTAGCTACAAGCCACGGAACACTCTGAAAGTGCCAAGGGTGTAGTATGGTAATACAGTATGGCTAAAACATGCATCTGAACGAAATAACAATCCATTAAAATAATTCACTTAATTGTTTAGGGACTAGGAACCATTAAGTAGCTGTTAATTAATCAAATAATGAAATAACTGTAATTAAGGTCAACTTGATTATTCAATTAAAAGAAGCGCGTGTGACAGGAACATCTCCCTGTGCGTGAATGTAACACCAAAACTTTTTTTAAAAGAGGAAAACAAATAAATAAATGCATTGGAAAGCGAAAGGGCATGCCCATTAATCTGAGAGGTCAGCTGGAACAAGAAGAAAACAGCGTGCAATGGTCCCTGGGAGCATGACTGACAGCCTCTGTGCTGGAACAAACACGCGGGGGCTTATGAACGCGGAATACAAATCCCAAAGGGGACACAGCATTTAAGCCCAAAATGCAAAAAAAGAGAACCGAACGAGGCACTGAATTCCTAATGAATGCAGAGTAAGTCGCAATATCACCCTTAATAACAAACATATACCCGCAGCACACAAGCAGACTTCTACAGCAAGGTCACCAACCGTTGCATCTGCTTTAACATTTAAACCCTTGCTTTAACATTCCTGTGGATAGTTATTATTCAGGGTTATTAAATTTCGCACCAAAATATCATAACGAGTTCACAGCATTTCCTATAATTGCATCCACAAACGCATTTGGAATCCAAATGATTGAAAGACTACTGCGAAAAAATGTGATTAAACGTGCAGGCCGGCAAATGACGTGACCTCGAGGAACTGGCACCATTACGATGATCCCTGAATTGCTGAAAGAAGGCACGGCCTGCCGGAGGTACCCACAGCATCTAATGCCACGGCAACAGCCAATGAGAAACAGCACTCCAATAAACCCCTTATAGTCAATTCAGCATGATCAGAAACCCATCCAGAGGAAAATGTTCAGAAAGGCCTGATTCGGTGCATTCAAGTCGCCGTTCTGCCTACCATTATAACTCCAAGCCAATCTTCAGGCCAAGCCTCCCATGTCTAATCGTCTTCAATCAGGACCTCATTTCCACTTTGCAGCCATTGACTAAATAGCGCGGGACAGAACCAGAAAGAGCTATACCACTATACCGCACAGGCGAGGCAGGAGGTGAACTGGCCGCGCATACAGATGGGCCCAGGCCGCTTGGGTGCATCACATCAAGCTTGGCGGCTCAGTGCCGCGCTGACGGATTGGCTCGAGGGATCGCGAGATGGGCCCGGCGGGCTCGAGAGAGCCAGACCAAGCCGGCAAGCTCCCTGGGGACTTCAGAGTTTTGGAGGGTCACAGGAGGCAGAGGGACTTGGGGACGGACACGGAGGGTGTATCCTCCAAACTTGCTCCGACACTTGGATGGCTTCCATCTTATCACTTATTCCAGCAGCAGAACATCTGAGCGATAAGACCTTCGCTTAGGCTGAAGGAAATGAGAGGGAAGCCTTTCAAATCCATCACTTCCTCAGGGGTATCGCAAGGATCTTGTCAAGTTTAGCATAGAAAAAAACAACCCTTTCGATGTACAGGAAGCTGATCCATCCATCTTCCGGACCACTTCTGGAGCCAGTATAGAGTGTGGCCACGGCGAGCTGGGGGCTGATTTTCCGGGAAACGCACGGGTCAGTGCAGGGGTCAGCCAGCAGGACATGCCAGTACCACAGAGGACACACACTCACCCTGGCTGATTCAGAGATACCAATATGTATCTATCTATCTATCTATCTATCTATCTATCTGATGTAAGGTACATTCAGTAAGTTTGCTGAAAATGACAAAACTAAAAGCTCTTGCTATGGTAGAATTTTCTGTCTGTCTGTTAGTCTGTTGCTCTATGCTATCATGCACCCAATGTAGCTTATGTCATGTTGAATTCATACAGCCTGTCTTAACATAATTCTTACCATAAACAAAAGTATATTAGTAAACAGGATGGGAGGCGTATCTTTCAGCACAAAAGCTGAGTGTCCATGGAAGAGTATACTTTTGCTTTAAGAGAGTTACGGTCTTTGTCAGATAGACATCATGAATGAATCAGCGGTGCCAGTATAGTGACTGGGGATAAATGCAGCAGTTCTGTGGTCAGTAAAGGGCCTCCTCTGAGCTTTCTGCAGCTCTGGGTTCCGCAGGGCATTCTCGAACCGACGCCGGGGTCGGCTGCTGCAGAAACAAGGCCGAAACTCATCAGTCACCTTCCGATTTCATGAGCAACACTCAATTCAGCCTATTTTTCAGATAAACAGAAGTCTCTCAATTGCAGAGAACGGCAGAGTGCACTCCTCAGGCATGTGTGCGGCTTACGTCCACACGATGGGATATCGTAATAAATCGCATTCATTATAGAAGCAGATCCATGTCACAGAACGCAAAATTTCTAAATCATCAAAGGGTTTTTTTTTTCTTTTTCATTTTGGAGTAGGTCCTTGACATCCAACTTACTTCAAGGCAGCAAACAAATCTAGTTTATATCAGCAGGTTTCCAGGGCAACACGTTTGACAACCTGCCGGCAGTATACCCAACCTAGAGACCCTGGCACCCTTATGGTACTTATAACCTTATGAAGTTTGTGTAGGAATTTCACTGTAGAATGTTCAAGGAAAAAATAAACAGCAATTGAACAAATACAACTGAGCAGAAAAACTACAACGTGGAACCATACAAAATACAAAATAAACTGCCATATGATAGATGACCAGGCATTTGAGTTACCCTCAGGAGTCTAAGGCCCCTCAGCCTCTTCCAGGGTAGTCAGAAATGGCTACCTAATATTTCATCCAAAAAACATACATCACAAAGTGCTGCAAATGCTTTTATTCAGCACAAGGTCAGCACCAATAAGCTGATACCATTCAGAATGTAATTATTCTATTTTTTGTTAAAATCAACTTTAAACAGACACTTTTCAAAAACCTGTTTTTAAAAATCACATTATAAACATTTATATCTAAGACTTTTGAGCTTATAGAGCTCAAATTATAGAGCTATGGAGGCTATAGACATAGGTGTTGGCTACACATTGCTGAATTCAGAAATGTCATGTGATTTGATTACTAAATTGTCGGAACTTTGGAGTGGCACTTTTTTTTTCACATTGATGAGGTAGGTGTCACCGCGCCTGTATTGGTTTGCATACTGTCAATGGTAGTGGCCATTGTCACCGCCGCACGCCTATCAATGTGGCCATTGAATAACTCAAAACATTCCATATTTTGGAAAACAATTCACGAAAATACCAAAACAACAGTATAATGGAAATGTTTCCCAAGTGCCTTTGCCAGAACCATTATGACAATGTTATGGCGCATTCAGATAAAGAATCCATTGTGACACAACCACTGGCACGGCTTGTATGCCGGCGATGTCGGCCCACACACAGGTGAGTACAGACCGTCCCTTAGTTACAAAACAATCCAATGTTTAATAGAATACTGGGAAAAGCCAAATAACGATGCCCTTTGAATGCGTGTTGTAACATACCCCCCGAAACGGTCTCACAAGCTCATGCAGATTCAAGTCTGACAGGCAGTGGAAAGGGATTTTCCGCAATCTATATACCGCGAACAATGCACTCAGCACAGCTGGTATAAAAAGCTTGGATTACACCAATAAGTAGCTTTGCGGTGACAGTGAGGCTTTGACACTCTACCAACAAGTTTTAAATGTGCTCCTAACAAAGCTTATACTCCAGAAGAGGAATTTATTATTATTATATTTCTGACATTGCTCCAAGACTTCTCCCGATCCCCCAGCTTTACCAGGTGGAAGCCGAGAGAGGAAGAGAGAAGAAAAAAAGTATCAGTTAAATAAAAGGCCAGACATCGCCATTGCTCGGAGGTAGCTATGTGTTTTTAATAGGACCACATAAAAGATGGAGAGAATCGATTCACTAATGCCATCAAAGTAAGGGTCCCGAGGCAGTCCCTGGGCAGACGTTAGCCGAAACCGAAAACAACACAGAATTTCATTCGCTTTTCTCAAGATGCTCTTTGTGGGGAAACAAAAAGCAACCCGCAATCCCAGTGGACTGACCCGATAAGAGGCATTAGATGCCTGATAAGAGGGATACAATGCCCCCCCCCCCCCCCCCAGTGCTACCTGCACAACAGCCTGAGGACTAAACACACAACAAGCTGTCTCCTATCGCAGCCTCTGCTGATTCAGGAGGGCCCGCGCATCTCCTCTCCCTCAGGATTAATTAACGCCTTGTTCCTTTAAATGGCTGATTTCATTTGACTGTTTAATTGTTAAAAGGTAGCAGCACTCCTATATTAAAAACTAGCCCCTGGCCCTGGTTTTGAATTTTAATATACTGCTGTATAAAGCTGCCGTCTTGTTTCCGTAGCCCAACCACTGGCACTGTCATCTGGGATAGGGCCACAGCAGAAACCCCCTGCCGCATACGAAAACGTACAGAGGAGCGACTTCTGTCCCACTGATCTGACGATGACGGGGGGAGCCTCGCACACTTTCACTCCACTCCGCCCCCTAGTGGTTTGCCTAAAGGCCACACCTTTCTGCACATAGGCCCACAGGTTAGGCTGTGCTTTGAAGGGATGATGTCACCATGGTAACTTTCAACAGAACTCTAATCCTTTTTGATTGGAGGAGAGATGGGCCGAAGGGGTCCCGGAGGGGTCAGCATGGCGCCCGAGCCCTTCACTGCAAAAGCACCGCCTACAAGCTAATCTTGGTAAAAATGAGAGATGCGTCACCCCCACTAGTCAATGCCAGCTTTCCTATGCAACTTTTATCTGTAAGTGTAAGAGCACAGTGCCAGCCTTGGAAGTAGCCAGACAATCTTTGCATACTAACAATTAGAAATACTCGGGGTGAAAAGGAGACGGGGCGAGATCTGGTAAATCTCGGCGATCAGTTAAACACATGGGACACAGAGCTAACGAGCGGCGATGCTTCGGTTTAGAGGCACAGCGGCAAGCAAGGTCGAGGAAGGAGAAAACAGCCCAGCCTGATGTGGAGTTTTATATCGCATCAATTTAGTGCAGTAAATGTCCTATCACTGCCAAAATAATACAATTTAAACACTGACGCAACTCTTAGACTCAGTGTGGCCATTGACACAGATGGTAAAATCCCATTCAAGTCCAAAAGTGAAACCTTTTAATTCCCTTAAAGGCAAAAGGTATATTCAAACTTTGATATATGAACCGTCGAGTCTTAACATACATTAAAAATCCCAAAGCAATCCATCCATCTTCCATAACCACTTACCCAGGACAGGGTCGCAGTGAAAACCACGAGGCATTACGCTATGATCTTAAGGCACACAGGGGTATTACATGGTGCTATTTCCTGCGACTAATTTTAGTTTGGACCCAAGCCATACTTTAAATATGCCAAAGGAAAACCTGAATATTCTGATTGAAAGATCACCAGATCATTAATTGCAGCGGAATCTTAATGCTCTCTCAAGTCAAAATGTGATGATACTTCAGAGAAGGATATTTGTTTGTGTTACAAATACCCCAAAGCCTTTCAAAAGTGATTAATAAAGAGATCATAAAACATCCAAAAAAAGATAAATTGACCAACTGTGCGAATACCTAAAGGAAAAGTCTGAATGCCACATCTGAAGTTGGTCACCAGGAGAAAAGATCACATTTAAAGCAAGCCTCCATAGACTGAAAAAGCTCTCTCCATCTAGAGCACGTTTAGCTACAAACCCACCTGGGTAACCACTACTATAAAACAGGCTTCGGAGGAATCGATACAGACCTGCAGCTTTTATTTTCCTTCTTGACTGAACATAATGAAAAAATTCACATAAAAAACCCACACTGCTGTGGGGCTTCTCCTGGTCGCAGACTATTCCGGCCCGAAGACCAAATGGAAGGGGGATGAACACCAGGGCTAAACTGGGCTGGAAAAATGCCAAGCAGAGCAAAGTCCACCAGGCACCAAGATCCACCTCTAATATGGCCGTAGCGGGGCCTCTGAAAGGTCCCAAGCTTTTGTGTTGTGTTTGTCTTTTTAATGGGCTTCTTAAATCAAATCAGCTCAGTGTCTACTCCCCACCACACTTTGTTGGGGCAATTTTATCCTCATGCGATCAATTTTAATCAAATCGCGCATTATCCAAGTAATTCAAGGCAATTTGTTTCTTCAATTCCCCTGGTTGCACATCTTGCATTTTTTTTTCCAAAAGACCTAATTAATTAGCGAATGATATCCAGTTTGGTGATCTGAGGCGACTACTTTATTATGGAGGTGTTATGCATAAGGCAGCTCCTTGGAGCTGGCACAGCGGCTTTCGGGTGACGCCCCTTGCTCGCATGTCCCACGGTCAGCACTGCCGCGGGAAAGCAGCGCACTTTCCGGAGAGCTGCAGCGGGGGCGCTTTTAAATAGCGACCGCGGCACGTGAGGAGCGGCGTGCACGCGCGTGCACGCTGGAGAGTGACAGTCCGCCGCTAGGGTGGTGGTGGCTGGGGGGGGGGGAGTTTGATCGAGCTTATAAGACGCAAGCAGACAGCGTGTGAGGGAATTAAAATATCAAGCCGGAGCCCGGTGCACAGACGTGACATATCACGCCGGCCGCGGACCGCTAGCAAAGCAGGCAGGGGCTTGGGACAGCATGCGTGTTTGAGGGGGGGGGTGGGGGCTGAAACAGCGCCATCGACAACGACTGCTCAACCAGGGAAGTCCAAGCTGTCGCCTGGCTCCAGCTCCATATGCGGGCGTCCACGTATGGCCATACATGGGCCGGGGGTGGGAGGGTCGCCCTCTTTGCTGAAAACTGACCGCACGCCACGTTCAAGTCCCCCCCCCAAGAAGTATGGGTTTTCTGAAGTGCCAGTGAGATGGCACTACGACAACATGGTCAACTCATGGATAAACGTGTGCCCCCTCCGAAATAAATGGGTCAGGCCTTGGGGTCAAGCAGAGTGGATACAATTCCCATTTCAGGATCTGCCTTTTTATTTTGCTGGGGTGGTGGTGGTGGGGGGGGGGTTAAAGCAAATTATGAGTCACCTTATATGCCATATCTGATGTAAATGCAGGCAGTTGTTAAGAGTAAGGGATTAGAGAAGACGTCTCATTCGGTGCACAAGCACAGTGCGCATGAAATCGATGCTACGCTACAACATTAAAGATGTTACTGGTTAGAAAATAAGATCAATCTACAGTGGGCTGAGAGAGACGGATTATATGCTTCGGACATAAAAATTAAAGTCAAATGTGTAGACCAATCGCATAAATAGTAATAAAAACAGTTTGGCATGGAGGTTAAACAGACCGATGCATTCTAAATACCAAGTAAGTATGGCACTGTACGCTCGGAGGTAGCTGGCCGCAGTACGGATCTCTGAGCAACTCTCACTAACTGGATGCAAAGATCGATCGCAATGGAGGCGAAATCAGATTTCGGAAATTTAAAGATCTGAACATCCTAAATTGCAGCGGCGGCAGGTTCAGCAGATTGAGGTTTGCTCTGCCGGTGCAGGGTCCCCTTAGTCCGGATGATCAAACCACCTGCTCGCTTGCGGATGGCACCGGGCGGCGAGGGGGGAATCCAGGAGAGTAATCGCAGTAAAAGACCGATCGCACTCGGGTAATCTTCAACTATTGTCTGCAATGACTACAGCGGGCGCCAAAGCACACTTATATTTACCATTTTACCTTCCAGCGTCGAAATGCGATCCTCCCGATGAAGGGTGGAGGGGAATCACGCACCGATTCTCCTGCTCTCGAATTTATAACTACTATCAATTTATCTGCAAATGAATGACACAGCAAAAAAAGGGGCCCATAAATAAGGTGATTGTTTAGTATAAGGAATGGCATTCGTTCTAAAGTATGCAGATACTAAATGTTGTCTCGCCCATTCACGGAGAATAAGTGAGAGGTGCCGAACTGCAGCGCTGGGGACCGGAGCTTGTGTCGGTGTCAAACTGCAAACGAGTCCCGGTATTTTTCCTTAAGATAACGACGAGGCAGTCTAATAATCACTAAGCATACTTAGCTTAAAATAGAGAAGAGTGCATTCGATCTACGGGATCTGAAGCGTCTTTTAAAGAATACATGAATAAAAATTAATCGTTCCGTATGCAATAAAACATGCTTTGGTACGGGGACTGCAAGAATAAAAATCTCAAGTAGCTACAAACTGAGGGATGTGCGACTATGCGATGGTGAAACTGCATCGCGCTGATGCGGATCGGTGCTAAAATCACTAATGTGACAGAGACTCCGCTGTTCTCAGACTGAATACAAATGATATCATTGACTTTATACCCTTCATTGAGATGTGACGGATTCGCGATAATGATCTGTTTGTTTGGGCATTTAAAATAAAAACTACAGCGATTCTACTTGCGTACTCCTTCCGAAACAGGAGCACCCTAATCAATACGGCCGAACTGTCCACATAATTCAGCTCCTGATCTGTAGGCAATTCGCGTTGCAACCAAGGGGGAAAAAACTATAATGCAAACAATACCTGATCGCTGTTAGCAGTAGTTATTCAATATTTTCCGTGCTGTCGCGAAGATCCTATTGAAGTTTCCCATTTCTGACACGTCTCTGTCGAGGAGAGTGGATATAATTTACTGGTGCAGCACCAAACGTTTCCTCCGTCTCGCAACTGGCAGAGCGCCCCTGTTCTCCGACAAACGCATTCAACTAGGAATAATCTTTTAAAAACAGGCGTATAAAATACAAAAAGAAATTAACACAAGAAAAGCAAACAGAAAACATACACAACGCAAGAAAAGGAAAATAATAGACGGCTTAAACACCCTATGAACTGGAGGGGGCAGCTTTTATTCAAAAACTGAACAAGTCGGGTTTAATAATTCCAGTATGCGTCCCCATTATTTGGTATGCTGTATTCCAGATGCGTTATTTTAAAGATAATGAAACTCTGCAGCATAGGATGGCTGTGCCGTTATCCCTTAATTCCGAGTGCAGTGCGCGTGCCAGGGCTCCCACATAGCCGCACTAACTGCACGCAGATGCTGTGTCTATCTTTCTCTCACTTGCGCGGTCCCCCCCTCTCTCTCTCTCTCCCTCCCTCTCTCTTTTCTGTCTCTTTCTCTCTCACTCGTTCTGTACCCTGCACTGGCATCCGAGATCTCCACAGGAGACCACGCAAGGTCCAGAATCCGGCTCCCCGCATTCGCTTCTGGAAGGCAGGCGGGGCGCGCTCCCGCCTCTACCGGGTGCGAGGGTTGCGCGCACGATTTTTACCTGACGTCAGCAGGCGCAGGTTGCGCGCCGGGCGAGCGGCGCGCTTTTTATAGTCGATCGGTACTGCGATTCACTAGTGGGGTGGTCACGGACGCCAAATCCTGCGGTTGTATTTCCACCTTAAGCAGCATTTATCATCAGATGTCAAACCGTTTTGGGGGGAAAAAAAAATTTGTTTTTCTTTCCATCCATCCGCCCAGCGATCCTGCAGGTTCTAAACTCTTATACTGGTCAGTGTTGCAGGAAGCGGCCCTGGAGCATCTCACAGGGAGTACAGGTGACAAGTTTAGGGTGCCGCTTGGATGGTAACCATCTAGAGATTAATATGCATATACCGTTATGAGTGGTTTTCATAACACGGACATGCATTATTTTTTATAACGTGGCAGATAAAACGTATTAAATTAAACTTATAATAAATCGTTACAAAATCCAATCAGATGAAGGGCAAAAAAGGTGAAGAAGCATTTGAAAAATCAAACTAAAGTAGCATTGGAAATTAAATATATGTGCAGTCAATACATAATATCTTATTAAGTCCCTGTGGCGTGATTATCTATTTTTGTTATTATAAATTAAATTAGTGGTCTACATGAGAAATATGAATGTCACCTATAGATGCTTCTCATTTAAAGTAATAACAGTCTGAGGATTCGATTTGAAGCTGTCCCATCACCACACCATGTAACTCTACAAACTGGGCAGTATTTGCAATCTAAAGTAATAAAGGAATTTCACCAGTCAGCACGATTTCCTCTTTTTTTAATTCCATTCATTTAGCTTCTTATTCTTCAGATTATGCATTTAAGTATACGATATGTAAATGGTACCATGCAATATCTAAAGCAAGTTTTTTTTTGATGAATGTAAGGGTTTGAGTTTCCTTGGATAAATCTATTTCCACAGCAGACACTTTTATTGAAATTGTATAACAAAAACATTTTTTATATTGCAGTAAATTTGCTTAAATTGCTTTAATAAGTCAAAAACACAGCATCCCAGGTCTTAATGATACTACTGACATTTCTGGATAGGAATTTAAATCCACTCTTCATCCATTTTCCACAGCCACTTATGCAGTGTGGGATCACGGCTAGCTTAGGGCTAATCCCAGGAGTCACAGGGTATAATCCAAGAGACCCTCCCCCCGGTTAGATGCCAGTTCATCACAGGGCACACACACACTATGAGCAATTTAGAGGTGCCAATTTGGGAAATTGGGAACTCTGTGTAAAACTTACACAGACACAGGAATCAAAGGCAGGACCCTGGAAATGTGATGTCACAGACTGAACCACTTAGGGCGTCATGCTATCTTACTGACCTTCCAGAATCTTCTGAATTAAGTTCTTAGACCAATACTGTTTTACGAGCAGGATAATTAGCGTTGAGTGGGGGCCTCAATGTTCGCATTTCACTAAATATCAAGTTGGTTTAACCCAATTATTTCAGCTTTGCTGTAGATAATTCGGCATATTATACTTAGACTTATTATCCTCCAGAAAAGGATGTCAATTCTTGCTGAAAGGTGCATTTTTTTTAATGATGCTATTAAAAAAAAAAAAACAAACAAGACAGAGGCCAAGCTTAGCTCGAATGTTTAAAAGGGTTAGTTTAGTCCATTGCATTCCCCAAATATTAACTTAAGAAAATAAGTATTTTTTGCTAGCTAGATGTCATTATTATGGAAAACATGAGTGAACCAACATGGGAACATGTGAAAAACAATAAAACCATCAAACAAACAAACAGCTCACAAATGAAAGGATTGGGAGTGTCCGCCATTTGAGAAATGCCAATTTCTCTGACACGCAGAGACGGAGAGACAGCATTTTTGACTTGAAATATTTATGAGTCAGATTCCATTATTTCGCAAAGGCCCTGGCTGCGTATGAATCAGGTGCCATGAGGTCCATGAGGGAGGCACCCCGATGGAGAACCCGGGAGCCTTGCCTCCCCCTGACTTCCTCGCTCTGACGCTGCAGCCAGCAGTGCAGGCGGGAGGGCCCCGCGCATACCACACTTTGGTACTCTCGCACGTTCTTTGGGGTTTATCTCCAGGTCCGAGAAATTAAAAAGGGCAAGGACTATAAAAGATCTTCTCATTGGAAAAACGTAATTTGCATCTTCATTACAGTTATTTTTGGACCAGAATTTTAAGCGTAAATAATAACCACGCGAACACAGAGAAAGTAAATGAAATAAACTGATCGGGCTGTATTAAATGGATTAATGGTTATTTGCATGATATCATGTGAAGTAATCACTTCCTCATAGCTTTCCATGCTATCAGTTTATTAGGTACACCTAGGTAGTACTGGGCAGGACCCACCTGTATGCCCAAAACTGCTTCAGGGGTAAGTAAGTTGTGCTTTCAGTGAAGCCTTTATGTTCACCAATGTGGTAACTGAGCTGTTAGTTTTACACTTGTGGCCTCCCTGTTAGCTTTAATGAGTCTGGCCTTCTCTTATAAGCAAGGCATTTCTGGCTACTGAAAGGCCCCTGACTGGATGTGTTTTTGGTCATTGCACCATTTCTCTGTAAACCCT
>JAODKM010000044.1:14312367-14334812 GCA_026780845.1 Petrocephalus sullivani | reverse complement strand
AGCAAGGCATTTCTGGCTACTGAAAGGCCCCTGACTGGATGTGTTTTTGGTCATTGCACCATTTCTCTGTAAACCCTTTGTGGAAATCTCAGGGTGGTAGTTATTTCTGTGACAATGTGCCCACCACGTATGGCACCAACAATCACACCACTTTCAAAATCACTTGCGTCGGGAACCTTAGCTACTCAAATGCTAAGCTGCACGGTACCTAAACCTCTTGACCCTGTCTGTCTGCTATATGTAATCAGCTGCAGCCACATGATTTGCTGTTTGGAATAGAAGCCATTAGCGTTAACAGGCAGCTATATGTAATATACTGGCCATTGAAGGCATGTAGAGAGTACAGCTTGTTCCCTCTCCTGCATTTGCACTGGAAGATTCAACCTCTTTCATTTACATAATTTAAATTACAAAAAGGACCCTCGATCCTTAGATAATGTGACTGCTGAATTGACTAATATCGTTTCTATTTTTGTCCTAAGCACACCTATGCCATTAACCTGTCAGTTGCACAAGTACCATCTCCATTGTTATCAAGCCCGCCACTGTCACTGGGCTTTAAAAACCCTGGTGTTTGGAATGGCCCCATTTTAAGACACACATTCATGGCTAAGACATGGCTAAGAATTGTAAATTGGAATATATTAGAATGTTTTATCCGCAGTGACTAACATAAGTTTAATTTCAAATTTAAACAGCCGGATATTATAATAAGCTGAGTAAGGACCCGGACCACCAGTCTTTCAGCTACAAGGTAATGTCCGTCGCCGTAATTATTCCTGAATTTGGTCACTTGACCTGAATTGTTCCACTATTGGTTCAGATATACTTATTATAATCAGCAACCTCTAAGGTTCTTGATTTCTAGGTGGTCTGGTCTGGCTGGTCTGGGGCCCACGAGGCTCTGTTATTGGCCCTAGAAACTTACATGATTCCCACAAGCCATCCATACTGCGCAGATGCCATTCACACAAATAAAACTCAGTTTTCCAAAATAGTCGAGCTCTGTCTGATTAAAAGCTAAAGTAACTGTTCTGTTGCACAATGGACTGTGTGCCTGTCCCAGGTTGGTGCTCCTAATTACTAGTGGGAAAGGGAACAACAAAAAACATGAAGCCCTTCAGGTATGAGGAGACTGATTTGAAATATGATTTTACTGTTATTAAATCACACTGGTTTCCCCCTACAGTGCAAAAACATGCTGAGGTTAATTGGAATCACCAGATTGCCTGTAGGTGTGCACGTGTGACGGAATGGTGTGTGAGTGTGCCCTGCGATGGGCTGGTGCCCTGCGATGGGCTGGTGCCCTGCCCTGGTTTGTTCCCTACCTTGCACTCGTAGCCTCCAGGATAGGCTCTGGACCCCCTGCCACAGAATAGGACAAGTGGTTACAGAAAATGGATGGATGGATGTACAGATGGATGTTATTAACTCTCTGATGGACATTCAACAAGATTGACACTATGGGTGTGTTTAACCTCAAATGTCTTCCTGACTACCCAAAACAACACTGTCCGATTGAACAGTCCTTTTTTACCATTCATGCCATATCATACATACAAAGTCATATTGGAGCACCTAGAGAATGGCCCTCTTTGTCTTATTCTGGATCTCAACTCAAGATCCTGCTATGAGCTCCAGATGGATCAGACCTCTGCAACTAATGCTCCACATGAAAGCCCTTTCGCCCCTCTTTTTCAAAGTCCGTTGATGATTAAAAATGAAGCTGACGAGATCATTTTAAGAGCTCAGGAAAGATTGATTGATGATTTTTCACTGGTTGCTAATACTTCCTTCATGCTCTCCAGCATCTCCTGTCCACACAAGCACAGCAGGCTATTCTGGGTCTCGGGTCTCTGCAGAGCTCGGTGCCTCTAACCTGCCCTCTGCTGCTGTCGTGACAGAATATCAAATCTCCACTGCCTTCTTACTTGTTCCCAAAGCTCATGCATTACCCACAGACGGTAGGGGATTCTACGTACAGAGTAGAAAAAAAAAAACATCTTTTAAATCTTATTTTTAATTAACTCAGAATTATACTTTTATATTCAGCTTCTTGCTGATTCATGCTGAAACTGTTCCTAACTGCTGTGACGTGCTGGTTGGATGCGCTGTAATATTTATTTTTACCTGCATGGCTGCCCTCGGTCGCTTCAGCCTACCACCATGTCACTGCCATGTGCATTTGTCCCAGACCTTTGCAGTCCGTCTCTTAGATCCTATTTGCATGGAAGTTTCTTGCGAATTATCACTGCATAAAATGCATTATTGATATTATGCGAGCGATGACTTCTACTAGCCGGCTGGTATGTGTTTAAAATATTTACATTTATGTTGAAAAAAAAAAGCAGATTGATTTTTTAAATGAGAGGGAGTGTGTTTCTCACGTATCTTACATACAGAACCATAAGGCAAAGTAGCACTGAGTGCTCGGTCCAAACAAAGGGGGAATGGACAAGGATCAGATGTTGTACTGTGTGCATTTTTGACATTAGGGATTTACATTTGTGTTTGTTTAGCAGGCACTCTTATCCAGCATGACATACTTTTTTTAGAGGCATTTATATTTACATATTTGGCAGGCACTTTTGTCCAAAGTGATGTAAAATTTCGGCAAACATTCATACTGTCAAGGACCCGACTGGGCATAAGTGCAATGAGGCTGGGCTTCCAATGAATGCCCAGGTAGAGGTGTGAGCAGTTTTTGGAGCAGGCACTAACCAAACCAATAAGACTACTGTATGCAAAGGCCAGTCAATGCAATAATAAAAATAAGAGCTTTCAAAGAACAATCAGGTTAGTAGAGGAATTCATGGAACTGGTGGGTTTTAAGGTGTTCCTTGTAGATAGAGATGGAGTCCGATGATAGGGCGTGATTCAGAAGCTCATTTCATCACCGGGAACCACACAAGAGAACTGTCGGGACTTCGGGATTTCAATCTGACCAAAAGGGGCAAGAGTCTTTGTATGGAGAGGGGCAGCTTGTATATTAATGTATCTGTAAGACAGCACTAAGGATCTGAACTAGGAAACAGGGTCAACCAGTCCATGGAACAACTTGGGGAGTTAAGAACCTTGCTGAGGATCCCGGCAGGAAGACCGTTAGGCCAACCCTGGGATCTGAAGTGGCAAGCTGAAGATCACAGATACAACGCCCCATCTGACAGAGCCACACACCTCCAGGACTGGCATGGAAAGTATATGCAGGATCACAGGATCTGGCTCCTTTGGGCTGTTTTCTCAGCAGCATCTCTTTATGGGGTTCAGTGAAGAGAAGATTGTGCTAAACGGCACTGGGGAGAAGAGACACGCATTCGTATATTTTTCCAGTAAGTCCACGAGGAAATCAGCCTGCTTAACATTTTCAACAAGTCATCTTCCGGCCCGATCACAAAGCAATTGTATGCTGCCGTTTGTCAAATTATTCATTGATTCATTTACATATTTATTTGTCTATTTGCTTAGCGCCACCATAAAGCAATTTCCAATCAACGTATGGTATGATTATTTAGGCGCCGTATTCAAAGCACCTTCCCACGGATTACTTTCGTTTGTATTTAAATGAAGCCCAGAGACATGTGCAATATGAACGGCAGAGGAGGAGAGATTAGGCTTTGGTGCGGGTCTGAGAACACAGGCACTCGCCTCGGTGTTTAGCATGTCTTTCATACTAAAGTTAGGGGGGGGGGGGCATCTGTGAGGCTCATTAGAGTTTGGAGCTGCAGGGTGAGGGGGTGTTTGGTCCCGGTCAATTAGAGACTGAAAACAGTAGACAGAGGGAAGGAGAGAGGGCGGATCGAGACACTAACAATGGAGGCACCTCTAATTAAGGCTCTGCTGAGCCCACTATGTGTGCCCTGCTACTTGGGCGCTTGAGAGTGATAAGTGGCCGGTTTAACTTAAAGCAGGCGGTTTGTTTTGTAAGTTTTTCTAACCTTTCTGCTGGATAGCTATGTGTCTGTTGACATGTGCGTTCAGGTTATCAAGTGCTTGTTGAATGAATATGTTTTATGTACTCCAAAGGCAGGGCATCACCATAGAGCATACAGACAGAAATGCATTCTGGGAGATCAGAAGGCTAAAACTGGTTATGCTTGCGGAGGAGGTCACTTTATTATTTAAAAATTATTTAAAAATTGTTGACCCTTAATGCTTAATGTTTTGATGACTGTCCAGGAGTCAAAGATGCATTAATGTTTATAGAGTGCAGTGAAGGGACCAACAGCGGCCAAGAAGCAGACATGGAGAGTTAGGATGTGCAGAGTGGGGAGTCTCACAGGAACCTTTCTACCTTGGGAACATACTCAGTATGGGAAACCGGACCACATGCACCTGAAGCCAAGATCCAGGGAAGCGGTTTTGGACAAACTAAGGACATTTCTCTAATATTGATTCATGCCTTAAAAGCAAACGGTCATTTATTCTAACCTTAAACAACAGACAAAGGAGGACAGAGTGAAGATGCACTCAGGAGTGCACGGCCAAGGGTGAGAGGAGGAGACACCGTGCACGAGATCCGCTGAGGACCAGGGGGTGTCCACTGAATGGGGGAGTCTGGGTAGGCCGTAAGTGGGCACGCAACCTTCACCTCTGAGAGGAGCACTTAATTTTAACACCAGTAGGGCTACAGCAATTAGTGTCCCTCATCGCAAGTGGCTGGCATCCATGAGCAAGATATTTTTAGAGTTTTAACTTAATGTAAAAAAAAAAAAAATTCAGGCACTACTGGGGTGGCGTGGGCCTCTGCAGTTTAGGATGATTGGCCTGTCACTGGAAGGTCGGCAGGTCATATCCCAAGGCCAGCAGAGTAGTCACATGGTCACTGGGCCCTTCAGCAAGGCCTTTAACCCTGAGAGATGCTCCAGCCGTGCCAGATAAATGGGTGACCCTCCGTCCCCAAACTTTACTCTCACCTGTTTACACTTCACAGAAGAACAAAGAAAATTGCACAAATGTGAAGCCTTCCTGCAGACTGGTACAAATGGCAAAAACGATTCTTTGGCAACACTTGAAGTGACAGGAATAATGTAGGATTATACTATTACTTATGTATTAATTAAATTAAGTGTTAGTTACAAATTGATCTCATGTTTGTTCATCATTAATCAACGCATCTTTTATCTCAAGCAAGTACGGTATTTGTTTTCTATATCTGTTAATTATGTAAACCTTTGTGAGCCACTGAAGGAATCACTGAAGGAAATATTGTAGGAACACATAATGAATAACACAAGTGAAATACATATCTCGTGTTTGTTCATCATTAATGAATTGTGATACATCATTTATCCCAAGCATTTACTACGTAATATTTGTTACTATATCTGTTAATTCTGTAAATCTTTGTGAGCCACTGAAGGAATCACTGAAGGAAATATTGTAGGAACACATAATGAATAACACATGTAAGATACTGATCTCGTGTTTGATCATCATTAATTAATCATGACATCTTTCATCTTAAGTTGCGCCTGCATTTGTTTATAATTTGTACTTCAGAAGTAACTGAGATACTACTAAGATTTTTTGTTGCCTTAAGTGAAATGTTACCGATTCTTTTCCACTTTTTGTGCAGTACTGAATCGAAATGATTGGTTGGTAGGTGGGTTAGTGAGAGTTACCAAATCCTGTCAGCTATTGCCTGATTTTACCCAGCATTAACCAGAAAGCAACCAATTAGAAGTGCATTCAGCTGGTGAGTAACTGAACCCACACTCTAACCCCACTAACCAAGTGTCCTGACATAACTCCATAAACCCCAGATTACAATATGATACAATGCGTGTCACAGTACTGAACAGGGACCGCTTTAGCTCTCGAGCCCCGTCCCCACACATTCCTTGCAAATATTTTTACAACTGATACCTGCTATTTTTATTGCCTACTTTGCAGTCGTTTTATTTTTATAGTTACTTTATTGTTATTTATTGTCATTCTTATCTTTTTATGCTATTTTGTTTCCTCGCTGTTTTGAATTCTTTAAGCGCAGTAAGCAGTCAGGAGAGTGTTTCACTACACAGAAGTACAGTGTATGAATGATTGTGCTTCTGACAAATAAAACTCCAAATCTGAATTTATTTAATGGCACAAATGACTACAGCATCTGCTACGTACATAAGATAAAAGTGTTCCAAAACCTCTCTGGCGTGTTTATACTGAGAGAAGCGGACGTTTTTCTGCATTTCCCTGTTTCTTGTTTGCGGTTACAGCATTAGTGTTGATGTAGGACATTCGTTCAGGGAAGCCCATTTGCCCGTTTTTACCGTAGGACACTGGCTGTCGCTCACAGCTGAGTTGCTCTGTAGGATGAGCACGGCTGGCATTGTTGGTTACTGGGACGGTGCATGGACAGCACGCCCCAATAATCATCGCCATTCCCATCCGCTAAGACCCTTCGTCAGGGTGATGCGGGCCCCATTAGCAAGCAGCTGCTACAGCCAGCTCTTACACTGTGGCACTTCCAGGTGATTTCACTTTTAAGGACTTCAATAAGGTGAGCCTGGAGATGCAGGAGGCCTTTTGCGGCTATCTTTTTGAAAATAACTTGGAAAAATTATATTATGTATAGTAAAGATCTAGAAATCTTCGAGGTGGTTCACCATTATAGGCTCCAGAATATGAATTTTACATATATATGATTTTTCCCAATTGTCTTTCAACCCGTGCCTTGTTCAATGGATACTCGATTGGAGTCATTGGAAAGGAAAGAAGTACACAATCCAGGAATTTTTTCCAACACAAACGAGCAAATTATGTAGTAGTTTATAGATGGCATAAAATGTAAAAAAAAAAAAAGTCTTAGCTTGCATGAACCAGCTCAGCCAATCAGGACAGAATATATGCATCTTAAACTTCATCCTACAACAGGCATGCTTTGTGTGTATATATATATATATATATATATACACAAACAATAAAACACACACACATGTTTGTATTCATATCTTTGCAGAGTACTCCATTCATTGCTATGAGCATAACCCTAGCCCCAGCAATGACATCCTTAACTCCTAACCAGCCCTAACCTTAACCATAAAGAACCAAACAAAATGAGAGGCTTTTGGTATTTTATAGTTTTCTTATTACAGTCACAGACTGAGTTTCCTGTATAAATGACCCCCCCCCCCCACACACACACACACAGTACATTCTAGTAGAGTACATTGTGACTGTATCAGAATATCCTTTGGCATACTGTCACTTGCTCAGGCAGAGCTCTGTGTCTGACATGCAATCATTATTATTTGGCTCTTGATCCGTGATGGATTCCAGCTGTTATGTACAAACCAATGACTGCACTGTAACAGCCACTCAGCAGAGGGAACACATTGAGCTTCCATCCTGTTTACACTGCAGCAATACCATCAACCAAAAACCTCTCCAGAAACCAGTACTGGGTGCCCATGTGGTGCCTTCCAGACGAGCTTCACTGCAATTTCCTGCTGGGACGGAAGCCCGCACCGGTGCTTTGCTAGGTCGTCGCCCCCTCAGAAGATGCCGCCCTGGGCAGCCGCCCATCCTGTCCTTGCCAGTATCCGCCCCTGTTTATAAACCATGTGACCTGGTACTACACAAAGTGTAACGGTTCCCGCTCTGCACATAGAGCAACATTTATTGTACCGTACCTATTTTAGGAGGCTGAAGTCTGAAAAGGTGAAACTGCATAAAGCCGATAAATAACCTAATTGAGTTGTGCGACTTTTTTATGTAGCTTTGTGTTTCGCACTTTAATAGTGTGGCCCAATTATCCCTCTGGCACTATGTAAGACACACATCAGCTCAGATCTGCTGCTGGTGCTGAATCTGTTTTTAGACTGATGACCTCCAGTAATGACACAGAGCTGGGGCTTTTTAATAAAAGCTAAACAACAAGTAAGCAAGGCTAACATCTATGTAATGCACCACCAGCCCACGCTCCCTCTGACTTTGTCCCTGCTAGTGACATCTTTGCTTTGGCAAATCAGCAGTGAGAAACCATTGTAGATAATGTGTGATGCCACTCAAAATAACGCCAATCAAAATGTGCATGGATAATAATACTTACTGCGTTACACAACAGTATTGTTTATTCTGCTGTCCTTCAGTTGCCTATACTAATTAACCAGTAAGCAGTTAGATCTGGATACTCCTGAGCTGAGTCAACAGTAAAACAAGCAGTAAAACAACAGTAAAAAAAAATTCAGACACACAGTCCTAATGGCAGAACTGGCTCTATTAAGTATAGCTGAATGGGTCCCAGTTTCGCCAAAGAACAAGTTCTTGGCCATTTCCTTAGCTGATTCTTTACTCAGGTGGTTAAACATCTGACAAGGTGAAATTCAGACTCCAAAAAGACCACCTGCTGCTATATATATAAGGGAAAATGAATAAACAAACAAACAAATAAAAGTCTGGGCAAAAACAGGTTTTGACCTGCAGTAACAGCCTTGGTTCCCTTGTCTCTTGGCATCCTTGTCTCTTGGTTTCCTCTCTTGGCTTCCTTGTCTCTTGGCTTCCTTGTCTCTTGGTTTCCTCTCTTGGCTTTCTTGTCTCTTGGCTTCCTTGTCTCTTGGTTTCCTTGTCTCTTGGCTTCCTTGTGTCTTGGTTTCCTCGCTTAGCTTCCTTGTCTCTTGGTTTCCTTGTCTCTTGGTTTCCTTGTCTCTTGGCTTCCTTGTGTCTTGGTTTCCTCTCTTAGCTTCCTTGTCTCTTGGCTTCCTTGTCTCTTGGTTTCCTTGTCTCTTGGCTTCCTTGTGTCTTGGTTTCCTCTCTTGGCTTCCTTGTCTCTTTGTTTTTTTTGTCTCTTGGCTTCCTTGTCTCTTGGTTTCCTCTCTTGGCTTCCTTGTCTCTTGGTTTTCTTGTCGCTTGGCTTCCTTGTGTCTTGGTCTCCTCTCTTGGCTTCCTTGTCTCTTAGCTTCCTTGTCTCTTGGCTTCCTTGTCTCTTGGCTTCCTTGTGTCTTGGTTTCCTCTCTTGGCTTCCTTGTCTCTTGGCTTCCTTGTCTCTTGGTTTTTTTTGTCTCTTGGCTTCCTTGTCTCTTGGTTTCCTCTCTTGGCTTCCTTGTCGCTTGGCTTCCTTGTGTCTTGGTCTCCTCTCTTGGCTTCCTTGTCTCTTGGCTTCCTTGAATGTGGGAGAGCACAGTGTCAGTAACAATGGGCGGGGGCCGTTCTGCGACCCAGCGGTCTGAAGGGCTACAAGCATCGGACTCGGAACAGCGGCCGCTGGAACAGAATCAAACGGGCCGTTTATCACATTACGGGCCTGTCCCTCGTCCTTGTAGGGCTGGGTCTGTGCTCCAGCAAAAAGCTCTTGCCGAATCAGTTTACCCTCATAAATACTAAAGTGCCCTCCTCCCCATCTAATTCCCCCCCCCCCCCTGCAATCTATACTAGCCTGACACACACACACACACACACACACACACACACACCTGATTTGCAATTCTAAGTGTGACTTGGCAATCACATGGGTGCTCTGTAGGAGTTCTTGCCCCCTCCGCACCACCCTAATCATTTTATCTCTGCTTTACAAAACCACATAATCACTGATTTAGGGGGGATTAGTGATGTAACATGTACGAGACGTGTTGTTTTCCCGCGCCTTCGCTCTCCTTTAAGAACCCCCCCCCCCCCACTCCCATGGCCCCGCACCCTTCTCCTCTTTACATAATTTTGTTAACAAAAGAGGCTTGACTTTTGCAGTGAGGCGGGTGGCCCGTGGAGAGTGGAGCTCCCGGAATATTAATGACCCAGACAGGCCAGTGCGCTGTCACGGCAACGCAAGAGCCATCCGATACGCGGGGGGGTCTACTCACACACTGCTGTTTTGGGGATTAAATATCTAGGTGCTACATTAGATATACATTTACATAGATTGAGGGGGAACCCTCCCACCCTGTCAAATTACACTGACTTTTACAATTCTAAATGACATTTATGACGAGGTTTAATAGCGATGGTAAGTCCATATCCCCCATACCCAAGCATCATCATAAATATATGACATTAATTCTACCATTAGAATGGAACATTATTTGAAAGATGCTGCACAACCACTTGACCCTGTCATATACAGGATCTTCCGAATGTGATATTTCTATTAAATTGTATTTAATTTCAAGGCCTTGATTAATAAAATTACATAACAGACCAGCTTTAATCACTGGGTCGGCAAGTCTATTCAAGTCACTGCCATCAAAAACTCAGCAGAACAGGAGAAAATAGACGTAAAATACATTTTTCAAACTATACAAATGAGAAAACCACTTTGAGGAAGTCACAAATAAGTAGACTATCACTTCAGAGTCACTGTAAATGTGGCTCAAAATGAATTACCAGGACACAGTGATGCAATGAAGTGGGATATTGTTCAACAATCTGGACTGAAGTTATTACAGTATTGTATGTTTCTAGTCCAGGTGGAACACTGGCTTCTGTAGCCTGTTTAACCTCCAGAAATGACCTCATTACTACCCAAAAACAAAGGCCATGGATTTATAGAATTCCATTACCCTTTTATTAAAGTAAGTAACATCTACTAATACTCTGTAATATAAACAGTAGGTTGCATGAACGCAAGCTTGCTTCTCTCTCATACATCACTACTGTGAGAAAATGGCCAGGCCTTTCGTCGGGTTAATAGCTTTGGTTATTCTATATATTTGTCAATGCTGAACACTACAGTTGTTGCTGAATGTACTTATTAACAAAGTGCAATTAATCACATGCAGATAGCAGGCGTCACAGCCCAAGATTAAATACTGCAACTAAAGTACTCCGGAATTGTTTTTTATTGTTGCAGGCAAATTCAAATACTATCCAAAGTACATCATTTTCAAAGGTTTACATAAAATGTTTACATGGACAATTTATATATATGGCAAATCGATCAAGTTAAAATATTGACAAAATGCGGGTGCCCTGTAAAAGTAAACAGACATCAGCTTATCTTCACAAACGATGTTTGCGCTCGTTCGTCACTATTAAGCACTTTTCCCAACTTGAGCAAATATTTTGCTCGTGATTGTTGTACTCAGCTGAACAGCAACTTACTGTTGAGTGCAAATACTTAAAAGAAAAGTGTTACTCTGGAGCTTTGTAAGCATCCATACTTAAAGTTTAATATTACTCTAGTTGTATATTTTACTAAAGACCTTCAGCCTAAGTACTGCATCGTATTCAACATAAACACAAGTGGTGGTGGTGGTGGCAGGTTGGGAGGGGGAGTGTGTCGAAGGAGCCGTAAGACCCAGACAGGTTAAGAGGGCCCAGCACTTTACAGGTACCCCAAAATGTGCCCCCCGCTCAGAAAAAACGAAGCGCCCCCATATTATGCGGTACTACAAGTGTGCGGCACTGTCGTGTTGCAGTCGGCTGATAGAGACCAACCCGTCATCTGCCAATGCACGGATACCGCTGAGTGTTAGCTTTCCTCAGCCTCGCTTGGGGGAGAACGATAAATCAGAAGTTTAAAAGACAGCTCTAGTAAAGTGTGAAGGGATAGAGCCAACAGCGGCTGATTGGACTGCTGCTGAGCCCCGTCTCCCATTTTATACCCAAAACGCGCTGCTTTCCTCCATGCCTACACCCTACAAAAAAGCACAAGTCAGTTTGTTTTGCTTCCGTTTCTCAGCTCTCTAACTAATTATTGGGGAAGGGTGCATATGTGCAACAACATGACCGTCATGGCTGACACCTCATGTGCTCTCATGTGCTAAGGAAATGCATAGTTATGTTGGCCGTAGAAACACTTTCTGTGCCTAATTCAGGCAGATGCCTTTACATTCAAAGAAAGGATATTGCTGTGTGTCTTATCAATTGTCTGACAAGTGACAACACGCCAGCAAATTTTACGCGGTACCACTGACTCTAGGAATATGTTTAACTATAGACCTCATGTTATGGAAAGCATAAAATATTTATTTGGCTGATGGTACTGGAGACTTGTAAGACGTAGCATAATATCGCCAGTGCAGTACAAAATTTCTCATAAGACCTTGGTAACACCGCCCTGTACATACACAATATATAATGCCTGTAATGTCACATATAAAACTGAAACAGCACTGATTCTCTACTGCTGCTTTTACAAGTTATTGTAAAAAGAATGTGTGGGTGCATAAAAAAACATTTTGCAACCTTGTAGGCATTGTGTTTAGGAAAAAAGAAGTCTTGCGACAAACGTTATGTATCTTACTGCCAATCCTAGATCACAGAGTAAAAGGAGCTCATTACAGTTACATTCATTTGAGTGATGCTGGGACACTATGAGCTGCCCATCACTGTCCCTGACCCTTGACCCCTGACCTACAGTTGTCTAACAGAAGCAGGACATTATTTCCTTCTTCCAATGTTTTTGATTTAATTTGAGTTAATTTGTGACCCTGAGGCTTCTGAGACGTTCAAGGTCAACTTTATTGTTATTGTAACGTGCACAACCTAACTACTTTGTATTTAGGTTTCTTTTTGGTCTGAGATACAAATCTGGGCAGGCTCTGGGGACTGTGTCATACCTGAGGGATAAACACCCAGGACTCACTGTGCCTTTTACAAGAAACATTCTGTACTTACGTGAACATTCTGTATGCATTACACAGGACACTACCCAGAAAGAAGCCAATTATTTGGTCAAACGACTAAAAGACTGCATTGGGACTTGTACTGGCAAAACTGCCCCGACAAGATGCATTGTTTTTCTGGCACTAAATCATGAAACTTACAAAGATTACTTTTCTTTATATGGCTTTGGGCCAGTTTCCCAGACAAGAATTAAGCCTAGCCCTGGTCTAAACATGGAGAATCCCCATACAAAATTCCAGTTTAGTCCGGGACTAGGCTTAATCCTTGTCTGGGAAACCGGCCCTGTATGTTTAGTTTCGTTGTGTTTAATAGATGTCGAGTTACACAAAGAAAAAATATCTTCACATGCAGTGACAATGAAATACAAAACACGTCTTTGAAATTATTGAAATTATTAAGTTAAATATAATATTAATTTCTGAACTATATACAAAAATAATAAAATAATATGACAAAATAAGTTGAAACAACAATTAATTTAAGGAAACTATTTGTTATTGAAAGTACAGCATATTATCGGTTATGCGACAGCTTTTAAAGGACAGTGAGCAGGGAAAGTGAAAGGAAAGGCTGTATCTATTTATTACCAAATGGAATCTGTCCATAGGTCTTTGACTGGCAGTGTCTTTGTTTGATTCCATGCCTATTCCATGTCCTCTTCCTACTGCTGTTAATGGCCATTGGCTCCATAGGGCAGAGTATTGGGGCAAGGCGTTTAATTCAGCTTTAATTCATTGCTAGGGGATATCACAAATTCAATTTAACATGTTAGAATGCAAAGTTTTTGATATCAGAAGTTCTGTTTTACCTAGTGAGATTCAATGGGAGTTGGAATTTGGACTAGTTTAAATCCCAGATTCTGATATTGGGAATTCAGTTGTAACTAGTTATAATTAAAATTACAACCACTCTCAGAATTGAGACAATTCTGATATCATAAATTGGATTTTAAAGACATTAAAATGTTTCTGATATCAATAATTTGCATTCAAACTAGTCATAATTGAATTTCTGATATTCTCTAATAAAACTAATTGAAGCTAAAACACCTTGCCATACTACCGGCATATTTTAAAGCCTATGAGATACCATCCTGAAATGTTAAGAGAGAAATGATGCTGCATTTTCCATCAGTACACATATGAGCAGCCTGAAGTACTTCCATTTGCATACCATATCTTTCTGTGCTGTTTTGCCAAAGATGGGATTTAAACCAAGGATCTTTGGATCACACGCGAAGACATCTAATGTATTGAGCCACAGTCTGGAATGGGCTTAAGCAAACCTATTGCAGCTGAAAGATACAGTTGTATTTCAAAAAATATTTAAAAAAAATTAGGAAAGTGCAAGCTATGTGACCCAAAGCGTTTAATGTAGCTGAACTTATTTTCAAGAGATCAGGTTGCAAAAGTTAGTTGGGCAGAATTATATTGCATTATTTTAAGCAGTTTTTTTAAGCAGGTCATCTATAACTGAACTGCTGGTTTTTATTAATATTTATTTGTTAAATGACTATACAGTGCATCGAGCATGTTATCACCTCCATTCAGGGTACTGGTAGTGCCTTGTGAATACCATTTAAGAGGGCTTAAGTCCATCATCTTGGCTTTAATTGAGTCATATTATTAGGGACGCCCTTGTGTAATTTTTTTACGACCGCTATTTTAGTGATGACTCACTATGGGACAGATTTAAAGGCTGATTATGAGATGGATATCTGCGCAGGTGCGAGTGCCTGTCCTTTAATGATGTCTCTATGCATGTGTGACAGGGGGTTAGGGGTTTTAAAAAGGGCAGTATGGGGTCAATCTACGAGTAAAAATACCTGCCTTTTATCACACATTTGAGTCCTGTTACCTAGTAACTGTGAGGTACAGTGTGCCAGGACTGCTCATTAAAAAGAAGCATATGGGGAATTGGGTGGGTGTGGCTTCGTGAGTTTGGAGTGGCCGTGAGTTGAGGGCTGCTGGTTTGAATCTGGTTTTTGACGAAAGAGTCATGTGTCCATCATGCTGCTTGGCAAGGCCCAAACACCCCAAAATGCTCATGGGGCACCAAACAGATGTAAATATATGTCTGTGCACTGCAGTGTTCCTGCTACATGCACGCCAATTTCCCCCAGAGATCAATAAAGTCTGTCATGATCTGGCTCTGACCTCAAGCTTTGCTCTTGTGGGTGTCTCCCGAAGGGAGAGCATGATGGGATTTATGAATAAGAAGCATTCCAATGTACTTGTGGAAGTGGCAAATTAAATGCAATTTTCAAGCATATAAATGCTGCACATGTTATTACAGCCATACGTTTTAGTCACATCACCCCACGTTCTGAGGGATGAAGTCCATCAGAAATTACAGTTGTTTTATATAGCAGCCGATTTTGTCCAAAGTGACGCACAAGTGAGGCAAACAACACATTACAAACACAGGACTGTCAAGGAGCTGACAAGGCGTAAGTGCAGCTCCAGTGCGGAAAAGGCTCAGATGGAGTATAACAATAAGTATAGCGATGAACTGACGTTAGCCATATACTGCCTGCTAAGCATATGGGAAGAGGTACATCTAAAAACCTTCTGCTCTAAATTATCGATTATACTAGAGAGAGGGGTTTTATGTAATTAAGGCTCTAAGATTTCTGATTTTGAAAGGCTACATATTTTAGTAAATTTACTGCATGATCCATTAAAGTTAGCTTCGTAATTGTAATCATATAACTCAGTTTTAATATATCACTTGAGCAAATTTCAAAAATTCTATTCCCTTGTTGTGTTTTATATTTTGCCCTTCTACCATGTTTGGGTTCCCAACAAGAGGTTTTAAGTACCAAATATAAGAGTGTGTGTGTGTGTGTGCGTGGGGGGGGGGGTTGCAGAGATCACATTTGAGGACCTAAATGTCCCCAGAGTGTAGTAAAACCTGAAATTTCCCTACGCTTGGGGACGTCTTTTCAGGTCCCCATTTGGACAACCTTGATTTTATAAAAATCCGTGAATGCAATCAAAAAACTTAAAATGCCAAAAGGTTAAGGCTGGGTGGGGGTTAAGGGTGTCCTGATTGGGATTAGGGTTTTTTTTACCCCCATTTAGATACGTCCGCAAGTCTGTTTGTGTGTGTGTGTGTGTGTGTGTGTGTGTCAGGCTAGTATAGATTTCTGGGAGTGGGTAGGGATAGGATTGGTCTCTGTGGGCAAAATGGATATAGAAATAGCTATATTTGTATTTAGGAGCATCACTGACTCCTTTCTAAATATTTGATAATTTTTTTCACAGTGTTCCAGCAATTACAAAACTACAATATAATGACAGAGGTGTTGTAACTTGTCTAAGCTGAGTGCCACTCAATCAGTAATTAAAGGTAAGAGCACTGGGGCGAAAAATTAACAAAAAAACGTACTAAATTTCGAATAAAGATTACACAAATTTATCACGCGCTGCCCGGATCTGCGTAGAAAGTGTTATTGTTCATTTTTTCTCCATCAACATTGAGAGTGAAAGTGACTAAACAGCCTTTAAATACTAATGGTTATAGTGAAAGGGGTAAATCACAGCTTTTCGAGTTTTCTGTGACCTCCTGCCTGCCCCTAAACTGTCTTACTTATTCTATTACCAAGAAAAGAAAAGAGATCAATATCAAGACAAATGAGGAATCCAAACTAAATGCACAGTTAATTAAAACGTCCATTTTCTTAGCTAAATCGTTAACAATCGGAGGGGTTAAAAGGTAAACTGAGCAAAACTTCCCCGAACAGCTAAATACAGGACTATATACATATTGACCTAATTCATGAGAAAATATTCCTAGCCCCTATGATGGAGACAGTGACCCTTACAGGCAGGCTGTGCATAGTGAAATGGGCTTTGACCCGGGCCTGTCCATCTGCACATGAATAGCCTACAGGCCTTGATTTGGGTACCCAGATGTATTACTGCTAACAGCTCTTCCCACCCCATGTTCTGCAATTTCACATTAAAGATGCCCTCCCCCCCAGAATTACCCCCCACTAGGGCTCTATGCTGGAGCCCCACTCATTAAAGGCAATGCAGTTTATGGCTGTTATAAATAAATAAACAAATAAACAAGCTACAGACTGTGCTGTCGTCTAACCCTTCAGTCCATTAGCTCAAAAATTACAAAACAACAACAACAAAAAAAGACCCCTGACACTAATGGCACTTTCTGGTGGAATACTGGCAGAGAGATTAAAGCCCCCCCCCCCATCTCCTTCAACTGTCTCCATGATCGTGTGGTAGCTAAAAGCTCCGTGGGATAGACGCCGCGCAGTGAACAGGGCGGCCGCCTGCTCCTCAGACCTCTTAATGGGGCATCTGGATGTTATATAAACCCCTTCAATGGGACAGCGGCTGTACATCAAACATGTGATTGTAAAGGTCAGAGAATTATACTTCCCAATTATATTACAGTGATGATAATTAGTTGGCTTTTTATACAATTTTTAAGAGATCTTTATATATGTGTCGTAATCGTCTGTACCCGGAGAGTCCCACGTGGCATTGACTAGTGATACAATATGCTAAATGAGCAGAATCAAGGCCGAATCTTTCAAAACTTGATTCCCTTAATTCCCCAAATTCCTGAAACTGGATTTACGTGTACTATCCATCCATCTGCCATAACCACTTATCCCTTAACGGACTGCTGCCCGTGAAGATGCTATGCCTGGGTCCTGGGTGGAGCTTTTTCCAGATGTTCCTGCTGTTATATCCTGGCACTAATAACGCTATCCATCCAGCAAAGGCTGCAGCCTCTCATCTGACATCTCTCCGACACTGCCCTGAATCCCTAACATACACCTCTATCCTTGTCATCATACAGCACTTGGGTGCCGTGAATTGTTCTTCCATCCATCCATCCATCCATCCATCCATCCATTTTTCACCACTACCCCGAGTCTTAATCAGCAGGGCAGCAATCTGAACAGGGATGCTCAGACCTGCCTCTCCCCAAGCACCTTCTCCAGCCCCTGCAGGGGAATACCACGGCGTTCCCAGGCCAGCCGAGAGATAAAATCTGTCCGGCGTATCTGGGTTGGACATGTCCAAAGCACCCAGGGGGCACTAACTGTACTGTTAGCTGTCATTGTTCTGTTACTGTCCTATCAGCTGTAGTGTTGCCATTTCATTCCAGGCAGCCACCAGTGTGACTCAGGTCACTCAGCAAAAGCACTCTCAGAAAGGACAAATGGGATAATTATAATGTGCTATCATTCCAAAATATTAGATAAATACTGCTATACTGTGCTATCATTCCAAATATTAGATAAATACAATTCTGAATCATCAATTATAAATAATTCCATATTATAAACCATACAGACTGTGTAAAAGTCAGGGCCTCAGTCATTCCTTTATGTCTTATAAAGTACATATCATGTTTGGATGAAACTATGAATGCATGACACTGAGAAACCCCTTATGATGTGATGGCACAGTGGTTCTCATCATGGGCGTTGCTGGGCCCTTTTTAATGGGACACGTGCCCCAGTACTGATCAGCTGTGCCGCAGTAAAGCTTCACATCTAGCAACTCCCCTGGTTCTCATGTGTCTGTAAACCTGCCATCGAGTCTCTGCCCCAGTATATCTGTGGCGTTTGCCTGTATTTCTGGTATTGTTTCTGGTATTGTTTCTGGTATTGGTTCTGGTACTGTTTCTGGTATTGTTTCTGGTATTATTTCTGGTATTGTTTCTGGTACTGTTCCTGGTAGTGTTCCTGGTACTGTTCCTGGTAGTGTTCCTGGTATTGTTTCTGGTATTGTTTCTGGTACTGTTTCTGGTAGTGTTCCTGGTATTGTTTCTGGTATTATTTCTGGTACTATTTCTGGTATTGTTTCTGGTATTGACCTCAGTTTTTCTTTCCACACAAAAAAAAGCAAGTTAACTTAAACTGGAGTTGCTAAATCGTCTGTTGCTGTGAATGGTGTGTGTGTGTGTGTGTGTGTGTGTGTGTGCCCTGTGGTGGGTTTTGCTGCCCCATCCTGGGTTATTCCCTGCCTTACCCCTGCTGTTTCCGGGACAGGCTCGGAGCCCCCATGACCCTGCATAAGACAAGCAGCTAACATGAATGAATGACATCTGTGTGACCCAGTCACAGATTACGCTCATAACCTTTAGCTTTTTTTTTTACAATGGACAAAAAAAAATAGACAATACATTTGTTTACATTTGTAAACACCATTCCAAACACATGACAGGTCTTTGACATACAGCCTAAATAACAGTGACGTTATTTAGGGTGCTCCAGTCTGTAAGAGAGATATACGCAGGCAGACTACTTTTGCACTGTTTTGTAGTGTGAAATGAGATTCAGTCCATTTAATTTTGCTATCAGAGAAATTAAAACAGGACAATTTAGGAAGAAGAACATTATAATACACAGCAACAAAGAAAATTAATCTTAAGACAATACTGGCTTCCTCAAGCATCAGTGTAATTTGCTCAGTAATATAGCAATTTTCTGTTCCTCGTGAGTAGCCTTTCCTGAGTCCAAATTGCATGGAGTAAATAAAAAGGTTGTGTTCAACAACTCGGATGTTCTGTTGCTAGTTTTTTGATTATCTTAGATATGGTTCGTAATAGGTCGACGGGCCTGTAATTCAGAAGATTAAAAATTTGGATTTACAGAAAATATAGTCAGTTACAGGTTGACAAAGTGGCTGAGAGGCATTAATATGTTAAATTCAATCTTGATGCCATACATTGCTCTTAGAATGTTTTTAAGTATTTGGAATTTCCGATGTTTATAGTATATTGTATAGGAGATTATACAATAAAGTCTTTCCTGACTTAATTACTAATGTGCTAAATTCTTCTGCAATTGCTTTACATGTACACTATATGGACAAAACTGTTGGGACACACCTCTTAATAATTGAATTCATTCAGATCCATTACCAGAGGTGTACAAAATCAATAACCTAGCCATACAATCAGGTTAACAGACATTTCTGAAAGAATCGTTCTGATGAGCTGTGGTTTCAAGCCACATTTGCAATAAGTCAGTTCTTGAACTTTCTTCTCTGCTAGATATTCCACAATCCACTGTAAGTGGTATCATTGCAAAGTGGAAGAGGTTAGGAACAACAGAAACTCAAACATGAAGTGGCAGCCAGGTAAAGTAACAGAGTGAGAGCTCCAAGTGCCGAGGAGCATGGTGTGTAAAAGTCGCCAACGCTCTGTTGACTCAATAACTGTATAGTTGTAAATTTACTTTGGCATTAACCCCAGCACAAAATACTTTGCCTTTGTGGAATATGCTTCAGTGGTCGAGCAGCTGTGTGCATGCCTCACATCACCAAGCGCAATGCCGAGCATCAGGTGGACATGTATAAATGAAGCCAGACAGAAAAGCGTGATTCATCACTTTAATGGACAAGTCTGGGTTTGGCAGATGCCAGGAGAACGTTACCTGCCTGACTGCACTGTGACAACTGTTAAGTTTAGTGGAGAAGGGATAATGGTGCAGGGTTGTTTTTCTGGGGTTGGACTAGGCCCCTTAGTTCCAGTAAACTCTTAATGCTTCAGCATATCAAGACATTTTGGACAATTCTATGCTTCCAACTTTGTGGGAACAGTTAAGGGAAAGCTCTTTTCTGTACCATCATTACTGAACCTTAGTGCACAAAGCAAGGTCCATAAAGGTATGGTTCGATGAGGTTGGTGTGGAAGAACTTGACTGGCCTGCACCACAACCCCATTGAATACTTTTGAGATGAACTAAAATGAAGACTGCGAGCCTGACCTTGGAAATGCTCTTCTGGATTAATGGGCAAAAATTCCCACATACACATTCCAAATTCTTACGGAAAGCCTTCCCAGAGCAACTGTCATAGCTTCAAAGGTGGGACCAGCTACATACTGATGCCTATGGATTTAGAATGGGATATCAGAAATTGTAATGGCCAGGTGTCCCAATACTTTTGTCCATATAGTGTATTTCTCTGAATTTCTAATTCCAATTGTAATTCTAATTACAATTTCCAAGCCCTTTTTCTCATGCTTATTACCAAAGATGAGATCAATTTGTGAATATGACGAATATATTCTAGAAGCCTCATCAGATACGTGAGGTCAGATTAGACTGTGATCCCTTTGAACTTTTTCTATAGTTTTTATCACTCTTATTCAAAGTAAAACAACCAAGCAATTCATTCTTTGCTTATATCAAATGTATCTAAAGTGTTTCTAAAGCTTTTTATAAAAACTACTTGATGAAGAGGTTCTTTATATGACAGTGACATTAAAAGCCATTTGCAGTGATGGAACAGAGTATAAAGTACGGGGTATGCAATGTCAAATGCATTTAAAGAAAATTGTTTACACCCTATGTCATTTCTTGTACAAATAAGTGGCCTTCCAGTTCCTCTCATTTATCTGCCCTTTCAGAATACATTATAAAGGGAGTTACTTCTGCTGCTTCATTTAGTCAAGATCTCTGTAGAAGAAGGCCAAGTTGGACTCAGCTGGATACTACTCCATCAGATTGTGCTTTAGGCTGAGATTCCATATATTCAGTAGCTCCCGAGTAAGTGGGCCTGTAGTCACACAAAGCCTCAGCATATTCCATCATTTGGGATGAATTAAAGCCGCGCTGCTGTGTCACATCCAGCACAGGCCCGTTAAGACCATCTATCTTAGATGAATTGATTAAGTGTCCTTGCAGGACATTAACTTCATTATCATTTGGCTGCATGTCCCTGGTCAAGAGCCAAATTATTGTTGTGTAGACCAAGAATGATATTTGTCATAATAGCCTTTCATCGGCTGTGTACTTCACAGGAACAACTGCCGGACCGTTATGCAACACAGCTAAAAGCAGGTTACTTATGCAAAGATTCATAGTAAAGCTTCTGACCTGGCAAGTAGCAAGATGGAGAGTAACTGATGTATAACTCATGAACATCACTCTTTAGGTGAATTGTCTTGTTATTATCGATCTTTATTTTGCTAAAATTAAACTTTCCGGGTATTTTTCAATGCAGATTGATTAGACATCAAGCTAGAAATTTTGCTTTAAAACTCTCAACAGCTTCGTCATTATGCCCAGTAGAAATGCAACAATTGCTGAGTTGATTCGTAGTCTAATTGTAATTGTTCTCTTTTCAAGTTTTAATTGACCTGTCCCCGCCCCAAAAATCAACACAATTCTACTGAATTTACATGTCCATCAGATCTTAATTTAATTCATAATATATATATTTTTTTAATGAAAATGTTCCCCACCATCTTCTCCAATGCAGCCAATTCCAGTTACCTACAGGGGGACAAACCAAGGGGGAAGTCCTACTTCGGAGGAAGGATCACACCCTTACGCTCCTCAGTGTTCTATTCTAATTTCCGTACTGTCAAGGCGATGGAAACGGGTCAGCTCCCACAGAACGTCATGAGAGCCCCCAAGCTCAGGATGCCACTGGCGATTAATCATGCACGTGACGGTCACACTTGCGCTGGGCCAAAGGCCAGAAATTGCACAACGCACTGTAGGTTAAAGGTAAAGTCGCGTAGACTTGATTGCCATCAAATTTCGGGTGAACCGTGCACACCCTTTCCATAAATTAGTCACCATTTAAAGACGTCTCCATTCTGATAATTCCAGAGCTAACCCTCAGGAGTTTTTTACACAGAAGTGAGTGTTTTCCCACCAACCCACTTATCGCTAAATTTGACCTTTAACTCATGAGTACGCAGATGAATACGAGAGATGGGACTCCGAGCCTCCCCCTAATTAAACCCACTGATTGGACTGTCGGCTTCCCCTGGCTTGGAATTTGGATCTGGCTCTCCCGGTTTACTGCTGAACCCAGGCATGTCTGGGGGGGGGGGGCAAGGATGCTCAAATGATTGAAAGTGCCCAACTTTTTAAGTGCTGAGTGTCTCTTTTC
>JAODKM010000044.1:14273903-14292248 GCA_026780845.1 Petrocephalus sullivani | reverse complement strand
CGACGGAAATGGGGAAACACAACTTCCCCCCGCCACTACTTAAGAAATAAGAAAAGGAGGAAGAGAGAGCCCCCCCCCCCCCCCAATGCAAATGCACGGAGAATAAACCTGGCAGCGAGCTTTGATTGGTTTTACAAGAATAACACGCGATTACTGTGTATGATGAATATAGGGGCTTAGGCTAGGGTGAATTCTGATTACGGGCCGATATTTTGATTACAAGTGACAACAATACTGAAGTCTTCCCAATCTTGTCTGAAACGCTGATTGCAACATTAAGGGAAATGCATGAAAAATAAATTTATGTAAATACCTGCTCAGTGTGTTCCATTGGAAAACACACAAATGTTTCTTTTTAATGCAAAAAAAAAACAACAACAGTGTTTTGTTTACCATAAAAATGTAACATCTGATATTTTACATAATTCCTTACCGTATTTTTCATTATTGTGTTGTTTAAAATTCTATGTACAAATAGATCTCATTTGTCCTTCGCTGCAGCATTTGTGCTGCTGACATGCAACATGTAGAGAGAGAATGCTAGCAATGGTAAAAGTGCGGCCAGAATTCACGGAGTTCGGTGGTTAGTACTGGGCTACCTGTTTAAGCGCTCAATAGGAGATTCAACAGAGAGCTTCTATCAGCACCAGTCTCAAGATTTGCCTATTAATTTCAAAATGAACCATTAAGAAGAGCATTGACAGGCAGTGACAGCTGTAATTCCGGAACTGTCTGGAGGTTTGAAGCTAATAAATTGGGGTTGAATTATTAATACTGCTGAGAACAGAGAGACATAAAGTGGGATGACTAAAGGCCTGCTTGATGAAGAATGCTTAAGCATATACACAAGGAATTCATTAATCAACATAATAATTAAAAGAAAATGTTGAAAAGCAATGGTGTTTCCATGGCGACAAAAAGCAAAGTTAAGAACTCTTTTCTTTTTTTGTTTTTTTTTCCATGCCATCGCCATAAATGATGCTACTGCGATTATGAGGACTGAAGAAGAATAATAATAATAAAGCAAAAACAAAAACATTAGGAATGAATGCCCTTTCCGATAGATTGGATTGCTTTGTAGTGACCTGATTTTGAAGGTCTAGTGTAGAAACACCCTTCCCAAAAGGAATGAGACTGGCATCCAGGTACTGAACTACATATTACCTTCAGACCTTCAATTGTAACAGTTGAATAAAATACAAATGTTATTCATTGCCACAGAACTCCACTGCCCCCACTGATCTCTGCCGTCACTCACAGGAGACAGCAGACATTGTGATGGATGTCACACTCAATGTCGGGCGAATGGTGGCGCTGTGGTGGGATGACTCTCTGGGGAGACAAATTCTACTGGCTGCTTTAATTGTCCCAGTGTTGGCATGTCGTGCTGATGGCATGACCTTGGCGTGAACGAGTCATGGGCTTGTCTGTTCTATCCTCCACCCACACCGCACCACCTTTGTATGTTACATCATCAACTCCTTCTGTAGGTTACAACCCTACAGAACATGGAAAAGTCCAAGGCAGCGAATCCTTATGCAAGGCATTTTAAATTAGGTTTTGTTCTTGGCTGAATTTTCTTGGTAACCCATTTTACTTTTTTTCCGTTTTCTGGCAAGCACGCAGTTTAATACTTCCACAGCTGTCCATCACTCCCTGGCCCAGAATGGTTCGGTGACGTCATTCACCAGCCAGAGCAGTATCAGGATTCCTCCGTTCCGAGGACGGCCTCCCTACTGGCTAGTTCTTGGCACTTTGCAGAAAGACAGCCCACCAGAAAGGTCCAGGGTCATTGAGAAGGCAGCTTTGGAAGATTATGGGAGAGGAAGGCTGGAACAGCTAAGCACAAAACCGGAAAAGAGACACAAGGCCATCATCGAGAAAGGACGGAGCCTGGTGTGAACGGACCAGCGCCTTGCACAGATGGATTTCCACCCTTCTGCTGAATTCAGCTCTCTGATTGTTCAACAGTCAAGGAGAGTGAGAGGTGATTCATTGTCCGAAAACCAGGAAGGGGTGATATGGGGCACCCAAGTCCAATCGCCCTGAGAGCCATATCCAAACGAAGGACAAAGCTTTTGTTATACAGCACTGTGCCAAAGTCTTACGCAGTCGAAGAAAATGATATTTAAATGATCTTCAAGTCGGTGAACAACTATCACATTATTGCTGTGAAAGCATGTCAGCTTAGCCAATTCGAAGCCTCTCCTGAAGTCACCCTGGTACCTCCAGCAACCATGCAATACACCCATCTATTTGTTGATTCAACCCTTAGTACACCGTTTTAGGCTAAGCATTGCCTCATAAAATGATTTGGCTAATTCAGCTAATTAATTAATTGAGCTGGTGGTGAAACGTAATGAATAAATGGCATGGCTGAGGTGCCCCTGAGGAGAGGTTTGGGAACTGAAGCTGTGTTCTTCCAGCCAGCTAACAGCTAAAAGATATCAGGAACATTTTGGAGAACATAGGAAGTTCTTATTTATTCTTGTGCATGCGTCCTATTGTTAAATTGTGTTCTTTTTTTTTGAGAAAAAATTCCCTTTGACTCAAGACTGCTTTTGTACAGGACTTCGCTGCCATGGAGACGCACATCTAAACATCTTTACAGGTGAAATTAAGGGGGAAATGAAGCAATCTGCAAAACACATCATTCAACTTCATAAAAGCAGTCGCAAACTCCCAGTGAAATTGCTGTCTTTGCTCTCTCAGAATTTCAAAATATATTCTGTCTGCACAGGGAGAATGACCTAACTAAAAAAGTAGATGTAATAAGTGTGTTTTCAGTAAATGTCTGGAAAAATGTTTTCTTATTTTGCAATGAAATTGCTATCTATATTACGCAGTGGGCTGCTGGGAAAACGCAAGAGCATTTCTGTACATCCTAGGATATAAACTGGTAATCTGTCAGTAACAAGTCTATTACTGTAAATGAAATACCACATGCTGCAAAAATATTCCTAAAATGGTGTCGAATATGTAGATACCCATAACCCACCTGGCAGTACAATGTTACCTCTTCTTGCATAGAGGTCAGTCCATTTCCAATGTAATGAACTGAGAAATCCACACCTAAGTGTACAATTTTCTAAATAAATACAAGCAAGCAAACACCCCCCTCAAAATGAAGACAAGTCGCATTAAAAACAGCTCGCATAATGCTGCCACTGAGATTCTAATAATATTCTCCATTCTCGGTGGCTCAAATCTCTTTGCTTTGAATTAACAAAATTTACAGTATCAGTATCATTTGATGTACAAGGTTGCCATAAAAAGGGGGGGGGGGGGGGCGTTAGGACATAACTGGATCGGTCAGGGTTGGGGGCCAAATAAAATGTGCTTTCATGGAGTCCCTGTTCTTCTAGGCTTCTGCAACCCAAGGTATGGCTGCTGGGAAGACGATGGCGTTTTATAGGGCCCATTCCATTTTATGGCTTATTGGCTCGTCATATAGAAATTTATAGAAAGAACTAACAAATAAAATAGTTTTCAACCAGCCTTTTCTTATAGGAACAAACACAGACATTCATTGCCAGATGACTGAAATTCATATTTAAAGGCAAGATCCAGCACCAGCAAGAACAAAAACAAAACAAAAAGTAAATCCTCATAAATAGTAGTGGTGTGCGATACTGCTAAATTTGGTATCGAACCGATACCAAGTAAACACAGGGCCAATATCACCGATACCAATACCGATACCAATACCGATACCAGTACTTCTTACTTACAGAGGCAGCTTATATGTAGGGGACAGCAATGCATCATCAATATGCTAAATCTGATTACATTTTCATAACCACCAAATGTTTTTGTGATTTCTGCACACCACATTTAATTAGTTCATTATGTGCATGTTATAACTCAGGACAGAATTTTTTTAGCAAAGTTTTTAGTAATTTATTGTTGTAATGAACTAAATTTAGAAACGTGAAATCTGCATTAAATTATTGGGGAACAAATGTTTTACAACTTAAATTTCTCTTTTCAAGTTATTTCTTTAGAAACAACAATAAGAAAAAAAATCTCCCTTTGATTACACTTATCTGCTTTTATAAACAGTAAAAACAAAGTTCACACAGCTATTTCTGAAAATGAAAGTAAATAAAATGCAAATACAAATTATCAGCCTTTAGCTCCTCTTTTTCTCTGCCATGTTGCCGCGCTACTCTCACTCTCATCTAGGGGGCAGTGTGGAGGGACACCCTCTCCCCCCAAAGACACTGCATATGCTGGTATTTGTCTGCCTACTTTTCATAGGGGCATCTTTTTCAAACAAAAGAGGGGAGCTATTATGGCAGCAGACAAAAAATAAGATTAATAAAACCACTCTGGAGCGAAATGCATGCTTCCCTGCAACCCCAGACGGATTTCGGTATAATTGCACTGCAAAACTTTCAATACACCCTCCATGACGGATTAAAAATAACAGCAGGACATTGTTAGCTTCTGTTCTCTCCACCTCCCTCCCAAAAGAAAGATTTCAAAATGAAGGCACCCCAGGATTCACTTAGCTGAAATGTATGAAAAACCACTTGCATGACATAACTAGGTCCGATTGGCAGCCAAATCCAGTGGGGTGCTCAATAATCAGGCCCGATGGAGGAGAATAACTTCTGAAGTACTGAAGGAACCGGACCGCAGGAGCACTGAGATGCCACACAACTGCCCACATACGGGCCTGACACCTGCGTAGAACAGCAGGAACGGAAAGCAATGTTCCGACCCGGTTCAAATGCTACGGTGACAGCAAAGTCGCTAGCATGGCCCGGGTGCCATCGCCGCGTCCGACATTCCAAACCCGACTGCGAGAAGCTTGATGTAAACAGCGTGACACCAAAGGAGCGGGAGGTAAAAACTTCCCTCGGGGTGTCATACCGTGTTCGCGGCCAGACAGTGAAAATGACCATTTTGGCCGAGGAAAAACTCACCCGCAAGATTTACCCACAATTAAACCCTGATGGCGTCTCAATGTTGAAAAAATGCCAGCCCATTACCCTCTCTCTAGAAGATTTATACCGGAGAAAATGTGCCGAAAAGTAAACACAGAGTAATTAATAAAGCTGAAAAACTATGCAGTATGAATAAAGGTGATGGCAAAAACTCAGAGTAACTTCAGTGAAGGGAAAGACCAATTGTTTTCATGTACCCAGTGTCACCCCGTTTATCCGGTTGTCCCTCAAAACCACCCACCCCCCTCAAACACGTTATTATTTTTTTTATGCAGTTTATTTAAGATCCATGAGTCTGATTGTAGGCTTAGGGCCAGATTCAGGTTGAGCAGCTCATAAATCACCCTGGGTCACGCTTTGTTTACTGGCTGACACTTACAAAGCAGACACAGCAAGAGCATATTCAGTTTTCCAATACATTTGTTTTGCTGGAGTGGGGTAAGGTGATGCTGATAACATGACAGTAAAGCATTACTCCTTCCACATTGCCCCCCTCCATGATACAGGCGCACCTTTTCAGTCCCAGACAGTCTACTGTCTTTATTGGAGATTACACATTTCCAATGGAGTTCACGATACTCCTCATTCAAACCACCCACTCTGCCATCGGCACAAATAAACAGGCTCACCGAAGCCTATCCGTACTTCTCGGAGGATAGCTCCATCTTGGAAATCTTTTTCCCCCTTTTTTTTATTTGGCACTGACAGGTCATTTTTAAAAGACGTGCTGTGAAACTGAGCGGCGGCGAGCGGCTGATTCGCTCCTGCGGCGGGAAGACGCGCGCACCCGCCTCTCGGGGTGGGGGGTGTGCGCGTCTTCGCTGGACTCGATGCGTTTGAGCATTTCGTAAGAATGAGCGAAAATAAATAAGTAAATCGAACAAGAGGCAAGAATTCCAGTTCTGCCGGCAATTTGTACAAACAACGTTTTGAAAAAATGTTTGAAAAAAAATTGTCCATATTTATTACACATGTGACTACCAAAAAAAATCAGAATAAAAATAATAATAAACCTGTTTACCGTCATGCATGCCCTGTGGGAAAATGTCGAAAAACAATCAAGCATGAAGGAAATTGTCACGATCCCTGGGCAAGTTCAATAGAATAGAATCACCAATAAATTACTGAAGGTGGGCTAATTAGTCACTGCTTGCACCAGCACTGTTTTAAAGACATTGGTCACGTTTCATTGGGAAAACAGCAACAGCCCTTCCGCCTTTATTCTAGCCCCTAAATCCAAGTCACACATGGTTGTTTTAGCCAGCAAACCATACTGGCAATTGAGTGTACATGGGAGCCATGGGATTTTCAGGCTGTGTGTGTGTGTGTGCCCCCCCCGCAGTGATAAAAACCTATTAGTTTGACCTTGTGGGGACAGTTTTTTGGTCCCTACAAGGGTAAACAATTTCGTAAAAATCTGCTACTGCAATCAAAAACTTTAATATGCCAAAAGTCTTGTTGTCTGGTTGCTTAGGGTTATGTGCACAGTGTGTGTGTGTGTGTGGGGGGGGGGGGTTGTTTGCATTGCCACAACTCCATCCCAATAACAAAAACAATGGAAGTCCTTAACTGCGCATTCTGAATGAGGATCAATATGCTTCGTATTTCATTGATTCTAAGAAAGCGACATGGTGAGATACTGGGTCACTCTCACTGTTATATTCCCTGTTCATAAATTGTACAATCTGCCCTATGAAACAAGAACGCTCGGTGTTTATGAGGTACCGGCTTTGTAAGAATGTCAGCGTTAAGAGTGATCTTGCAAAACGATTAGCTAACATGCTACCACAGGAGAGCCACAGCCACGCCAAGACAAACATAGCAGCAGAGCACGTGCCATATATTAAGGCACCTGCTTATCTGGAGGTCCACACTGACACCTCGGGTCCAGCTCACCAGCGCCAGCCACCTGCACTCTGCTGCTGTGGTCATCCTAGAGTGGATGTCCTGGATAAACAGAGATATCAGACTAGCCACCATCTGCAGCAGGGCCCTGAGGATGTTAATGAGTATAGACAGAATGCATATTAAATGCCGAGGGACAGACATTTGGGTAATCTATCCATTACACAACTCTCTGCTCACTCTGTCTTTATTTCTGCCACAGTGGCCAGGCATAGCCATGTGAAGTCATAAAGCAGCACGCGCACAAGGCAGGGTCCTGGGCTAACTGCTATGCTAATAATTAATATATACATTGATAAAAGTAATAATAAGAATGCGGAGGTGAGATTTTTTTAGTCTAAGATGGGCAACTTGACACCACAGAAATCAGAAGCAGCATCCATTTGTAAACAACTAGGTATTTTGTGAATGAACAAACAAGCATTATTTATTTATTTATCGTGTAAAATATTTTTTTCCCATACTTATTGCAAAAAAAGTATATATACTTTATATACCCATATATACCCATATATTATATATATGGGTATATATACCCATATATTTGAAATTTTTTTTTTTAATTAAATTAAAAAAATAAATTCCTGCACAGAGTGGCATCATAAAATGACATTATAATTATGGAGAAAGAATAGCAATCAAAAGTAACACGTTTTCTGGAGATAATTAACAACACATACCAACAGTTTAATTAAGAAAAAGGTTCAGAAGATTTGCCGCATGTTGGAAAATAATTAAAAGTCCAACATCTGGCAAAATGGAAAAATGTATCTGCACAATGAAAGATCCTCATAAACTGTTTAAAATAACATGACATCATGTAGGCCTACATGAAGGATGGTTTGTGTGACTTTGACAACGGGTCTATGAGGAGAATAAGGCAGAACACGACACAGATGATATAGGTCCTATAGATTGCAAAGAACATTCATAAAGTGCAGATATCAGCTTTGTGACATTTTGCAGTACTGCCTGACAGCCTGATAAAATAAATCAAATTACCGCTTCGAAAAAGTCCAGAATGTAATTATCTTAAAGCAAACACCTGTGGGTGTAACAGACTATAAATAAAAATATGTTACTGGAATTCTGGACTTTCCAGCAAATCGGCAGAGCTGACTGTAGGCCTGTACATAATCACTATACGGTGTACTTTTCTAATTTTAGGACTAAAGATTGATTTTAACATTGACTATTTAAATAACCAAAGAAGTCAGGGAGAAGATGGAATAGCAAGCAAAGATTGCTTTGGCCCGGATGGTGAAAGCCACTTGACATGGGGATGGGGCATGGTCCATATGGAGCTGGTGCTGGGAATGAATGAAGCACCAAACAAGGCAGGGAGAGGGAATACAAAAGCCAATTTGCTGTAGTGGGGGAGTCTAACAATCATATTCAGGGATGAATTCAGGAACAGACACGGGAGATCTGGGCCACTGTAGTGAGGGGAAGATTTAAAGAAAAGAAAAATCAAACAAACAAGGAACAGGTGGGCTGAATCAGCAACAGAGGAACATCCCCTGTTCCCTGAAACCCTCCCTAACACAGACATTGCCCTCGATAGTGAGGCTTGTGAGATATCAGTTATAATAATACCAGCACATTAATATGTACAAACTACAATAAACTGTGTAATGGTATGCAATGTACTACTTGTTTTATTTTACATAGGCTTTATGGGCTGGCCAGGGGTAGCATGCAAAGTGGGGGGGTTACGTAAGCAGTGGTGATGCAGTGCACAGCCCTCTCCTTCCTGCTAAACGCTCCTAGCTATTTCTCCTGCGTACACACAGAACAGTTTTTAAGCTGCTTTTTTACCTCGCCTGGATCGAGCACTACGTGCATCCTGTGGTCTTTCTGAGGCAGGGTCCCGGTTCAGATGTCTTGGTCCCACCACCATCATCTTTCATTCTGCCCTCAGAACATTTTTATGTAAGGAGAACTCGCATGAGGGTAATTATTGGCATTAACATAGAAAAAGGGGGACATAGTTCTATGGTAGGACAAGAGTTAAAACTATGACATTGATGGTGAATCTATCTAGATATGTGCAGATTAGGGAGGCCCAGTGGTCAGCTTGGCTACATACCTTTAGAGACCAGGGTCTGAGACGCCACCCTGGCTCTGTGTATGTGGAGTTTGTAGGTTCTTTTTGCGGGCCTCCCCCACAATCCAAAAACAAGCTTGGGTGTGAATGGTGTGTGTGTGCCCTGCGATGTATCGACACCCTGTCCCGGGTTATTCCCTGCCTTGTGTCACCAGCTTCTGGGGCCCTGCATAGGATAGGTGGGAATGGAAAATGGATGGACGTAAGCAGATACAGTTAACATTGTACTTCTTTAGTATTTGTTCTGCATTCTCTGTAAATCACATTACACCCCTGCTGATTTAAACTTGCCGTCACTCAGTGTAATGATGCCAACTCCTGGTGTTAATTAGCAAGTGATGCAACCAAGATTAGAACCATGTTCCGAAGCTTGCATTGCGCAAAGCACAACCAGTCTTGCACTCTGCAAAGCACATTGAGAGAAGTTGTTATAGTTATAGTTATAGTTATTATTCTAAAACGATTGACCTTGGAGATAAAGGTGATCCAAACAAAATGCTAATCATGCTAACTCATTAAACATACTTGTGAATTAAAGTATTACACACATGGAATAAGCTAGCCCATGGGGTGCAAAAAGTACCACCCCAGTCATCTAAACTTCTACCAAAATCAGCGAGAGTGGGAAAAACTTGGATGTCTACAAGCATCATTCAAAGCAGGGGCCTGTACTGTACCTTGAAGCAGGATTTCTTCCTTAGCTGGATGACTTGCAGGATTTAAGGTAATCTGGGATAAATGTAAGTGAAGGAAGATAAAGTCCATTTAAACTATTCCAACAAGTCACCTGGCTTAGCAAGAAATACAGCTTTGTAATACAGGCCACAGTGCTATTGTAGTTCTTGTCTGGAAGTTGACTAAATGGCTGAGCTGTTGTGCAAATACTAGTGGTGGACAACATGACCATTTGCTGTATTTTTTTTACTCCAATAGATGGGGCTCTCTGTTAAAAAAAAGGCACAAAGGATGCTCAAATTAAACCAAGATCACCATCTAGTGGGGTTAGAAAGTACAGCAAATGGTTCATGAAGCGTCATGTCATCCCTCACTAGCAAGTACCATGAAACCTAGTGTTATGGTCTGTTATGGTGATTTTATTCGGCTACATTGGAGATGAATGTTAATTCTCAGGTTCATAAACAACAACAGAAAGTGCTCCAATGTCCAGTGCATGAGATGCAGATTCTCAGCAAGACTTTAAGGACCAAGCAGTTTCTTATGTAACATGTAAGTACACATAAAAAGAGACAGAGAAGAAAATTCAATTAGACCAACTCTTTTTAAATAAACTGTACTGCTTTAACCCCCAACAAAAAAGCAGTAAAGGTAGGCCTTGAAAACTTCCTCATGCATCGACAACACAGACACATATTTCTGACAACCAGGGCCGCTCAATAGAACAAACCACAAATAACATAACACCAAGAAATCGGAAAGAAAACAGCACATTAATTACTTTTATTTGCCTCCTCTACGGTTGTTTAATTTTAAATCAATGCCTTAACAGATAAAGCTGTATAATTTGAGGCAAGACTGTTTCCTTCTGCGATCAAATAAACCGGCATTATTAAATAATCTTTCAGTGGGGCTCAGGCACCTACGATACGCCTCAGCTGGTGACCCCATGACTCACATAGGTCTGTAAGTACAGCGTTTGGAAGGCAAGGAGAAGCAAACCCTATATAACGGCATCTGACAGGGCAGTCCAAAAACGGATTATGACCATCTGGACTCTGGATGTTGCTGGTTTGATGTGTCTTATGTCTCAAAAGGCAGAAAGTCTTTGTATGAACATCTGCAGATGTTAGGTCAACAGCTAGTAGAGTGCTAATGAAAAAAGCTGTGTCTATGCCCTGCTTAGTACAGTATTAGAGACATGTGACACGATGGAAGTCCCCCTTTATTTCGTTATGAGTTGAACATGAGGTTGTTGGTGGTGCCAATTTCAGCCCTTGGGTTCCACTGAGGGGTGATGTAAGGGTTTTGGGAGCCAAGGCTTCCACGGTACTGTGGACTAATGAGCCGAAACACCACAGCTGCGGCCCACTGAGATCCCCCAATGACCACTGATGGAGCAGCTGAAAGTCCATCGCGGCTGCACAGAGTTGGACCACGGTCTGCCAGGTCGGCCAGCGGGAGCAAATTTACTCCCCTGCTGAAGGGGTGGATGGAAGGATGGAAAGGCAGGTATGCCTGTGTGTGGAAATGCCACAGATACACGGAGGAGAAGGAGAGGATCCACTAAGAAGCAGTAGCTGCTTCAAGAACTGCCTAGTACCGGCTGCCAGCAAAGAATCTGAGCCGTAGCCCTCAAGTAACTCAGCTCCAGATTAACTAAAACAGAGACAACTTGTTTCTGCAGGCCTGTGAACTTGCAGAGTGATCGACCAACAGAAATTTGAACATTAGTCCAGTAGGGCTCAGTTATGACTGATAAATGAATTATCAATAATGAAAAATACATTGGACATAACATCCTAATAGTTTTACAATATTATCACAACAAAAAACAAACACATAGCAGGTCCTTAGTGACTCGGACAACCTACTTTAGCCAACACGGCTTGAGGCAAATAGTCTTTCTGGAACACCCCCAGGAGATCATTTATAACCCCTCAAGCATGTTCTTATATATTTGCAAAAGACACATTTTGATGAGGAAAGGCATGGAAGCTCAAGATTGCACAAGTCTGTTTGCAAATGGTTATCTTCCTTTGAATGAATATTACCTTGGTGACCACAAATAACTCAATATTACATCCATATTTTTATGCACAAAATGCACTCTATGAAGTATAATCATCCATTTTTATGTGTAAGCATCTAGGAATGTTTACATCTGTAATTTATTCCATTTGCACATATTTTGACCTTTGCAGACCTGCAGAAACCACAGCGATACAGTTGGATGCTCATTGAAAAGCTCGGCCTGGAAAGTGTGACAATATGTACTGTAAGACAAAGGTTAACAGATTGAAAGATGCCATATCAAAACTCTGAATTCCAGTCACAACAGTTCCAGCAAAGAAAACGTCATTAGAGCAAATCTATGTGAAAGAAAAGGTGTAGGAAGGAAAACGAGACATAGACTGCAAGGAAGCAGGAATTTTTAAATTAAAATCATGTGTAAGGGATACTTGGTAAGGACTGAGGAGAATTTTGACTTCTGTTTATGATAATTTGTGAGATGTGGACAATCTGATTGAATGAGAAATGTTTGAGGCTGGACAGTTTTCCAAGGCTATCTGCGGGCTATTTTAAGACATAGTCAAGCCTTAAATTAAATTATATATATATATGATTATATGATTATATTATTCCGTATTATAAATACGATTATATTATAAATATTATTGTATAATATATATTCTATATAACAATATATATGCATATTTTTCGAGCAGAATACAGCTAGCACATTATATTGTTGAAATTATGAGCTCATGACATCAAAAGGCTTTGACGGTTCATGTGGACAGACACGGAAAATTTAAACTGCTCCCTAAAATGAGCTGTGAAAGTTCCTTTTTGGTAACCATAGCCTAACCAAACAGTGATAGGCTGCTGCTGATGCTGGGAGCTATTATGGGCTGTCTGCTGCCCATATTTCCAACTCAAGAGCTGTGTCTTCACTGACGGCTGCACATCACGGCACCTTGCTCGATCTTCAGCGGGGGCAACGTTCCACTGTCATTTTCTTGGTATATTCTAAACCAGTAATAATAGTATACACTCTAAGGCTAATTATAAAATTTTAAAAATACTACTGAAGTTAGTATGAATTTCATTAGGCAAGTGAGCTGACATCCAAGACCCAAAACTAATTAGCAGCATTGTCTGCATGCAAAAATAACACTGGAAACAATAATCGCCAAGGCAACAAACACATTAGATCACTGCACACTCCTTGTTTCCTCATTACATGTTGTCTAAGTTGTGCTTGCGCTGATCTGCAGGATGTGCCGGTGTACCTTTGTCCTCTCAAAGCTGGGCTCATGATTTGCTAATTGGACAGCAGCAGCAGAGCAGGGATATGCTGTCGGTGCCTCCTTTAAGTGGACATTTTTTCTGCTACTCTGACACTTAACACGGGTCCCGACACTTTACTTACAGGGTGATTGTTAGTTTAAACGTCTTTTCAATGGCCGAAGTACAGTTGGCCTTACGGAAGCTGAAGAGCATGAAGAATCAGGCCTCCTGAATCAATGTTGACAGACCCCCTCCCAGATGTCTGTTAGCTCTGCTCAGAGACTCACCCGCCGTCACATCAACTCCCATCCACTGGCAGATGATCAAGCTGTGCGGTTGGCGATAGGATGGTCTGAAGATCAGAGAGGCTCACAAAATAAGGAAGACAGCAAGTCTTCTCATTGCAGATTCTATCAATGAGTGTCATCTGCACCATCAAGGGACAGGAAGATACATGGGGAAGATGAGGGAAAAAAGCTGTTGACCTTGTGGTAGAGGGTGAGCAGTAAAGCACTGAGAGGGCTGCTCTGAATCAACGGCTCCCGCATTCTCCAAGCCTGCCTCAGACATGGACCATAAGATGTCAGGTAGTCATGCTAGACAGATTTAAGCACCTCCCACTTAAATCTGAAGTTGACTTGTTGGTGACGGACAAACAAATTTTGCCAAATAATTCTTGGATTATGGGAAAACAAGCATATGGGCCGGCAAATAAGTGATATTTTTTATGCTTGGTAAGTTCATTCAAATTGACGGTGCCTTTACACACTGCAGACTAACATGCAGACTTTGCCGACTTTACTCGAAGGGACTCAGATAATGTAGTTTTATGCTATTACTTATATATTAATTACCCACGAATTAAGTGTTAGTTACAAACTGATCTCATGTTGGTCCATCATTAATGAATTGTCACACATCTTTCATCTCAAGCAGCTACTGAAGGAACCACTGAAGGCAGTGCTGTAGGAACAAATGACGAAGAACCTGTGGATTTATCCCAAGCAGTTACTATATTTATTACTCTGTTAATTCTGTAAATCTTAGTGAACTACAAAGGAACTATTGAAGGATCAAGTAATGATTAAGAAAAGTGTAATACTGATCTCATGTTTGTTCATCAGTAATGAATCGTAACGCATATTTTATCATAAGTACCACCTATGTTTGTTCATGATTTGTTCATAATTTGCACGTCAGTAGTAACTGAGTTACTACTAAGTATTTGTGTCCCCACGAGTAAAACGTTACCTCTTCATTTTGGTCAGTTCACTAATTAATTTGCATATTCACTTCCCACTTAAATTACAGCTGCTTTTTTGTTATATGAGGAAATAGGGATGGACGACTCCAGCCCTCCTGGCTTAATAATCAATATCAATTAACAGTGGATTTACACCTGAAAGGCCAGGTGAGGCCAGATGTTATCAAAATAATTGCTTCCATAACGGAGTAAGGAACTGATCTTGAACATAAGCTGGCAACACCATGTAGCTCTCAAGGACTGAATGTGACCCAAGTAAGGAACTCCGAGCATCGCTTCCAAGTTCGGGCTCCTGCCAAAATTTGTCAAACCCTCTATGCGCCCAGCCAGTAAACACAGCAGATGGAAATGAGCTGAACTTGTGAAGTGCTGGAAATCTAATCTGGAGTCTGGCGACTGACAATGGGCATTGTAAATCCCCCCCGGCGGACCACCAGGGGGTGCTCTTCTCAGCGTTCCTACTGAGAGGAGAAAAGGCACTTTCTATATGCAGCAACAGCACCTGGGTGTCGTCATCTGCTTCCCGAAAACCTCTTTAGTATGCTGGCTACGGTTCCCATTTGTCACATACGCTCCACGTAGCTGTTAGGAAGAATGGGCAGGCCGTCACACCTACGTACGTTATTTTGTTTTTTTTTTTTTTGCCAAAAAGGACAAAAAAACACGACCTAAGTTTCCAGCAGTCTAGCCGGGGGTTGTTTCACAATTACATGCTACATTTTAAGAAGCCGGTGTAAGCAAAAGTTAAAAAATTTATTTTATCGTAACAAAAACACCTTCAAAATATTTTGAAAAGGACAAGTCAAATTGCAGGCAAAATTCAATCAAGAGCTCAGTTAAGCTTAATTAAATAGGGACTCAGCTGGAACAAAGACCGGCATACACAAGGGGTCCCCAGGTCCAGGATTAAGGAATGCTGCACTACAGCATGTTTATTGCCCTTAATTCTACAGTAATTTGCGAGATGTTTTCTGCCGACACTTTGCACCCCGACTGTTTGTGTTAAATTAAGCTTGTTTTCCTGCCCTAACAATTTTTTTTTTCAATAAAAAATCTATTATTATATTATATATGATATACATATATCCTTCATGTCCTTAGACAGAAGATCCCCATTTTATAATAACAGACCTGTAAGAGGAATGATTCATTAAAGCACCAGGAAGGTGGCACAGATGTTGAGAGAACGACACCACAGTGAGACTATTGCATGCTTATATATATACGGAGGACCTAAGTGAGAGCGGCAGAGGTTACTCATCAGAGCAAATCGCTTTTTGGTGTCTTTGACCTCTAGTGTTTTATACAGCGAAACTTTTTAATTAGCTGAACAGATAATGGCATTCCAAGTTTGTCGTGGCACATCAGCCACTGTTGAACTTGATTATATGATGCCTTGGGAAACTGCGTCAGAGCAGCTGCAGAGGGACGTGGCGGAAAATGTTCAGCCCCGTAAACCAGCTAGCTGCACCGCATTCTGGCTGCAACCTTCTCTGTATATGGTGATGTAATGCTCGAAATACTTTCAAAGTATGTTTCTGCGTGTCAGAAACATCTCACACATTGCTAGGTTTTGCCAAGCCCAAATAACATTCCTTGGTGTGATTTTGTTATTTAGATGCCATAGGTAGCCACATATTATTTTTTCATCGATCCCCCTGTTCTACCTGAGGGGGCACAGGCTGTTTGGCGTGATTCAGTTAGGCTGGACTTTTCACATTGGAGGTGAAGTAAATGAAGCTTTGCCAAGATGAACTCCATCCAAGATGCTCTCAGTTGCGTTCATTTCAAAACTCAGGAGTGAACAGTCTGTTCTGCTGTAATGCTAAAATGTTCCTAAAATGCGAATTTGCTCTTACTGGTAAACTGAGGAATAATATTACTAAAGTGCAATGCAATCATGTATCGCTCTGCTAACCCTAGATCATTGGGAATAGGTTACACAATCAGTAAATAGGGAAAAGGCATTTGTATAATGCAATTTGCAAATTTAGCAATTTGATTTCATTCCCAATATGTTTAGTTAACCCACTTGAATGTGCTGGTCTGTGGTGGAGAACACTTTACACGGAGATAGATTTTGTGCTTTGTTACAGAAGTGCTCATTTTCAGAAGATCCGTTCCAGTCTGTAAATACGAGTGAATGAGGTTATAGAAAAGGACCCATTTAGCATAACTTGGTCAACGTAAACTGTTGAACGCAAAAGAAAAGCTTAAACGCTCAAATGAAAGCTCGATCTTATAAAGCCTGGTGAACGTCATGAATATGTGAATGTTTGTTTTGTTTTTGTGTAATCTGCCCCAATCCGGTTTTAAAGAAGGTCCGTTGTTTTCCGATAATGTAAAATTTTATGAAAACACATGTCAAGGTAAGGTAGATAAGACTGTATTTAACAATAAGTGTCTCTTTTAACAATCAAAAAATAACAAAATAAATAAAATGACCCTCGCTCAGTCCAACCTGGAGTGCTATAGAGTGGAGAAAGATTAGGATCCAGGGGCCCTAAAAAAATTTAACACAACTGAAGTGGTCTAGGCTTGGGGCCCAATATGATACAATCTCTTGGGGCCAAAAATCTCTAGTTGGGGCCTTAGTGTACATGGAAACCTCAGTAAATTGTTCCAGTCAAGTGTGAAATTTTATGCATAATTTCGGGTCATAGTGTGACAGACTTCTTCTTTCTGCTTCTTCCAGTGAAGCACAGCTGTGCAAATCCTTGTATCATGAGATTGGACATTTTTATTTTTGTTGTGAATGATTGTAGGGAGGAACCAATCTCATGCAAAACATGGAAGATTTCAGCAAATACATAACCTCATGGTCTAACTGAAAATGGCGGTTGGTCTCTCCCTGTGCACAAACTGTATTTAACTGAAGTTCATGAACATGCACGAGAAGACACAGTTTAAAAAGCCTCAGCCAAAATCCTTCCTCAGCTCCGCTAGTGCCAGAAATGAAGGCATAATTAACAAAGGCAATTCAAAAGAAATGCGTTCGGGACATTGACACATAGTTTTGGTTTATATAATAATGATGGTTTGTCATTAGATTAGAATACCAGCTTTGTGTTATGACTATTAAAGATGGTGAACATGAGCCATTGATTCTTGTCCAAACATTGACTGGATAACTCTTAAAATAGCTCAAACACTGAAGGCATTTCAGAAACTTCACTGGTGCTTTGAATCCCAGCTTTGTTTTCGGTCGTGATGACTTGGTGGCATGACAGTAATCTTAGATTAACTTACACATGTAAATATCATACCCCATGCACGTGTTTTCTGTTTTATTTCACTTGAAAAGCATGAAATCTAAGTCGGAGCTGCACAGATCTTTGAAGCCCAAACTGTATCCCTCCTGTGACAACCTTACACTGCATACCCCCAGCACGCCAGCTTTGTCTTGCACGTGAGAAGATGCACGTGTGTGTGTGTGTGTGTGTGTGCGTGTGCACATGTGGGTATGCATGTCCTGCTGCTCTCAATGCAGATAGTGGCCCTTTATGACATCCATCTGCTGAGTCTGAAATCTGCTCCATTGGCCTGGGAGGTTTTCACTATTTTCATTGCTAAAGTGCACAGGCATTTGAGAGTGTAATAGATTAAAAAGTGCAATAGGATTTTCTCTAAGCAATGCCTGGTAATAAGATGATGCCACTTAGACCACACAATTGCGGAATATATGACTAAAAGACTATAAAAGGCTGAACAATAATCAGAGGCAAAAATAAAAGAGCTATTCAATTCGCAAAAATTGTATTAAATTCACAATACACACTAAGCCAGAGAAAACATGAATATATCGTGTGATTATTGAACTTGTCTGGAGTGCAGGTCGGGGCAGCAAAAGCCGCCTTTTGCATACAGCTGCGTGCACAGCTGGATGCACCAGGAGGCCGTCTTGGAGTGGCTGGCGATGGCTCTTCTCTCCTGGCACCCTGTGAGGTGACAACAGAGAGCGGTTACTGTCTGGTTTGTTCTGGGCCAGCGATTTGGGGCGGGTGCACAGCTGGGCGCTGGCGCTATGGATCAGGCGCGGCCGCTTCTGCCCTTCTATAACCGCCCCCCCCCCCCCCCCCCCCCCCCCCGCCCCCCCCCCCCCCCCCCCGCCCGCCCCCCCCCAACCCCCACGCCCCCAGACAAAAGAC
>JAODKM010000044.1:14250562-14273803 GCA_026780845.1 Petrocephalus sullivani | reverse complement strand
GCGCGGTTTGTTTTGGGGGGCGGTGTGGGGGGGGGGGGTCCGGGCGGGGGCGGGGCCCTGGGCGGGGGCGGGGCCCCTCCCCCCTCGCCTACCCCCCCCCCCCCCCCCCCCGTCCGCAAGAGCCTCGGCCCACGTCACCGGGTGTCACGTACGCTAATAAAGCTGACAGAAAGACAAGCGTCAATGATTCAAGGTGCAAAGACTCACAGTCATCATTGTACATGTGCAGCTGCAACAAGCCCTCGCTTGCCAGCATTCCACGACGATAATTTCGAAAAGACAACACGATATACGGCAGAATAACACTGCAGAATCAGTGGAAGGAGGGAATATTGACAGAGAACTAACAACAGTTATAGTGAGACTGAGCTAAAGTGTGGAAATATTGCATATGACAGCAATAATTGCTTTTTTTAATATTGCACTTATCCATTATTATTGCAAGTTGAAATAAATTTTGCTTCAACAGTATCGCACTTCCCGGGTAATGAGAACCGACTAGCAGCATTCAGGTAATAGTGGTTTCAGTATGAGTATAACAAATATAAGAGAATATAAGAGCTAAATTAGAGGCTTGCCGGGTTTGTAAGACAAAGACTGATGTCTGAGGTTGTATGGCTGATCCACGTTCTGTTGTAAGACTGCTCTGGGAAGGAGGCTGCATCTGTGTATAGAGTCTAGGTACCTTATGTGTGTTGAATCCTTTGTCATTTACCCGATGGTAGGAGGGTAATCACACTGGTCGGGGTGGTTCGAGTCTTTGCTAATGTTCGGGGCTTTGTAGATGTTGGCCATGGTGGTTAGGTGGGGCTGATAATGTGTCCAGCAGTCTGACCAAACTACGCAGAGCTTATCGGTCTGCTGCCATGCACCTGGCATGTGATACTGTTGGGAAGTAGGTAAAGATACAAAGAGAACCAGAACTCGACGTGTTCTGCGTGGACGGCTGTGCCTCAGATGTTTAGGGTTCAGTAACAGTTCTACGACCCTCTTGTGTCCTGTGGTAGCCCAGTAAGAAGCTTAGAAATGTGGCCATCATAGATATCGTTAAACTAATCCTGCGTGGCTAACTGCTAGGTTGCTTTAGGACCATCGTGTGCTCATGAAAGCGATCTTGCACTACAGAAGGCTACACAAACACAGGCATCACGTCAGTCCTGTGCTGGAAAAGGGCCTGAGTTGCAGATTCCTTCTCCTGGAACGGTAGATGCCGGGCATTCTTCACCATCCTAACTGACAACGTCACTTCACGCTCCCAAGTTCTGCAACCCGTGCTGATGACAGTGACAGTCAACATGATGAAGTGACCCGTGTCATGTCTGCTAACTGAGATGTCAGTACGCTTGCATTGAGATGGATGATGCCAGCATTTTCTGAATGTGCTATGGCATTTTAGCACAGGAGGCCTCCTTTTTCAGTGGGACACAGTGTGTCAGTAGGCATAATGCATGCTTGCTGGCATTTTAGGACTGATAGATTGTAAAGTATAATCTTTTGTTGCAATACTGTGTAAGAAGCACTATTCTAGCTGAACTTTGAATGAAGGTTATATAACAAATGCTTGAATTCTTGAACTAATCATGCTCTCAAGCTGGAGAGAGCCAGTCTTGGATATTGAATGCATTATTTCCACTGATATCTCCCAGGATGGCACCAGAAACAATGGAGCATAGCCGCACACATAGTTTTAAAGGGCTCCTTTGCTTGTAACTGATCAGCAGAATTGCAGGAATGGTATCCGGCATCGTAACAGGTCACACTACACAATACACAAAGACAGAGGAAATCGTGTCCAGTCAAGCTGTGTGTGGCATAAGGAAATAAGGAACATTTTACAATATTCACAGCACTATTGCTACCAGTTAGAGCAGGACTCTTTTGGCGATTGAACCATGACTAGTGCCTATGATAGTATCTTTAAATTGCCCACAGTGTGTGACTGTGTGGCTCTGTGATGGACTGGCATCCCATGCAGAGTGTCCCCCTGTCTTATGCCCTTTGCTGCCTGTGATAGGCTTGGGGCCTCCCTGTGACCCCAAACCGGATAAGAGGATAAGAAGCTGGAAGACGGGTGGATGGACTTTACCTGAAAACTATACGCTGTAGGACAGACGTAATCCCTTTCAGCAAAACTATAGACTCATTTATTTTGGAGTGAGGGCACTAATGTCACATTGGCTCCCAGAACGGATGTGGTAACACTTTACTTGAGGGTTCAAAAATACTTAGCAGTAACTCAGTCACTACTGAAGAACAAATCGTGAACAAATATAGTCGCAGGAAATCTGGCATGATTCATCAATGATGAACAAACATGAGATCAGTATTTCACTCATGTTATTTATCACTTCTTCCTTCAATAGTTCTTTAGTCGTTCACTAAGATTTACAGAATTAACAGATACTGTATAGTAACAAATATAGGAACTGCTTGGGATAAATGATACATAATGATTAATTATTTTTTCTTTCAGTATTTCCTTCAGTAGTTCACTAAGATATGCAAAATTAACAGACAAAGTAACAAATACAGTAATTACTTGGGATAAAAGTTGTATCATGATTCATTAATGATGAATAAACATGACATCAGTTTGTAAGTAACACTTAGTTTGTGGTTAACAAATACATAAGTAATAGAATATTACTACATTATATGTGTACCCTCAAGTAAAGTGTGACCATGGAGGCCGTACACTGGCTAGCCACCAGTAGCATCACTAAAGATTGATACAAAGAAAGTGGAATGAAACCTTCCAGAAGGTGATCTGAATGAGAATGGTCTTCTACACGTACGCCACATTGAGAGTGTGCCAAGTAACAAACAGCATAGACAGTAAATGAGCTGCATTATGCATGTCAGCTTAATGTACCAAACTCATCTGCCATTCATCAAACCTATAATTGCACCTGAAATGCACATTTTTAAAAGTCCGATTTAAGTGTTCAGTATTTCATTCAGACACATCCACGTGCTTGACAGTTTATGTGCAACATGCATAATGTTTCACCAATTTGCCAAGGACTGAATGTGATTGATCAGAGTATCAGCTCAGTACTTCTCAATAGTGCCTCTCCTACCCCTAAAAAAACTTTGGTGAATAGGTTGGGGTGGCGGGGGAGGGGGGGGGGGTACTCTACTGAGACCCCTGTCTGTTTCCATTCACACTCTGAGGAGAGGCAGCCATATGGCTGACAAGATTGCTTCCTTTTATCTTCTCTCATACATTTACCTCGACCGTAAGAGGATTGCCCCTATCGTAATTACATCTACCGCCGCCATTGATCTCCGAAGTTTAAACAGGCACACGCCTCTCAGTGTGGAAGAAACCGCCATCCGCATGCACGCGCATGAGTGTGTGTGTGTGTCTAGGTGTGTATAGATCACATTTGAGTACCAAAACGTCTCGAAAGTGTGGTAGAACCTGAAATATCCCTACTTTTGGGGACATTTTTTCAGGGCCCCATTTTGATAATCTCAATTTTATAAAAATCTGTGATCGCAATCAAAAAACTAAAAATGCCAAAAGTCTTATATTGGGGTTGGTTACTTATGGTTAAGGTTAGGACTGGGTAAGGGTTTTTACGGTTTGTGTGTGCGTGCGCGTGTGTGCACACCCCGACTCACCGCTTGTATCCGGCATGCTAGAGTAGCAGCATGAGCGACAGGCAATTTACAAGTGTCTATGTCAGAACCGAACTGGAACCTATTCTCACTTCTGCAAGCTGTAAAGCCTTCTGCTTGTCATATTTAACTTGGCTCAGCCGACACGCCTCAATTTTATTTTAATGCGAAAGAACAGAATCATGCTAACCTGGACAGAAATAGCAGATTCCTGCAGATCTAACACTGAATTGTTCTCTCGCTATAATACGAGTATCCATTGACCCTCTAACATACAACAAATGGTGCAACATCCTTCCCTTTGTATTATTGTATTATTGTACCGCCTTCCTAAACGTTTCAGTTGTAACTACGCTACAGCTGCAATGATAGAATGGTGGAGAGCACCACTTACCAAAAAGTGACTTCAGCGGAAAGTCTGCAAAAGGTTAAGTAGAAAAAGGCAAAGCAGAAAGGGGTGCAAACCTGCATGGTGATGGCAGGGCATACTTTCGAAGACAAACCCACCCCAGCAGATAAACCACAAGGTCAGCATCAAATACTGTATCACACTACAAATAAATACTAACGATCACTCAGCCGCTTTACCGCAAACAGATGACTTCCAGATGTTTTCCAAATATTTGTAGGAAAATATTGCAGTTTTTTCAAATAATTTCCAATAGGAGTACTGGAGAAATTGTAGAAGTAGAATTCAGGACCAAATACCATCAACATGCACAGAAGGTAGAAACTCATTCACAACATAAGAGCGGTTTGACACGAAAGGAACGTGAGTTCATGTAGATAATAGCAGCTGAGTATGGACGAGTATGGCCGTACAGCCATATTCGCCCAACTTTTGGACTGCATATTATATAAAAAAAAATTGGTATAAATAAAATGGCTTGTAATAACATTCACATGACTCGGCTCGAAGTACAGTACTTACTTATTTTTATAATTATTGTATAATAATTATTATTTGTTTAGTGGGATTCTGTACCTGTGAGCAGAAGGTTACCAGTTCAAATCCCAGAGATGGTAAGTGTTGAAGCTTCTGAGCCCTGGAGCAAGACCCTTGAGGGCCTGTCTGGCCTTGCTTTCAGGTGTACGCCATTTCGGATAAGGCGACTGCTAAATAAATTGTGTTGCACTTGATGGCTCAGCTACAAGACTTCAGCTGCTAGCTTTTAGATTTCAGAAACGAGAGGAAGCCTTTGTTCTGACACCTATTTGAGGGCTCTAGCCAGTTCTGTGATATTATGCTCCGTGCAGAGGGGAGTTTAGCATTCAGTGTAGTGCAGGAAACATTTAATGAGATGTTAACAAAAATGGGTTGAAACATCTTGTGGCAGCATTAGGTCATTTAAATGGTATATGAATATTTGATATCTAGGATAAAATCCAACTTTAAGAACAAGTAACATTCTAATTTTCTCAGATTTCATTGGCTGGATAAATGCATGCTTGCGGTTTCAAATCATGTTTATTTTATCCATTTCAATTTATTAATTTTTCATTAGCAAGCATGCAGTTTTATAACATGCAACTGCGTTTCCCCAGGCTTCCTTGGACCAGGAGAGTTAATGTATGCCAGATATTACAACAATGCACCAACTTCCTTTGTGAAATTATCATTTGCTGGTGTTTCCCAGAATGTCTTGCAGCTGGGTACATTTGACTACCTGCAATGGTAACAGTTGGCCCCTGTCCAAGCTAATCCATTCTCAAGCTATTAGGCAGCCAGAACATACAATCTCAAGTGAAGCAAGCTGGATCCAGCTGGGCTGACAGAGTGCACCTGATCCAGTGCAACACAAATGAAGCGGATGTGGAGGCCTGTATGCGCACACAGACACACACAGAGACCAAGCACATGCCTAAACACGCAATTAATCCAGCACCCTTTCTCTGTTCACTTGAAGTTATGAATTGTAAAATACAATTAAAATACATAATGTGTCATGTAAGCAATTTAAAACCACCGAACATCCCCATCAGCCTAACATCATCCATCCATCCATTTACATTTGGGATACAAGACAGGGAAGAACCTAGGTGCCAACCCATCACAGGGCAAACACACTCACATGTCATTCAGACATGCACAGGGCATTCACACACTCACATGTCATTCAGACATGCATAGGGCATTCACACACTCACACGCCATTCAGACATGCACAGGGCATTCACACACTCACATGTCATTCAGACATGCACAGGGCATTCACACACTCACATGTCATTCGTACACTCACATTCGCCATTCACACACGCAGGAAAATTGAAGGAGGACACGGGGTGAACATGCAAACTCCATGTATGTAGTGCTGAGGCCGAGACTCTTACGAGGGTCCCAGAGGTGTGAGGCAGACAAGCTAACTTCTGCAGCACTGTACCACCCCACATACAGCAATTTTGATTAAAAGACTTAATGCTGGGTTCTGTCTGGAAAGCAAAGATTTTGTGAGTCTGGGGCAGCTTCTCCCAGAACCATCTAGAGGTGTTTATCGATTCCTTCAACCTCCAGAGGGGAAAAACGGCATGCAGTTGTGGCATGATCAAGTGCATGGACACCAAAGCAGATTCAGGAGGCCCTGAACGTTACAAGGGTTAGGGTTAGGGTTAGGGGTTGTGTTGTTGTGTTGTGTTGTGTGCATAAACACATTGGCATGATCTGCTGTTTACATGGGACATGTATTGGAAGTGTCAACCCAAGCAGGGGACACAAGGTAACATTTTGTCAGAGGCCCAGACTTTTAAGCCACACCCCACAACACCAGTAACTTATTCAAATCAAGGCATCAAGAGGGCTATGAGAACTGTTTTATCTAAGCAAAAAGACACTGCCTAGGCATAAACAAATCTGTCATTCCTTTCAGTTTCCCAGAAAAGGCTTAATTATTCCCATCTTCAAAAAAATATATAACTTTTTAGAAGTTAGATGTCGCTGCGTGCCCAGATTTGGCCTTTGCAAGTTTGTCTGAACTTCACATTTTGATTTTATTTTTTTTTTGCGATGACGTTGAAAACGGTCCACTATTTTTACAGTGCTGTAGTCTTCCAATTAATTAGGGCAATTTTTCCTTGAGTAAACCGCCCACAGCTCAGATGGTAATTAAAGGATCAGTAATTAAATATTCATTTAAACAATCAGCACAGTGGGGGTTTATCGCTGGGTGTGATGGTTCCTGATGTTGTTGTGAGCAGAAGTGACCTCTCAGAGAACCTTCTTCCTCCTGCACCCTCCACTCACAGAATCTGTAGTTATCCAGTGAAAAACATGCATAGAGGAGGGGCTCCACTGACAGCCCATTCCCGTGAACAGAAACTACGACAAAAAACAAAGACTAAACTTATAGATTTTAGCTATATAAAAAGTTATGTTTTTATGTATTCATTTAATTAATGTGGCATTTACTAATATCAATACTTACATCAGTTAATTGGATATTAGGGTTATAAACCCAAAATTGTATTGTGTGTTATTATTGTTATTATTTAAATTTTATATTTTGGTTTTATAATGAATATGAATACAATATGTCAACAAGTTTTACAACCTTTGTAATAAAAGCTTTCAGGTATATTACAATTCAGCTGAAATATTTTTTATTAAACTATATAGATACCTTCATCCATTTGTCTTGAATAAAAAAAATAAACACATTTAAAAAGATGGAATGGCCTCTAAATCTAGCTGAATATCTGCTTCTCCTCGATCCAATAGCAATGCTGAGTGGGAAGCCACACTCTGCAATCCTACTCCTTTTCCAGAACTTTGCAGTGACTGTACCGCGATAACGGATTAATGGACGTGTGAATGTTGCTGGCGCACTCGTGCACAACATCGAGGCCCAAACAAAGGAAATACATTCTTTGACAGGAATTTCATTTGAAGGAAAAACTTTCCTGAGTTTATTGGCATGCTGTGCCATGTAACAGTCACAATTCGAAATGCATTTCAAACGGCTTTTTCAATGTTAAATTGTAATCCTCTGCTTGGGGATGTAATATTTGACAGCTCCAGCCTGCATTTCGCATTGCAGGTTCAATTTAAAAGTTAAATCATGTACTAGGTAAAGTATGATTTGACTTTTTTGTTAAAAAACATTCACAATAGAATGTTCTGATGTCACAATAAACTCGTTTTAAAATGCATTTAAAACTGTTCATTCACTATAGATAGGGAATATAATATTTGACAGTTTCAGCATACATTTACCTATCTAGGGTCCATTTAAAGAGAAAATCATGCACTAGGAAATGTATATTTTACTTAATTATATGTATATTTTACATTAAATAATGTAACTTTCACAAAACGGTGGAGCAGTAGCCAGAATACCGGAACTCTAAAAACATTTAAAAAGATACTTGGCTTACTAATAACCTTGGGAATGCTTTCCAATTCTGGCAACTGTAGACAAATACTACTAGGTTCAGAAAATTACAGCCGAAATCTCATTCCTATTGAACTAATGCAGGAACTGAGCCTTTGTGAGAGGGCGTCTGAGAATAAGCATTATAATCTATCTATTGGGAGCAAAACTTTCTGGCACCATACCTCACAGCTTTAACACCTCAAAACGCAGCCATTCATATTTTAAAGAGACTCCTGTAGTGAAGTTGCACAGTTATCTAATTATTTTCACACTACCTCTACTCTAACCACTAAAGACACAGCAATAACTAAACAAACATACCAACACATGTCAAACCTTATGCCAAGATGATATAATTGAATTATGGGTCTGAAAAGACTGCCTTCAGCATGATATACTTACATAAAAACGAGACAAGAAACACTAGCTTTTTTCCCCTTATTTGAAACTATCAAGATGTAAATAATTTTTAGTCACTAGACTTTTACACTCCGCCTACATCATCATTTACATATTGGCTAAACTCAGCAGTGCTGGCAATATGCACCAGCTCAATATGTCATCTGTCTGCCAACATGCCCCCACCACCCCCCCTCCACTGTGAAATCATTTAGACATGTACACTGTGAGTGGTCACGAAGGTTCTCTGATACAATTCATATTTGATTTATCCGAGCCTCCCAGCCGGTATACGCCAGTGCTTTTTATTGGCTGTGGCGTGCTTTAACATCAGCTGTGGACCCCCACCTCCCCCCGCCCCCATCGCTTCATAAACGAGCATAAACGAGATCACTCACAAGACAGTTATCCCTTTGCCATAGATGCAGGAGCCCCCTCATTGGCAAGTCATCGATTAAGTTAATTTCATGCCTCCTCCATATACAGGCACACTGTGTTTATAAGCACCAAGCTCCTTCTCTTGAGGGTACATATTGCTCATTGCGAGCCCTGCTGGAACTGCCTCCTCCTGTGTTACTCTCCTCTCATGGTGACCAGCCTCCGCACAACAATCATTAACACTGACGTGACACAAGGCTGATTTCCAGGATCATATGGGACTGTCAGGAGGACATGAGAGCTGTAGGAAGTACGATGGTGTCATGCATCCACACGTAGGGATGTAATGAATCTTTATGACACTGCATATTTATTTTATTATTTACATATTACGTTTTGCCACTCATCGCTATTGCACAGTTTTGTCGTGCACTGTCTTGTCTTCCATTGCTCTGCTGTCGGTCCTATCCCACAATGCACTTGTCCTCTACCATGGAACAGTAACGCAAGGGGTGTTTCTCAAAAAGATCGGTCTTGTTAACTTGCCACAAGGATGTAACCGGCATATCCTTGCACTTTTTAGCTGAGGTGAATTTTTGAAGAGTGTGACGGTGGGTCGTGGTGATCAGTGTCGCATCACACCTCAGGGCCCAGGGTTTGAGTCCTTGTTAAGGCTCTGCAGTACGTGCGATGGAGTTTGCATGTACTCCCCGTGTCATTGTGAGGTTTCCACTGGGTTCTCCGGTTTCCCCCCCAGTCTGAAAACACGTTAGGGTGAACTGGAGTTGCCAGAAAGTGAATGGTGTGAGTGTGTGTGTATGCATCCTGTATATCTCTTTGTTGGGACCAAACATCCCCACAATGTGTTAAAACCTGTCATTTTTACATTGTAGGGACGTTTTTTTTCGGTCTCCACAACAGGAAGCTTAATTTTGGTTACTTATGGTTAAGGTTAAGGCTGTGTATGGGTTAAGGTCGTCATTGTTGGGATAAGGGTTTTGTCATAATCCCTACAAAGACACGAATACAAACATGTGTGTGTGTGTGCGTGTGTGTGTGTGTGTGCCCTGTGATGGCTTGGTGTCCCATCCTGGGTTATTCCCTGCCCTGCGCCGATAGCTTCTGCGGCTATGGACCCCCAAGACCCTGCACTGGGCATGCAGGTATGAAAATGGATGGATGGTTGGATGGATTGGTAAAACTATGATTTGTAATTACACTAGGAAGAGATCTTTTCCTTGCCAGATTTTCCTGCACCTTCAGCTGCCAGACGGTTAAAGGACATTCATAATGCCTGTAGTATGTAGTAGATGATCAAAGACGTTGGTATGAGGCACTGCAACAATGTGCATTCTTGGAGAGCCGGAAGGAACAGTGCTGGTACAGGAGGCTGGAGACAAGGAAAGGTTATGGCCACCAAAGTAACCGTGTGCCTTCTGACGTAAACCGACTGGTAGGTTACTTTGATGCGACGTTGAACTCTGAGTAGAGGACCTTCAGGTGCATATTCAGTGCAGCTGCGATGAAGACTTTCTGTCATCGTCTTTTAAAACTACTTAAAATGCACATTCATTTTAATGGTGGGAAAATGAAAACATTCCATTTGTGAATAAATTATATCACGCCTACGCAGCCCACCTGTCTCCCTCTATAAACTGAAGACTCCATTTAAGCTTCTTCAGAGGCCAGAAAGAAACCAATATGCTTATCTCCACTGGCCAAGTCAATAGGAGAGATTAACCAGGGAACGCGCTGTAAATGCCTCAACCCCAGACGTCCGGGCACTGCGCCCCTCGCCGATACATAAAGGTCAATTGATTTGCAACATCCACTCCTGCATTCAGTCATTTATACGTCTGACATGCCATTATGCCCGAATAGGAAAATCCATAGCAGCAAAGGTTTCCTTTTTTGTTTACTTTGCCCTGAGGAACCTTGTGAAACCTCAAAGTACATTTCAGAGACAAGATTTGATAGACTGTGCCCTAAAAAACGCTATATAAATGACAAAGCCTATTTTTGTACAGGTGTTGCTCCAATAAAATATCCTAGGTGGTCTAGCAGTAAGTACACTGAAAATTTAAACTCAGACTTAAATAAAGTTGTTTTATAAAGAATGTCTGAGAGGCCATTAAAAAGCCATTAAAATGATGAATCAAATCTACCTTCTAAAAACAAAGCATAAAGTGTAGGCCACAGTTATGGGTGTGTCCAAATCCATTTTCCTATTCTGACGCCAGAAAAAAAACTGATTTTGCACCAGCGCAGGGCACTCAAATGCGTGTCCTAACTCTCTTAATTATTCAGAGGTGTGTTTTGGGTGTAACATGTATTTAACCAATCAGAAGGGCACATCGCCTCACCTTTAAAAGGCAGGGGTGCATGAGCTACGGCGGATTGCTATTATAATGGAATGTTTATCTGGCAAACCAGATCGGTTATCGGCTGAGGTAATGAACCTGCTCGTGTGCATAGTGAAAAGGCGTGAGCACATCACTTAAGGGAGCACCACTGTTCCACATACAGTGGAAACCACTTGTAGTGTTCACAATTATATGATCAACTGCTTATATGGACCAAAAACCTTGGAACAGAATCATACTGTTTAAATAATTTGCTTATAGGTATCAAGTAGTCTGCTTACAGTGTACATTTTGGGGTTTTTACTGGTATTAGATGAGCAAAATAGGACCCTTAATGTATGGGAATCACTACTATTGTAACATCTGTTGTGTATACATTTTAATAATCTTGAAGATAAAAAGAGGGTCTGGTAATGTATGGATGTAAGTCTTATGCTGATTTTATTGCCCAAAAACTGTCAGTCATCGGAAAATATATCCTGAATCTCTGAAAGTGAGATTCCAATTCCAATTCCAAAGTGAGATTCCAATTCATGCAAAGCACATTGGGAAATCTAATAATTTTTGACAGATTTTTATTATTATTATTTTATTTTGTGGAAACTGCAAAAGAGGGCAGGCAAGCAATTGCAATAATAAAAGTCATTTTAGACCAGTAGCTATGAACAGCTCTTGAAAGTATTACCTCTATGGCTTGATTATTCACACTTATATGTCCCAAACAGGTAATCTATTGTAAAGCAAAGGCATCTTAGGAGAAGAAGATTAAAGGCAGTTTAGCAATATACCTTTCTGCACTCCTCTGCTTAGCCAAGCAACTTTAAATCACCAGTTAGGACAGTGAACTGGGCTATCAGTTATGTTACATGGACAGAGGATAGCAAAGATTCATTTGACCCACAGCACAATTCTGTTGGAAGCATTTCTCTCTGTCTCTGCCTAATGATGCATTTTCATCTATTTTTCCTTCAGTCTTCCGCCGTGGCCTAATCTTATGAGCCAAACTCGATGCACAGATTCCGTGTTACTTAATTATTTTTTGGAAGGAAAATTTGGAAAGGAGAAACATAGCCTATGGCTATCATTTCAAGGGCTTGATTTGGTATAAAGAAACTGTGTTGCCACAGGCTAAATGGATGCTAACGAGGTCTTCTGGTGAGGAGAGGAAATGCAGCCGATGGCCTCCGCTCTGGTGAGAGACGGAGAAGAGGACGCCCAAAACCCAAAAGCAATCTCTGGCTTCCTATGATGAAGCAGACCTCGAAAAAGTCAGATAGTATCCTAAAACATCAGCCCTTTTCATATTCATGGCTAAGAACTTTCTTTTCCTTTAGCATCTTGAGTAGTTAGTTTTACATTACATCCTTTATTCTAATACATGCACACACTTACTACCCCCCACCCAACCTTTTCTTAACTTGAAAAACAGGTATACTGGATCCAGACACTGATTTTTGAGAAAAATATCTTGATTACTTTTGGTGCTTTAAGCATAATGCAAAAAAGTGCTGGATGATCACCAAACATGCATTTAGCAGAGATACCTGCATAAGACATATTAAGGATACACATCATTCAGGAGGCTTGAACCAGACTGATGGCAAAACCAAGAAATGCATATCAAAATGCGCACACACGCATGTAAACACACACACATGCACACACGTACATATACACAAACAAATCCATGAATCCATTTGTGAAGGCTGGTGTGGTGTGTAGCTCAGAGAGTTAGGTCACTGTACCTCACTGGCAAGTCACTGATTCAAATCCCAGGGTCGCCGGAGTGATGTCACCTTTGGGTCCTTAAACCTCCAACTGCTCTAGAGACTGGCTGAGCCTGCGTTGACTGTTAAATAAATAAAATGTAAATTTCTAGAACTCTTAGGACTTTCAACAAATACAATTCATTTCCAAGCCACGTAACCTGTGGTGATGCCTTATATACAGTGCGGAAAGATAAGCATTTGATGCACTGCCAATTTTTCCAGTTTTCCCACTTACAAAGAATGGAGAGATCTGTAATTTTGTAGGTACACCTCAAATCTGAGAGACAGAATCTAAAAAAATCCAGAAAATCACATTGTATGATTTTTAAATAATTAATTTACATTTTATTGCATGAAATAAGTATTTGATCACCTACCAACCAGCTAGAATTCTGGTTCTCACAGACCTGCTAGTTTGTCTTGAACTCGTTACCTGTACAAAATACCCCTGTCCACACACACACTCAATCAGTCAGACTCCAACCTCTCCACTATGGGCAAGAACAAAGAGCTGTCTAAGGACACCAGGGACAAAATTGTAGAGCTGCACAAGGCTGGGAAGGGCTACAGGACAATAGGCACAAGGCTGGGATGGGCTACAGGACAATAGGCACAAGGCTGGGATGAGCTACAGGACAATAGGGACAAGGCTGGGATGGGCTAAAGGACAATAGGCACAAGGCTGGGATGGGCTACAGGACAATAGGCACAAGGCTGGGATGGGCTACAGGACAATAGGGACAAGGCTGGGATGGGCTACAGGACAATAGGAAAACAGCGAGGTGATAAGGCAACAACTGCTGGTGCAATTATAAATTGAAGAAACTCAAGATGACTGTCAGTCTCCCTTGGACTGGGGCTCCATGCAAGATTTCGCCTCGTGGAGTATCAATGATCATGAGAAAAGTGAGGGATCAGCCCAGAACTACACGGGAGGACCTGGTCAATGACCTGAAGAAAGCTGGGACCACAGTCTCAAAGGTTACCATTAGTAACACACAATGCCGTCATGGATTAAAATACTGCAGTGCACAAGGTCCCCCTACTCAAGCCAGCACATGTCTGGGCCCACTTATGAAGTGTTCCAAAGACCATCTGGATGATCCAGGAAGGAAGCATGGGAGTAGGTCATGTGGCCAGATGAGACCGAAATATAAAGTCCACTTGGCGTGTTTGGAGGAAGAAGTAATATGAGGACAATCCCAAGAACACCATCCCAACCATGAAGCATGGAGGTGGAAACATCATGCTTTGTGGATGTTTTTCTGCAAAGGGGACAGGACAACTGCACCATACTGAGGAGAGGATGCATGGGGCCATGTATCGCGAGATTTTGGGCAACAACCTCCTTCCCTCAGTATGAGCATTGAAGATGGGTCATGGGTGGGTCTTCCAGCATGACAATGACCCAAAACACACAGCCAGGGCAACTAAGAAGTGGCTCTGTAAGAAGCATTTCAAGGTCCTTGAGTGGTCTAGCCAGTCTCCAGACCTGAACCCATTAGAGAACCTATGGAGGGAGCGACAGCCCCGAAACCTGATAGATCTGGAGAAGATTTGCTGAAGTGTGTGCAAACCTGGTCAAGAACTACAGGAAACGTCTGACCTCTGTAATTGCCAGAATTTTTGCTGGTCGGTAGGTGATTTTTTATTTTTTTTTTTAGATTCTGTCTCTCATAGTTGTGGTGTACCTACAATGAAAATTACAGACCTCTCCATTCTTTGTAAGTGGGAAAACTGGAAAAATCTGCAGTATATAAAATATTTATTTTCCCCACTGTACTTGTACTTGTATTCTTTGGCTCTCGGTCCTCCCCAAATGTAGGGAAATAGACCTGTCACGGTGATAGCTGAAGTAGATCAATTATCAAATTGCTGAGGTTTCTAGCAATTTGGCTAGAGATTTACTTCCAAGTTTCTAGCATATTTGTTTAACCCAGAGCAGGAAAATGCACATTACCGAGACAGGGGTGTACGCATGTCAAAAATACCTTCCAGTGACCCTTCAGAAGTCTTTGACGGGAATTTACTGTAGATGCTGAAGTCCCCAACTTTGGCCCCGCAAGAAGAGAGAGAGAGCCTGGTAGCTTGGTGTCTAACACCTAGACATGGATGTACTTACTGTGTCAGTAACACACATTGTTATGCCCAAGCAGGCCACATATGCATTTATATAAAATCTTTTCATTCAAACACAAAGTAGAGGAAGCTTATTTTTTGCAGTTTCTATGAGTTTGTTTACAAAGTAGCTTGCTAGGGGTATGAGGTCAGAATTCAATATAAGCATATTGTTTACATTTAGTTGATAGCCTTACCCAGAGTGACTTACATTACTCAGACACAGAGAATTACCATCTCCCTGGAGCAACTTGGGGTTAAGGGTCTTGCTCAGGGATGCACTGGTGATCGACAGGATTTGAACCAGCAACCTCTTGGTCCATAACCTGAGCCTCATATCACTAGGCCACCACCATATTGCACCTGTATATGTATAAATTATAATGATATGATGCATGCCTGTAACCAGAAATTCTTCATTTGGAGAGGTTAAAACATGTACTTTGATAGACATCCTCACTAGCAACTTTTCATTGCACATTTTGATAAACTCCTTCACTGGCTATTTCAGCATTTCAAATACTTGCAGCAAACAGCTATAACTGCTTCCTCTTGCCCAAGGATCTAGTCTAACATCCTTGTATGAACATCCCATAGCAGGGGAGCTAGACTAGACTGCACTAGACTCATCAAACGAAAGAGGGAGGTTCTTCTCTACTCTTCATGGTGATGGTCTTCCTCTGAAGAGATAAGGTCTCAGGAAACAGGCCCATAGTGGCAGCTGTGAGAATCAATAGCTATCCCATCACATTTAAAATTCACAAACACACCGCCTTCTGTGGGCATACCTACTGCCTGTGATGGCTCAGAGATGCAGGAGCCATGGATGATTCTCACTCACCGTGCAGATAAGCTGCTTGCCCGAAAAGATCTAAAGACTAATCAACTCAAGGGCAGCAGAACCCTGAGCACCTGCCATCGCCAAGCACCCTGGAATGCTATCTTTGAGAGACTTGGCCCAAGGTCTAATCACCTGAGATATGGATAAGATCCAATGGTGTGGAAATTAAGGAGTGAGGAACAAAGTAAAACTTTTTCACAAATCATATTAAAAATGATACATCCAGTTATTCGAAAAATTGAATATGGAACTAGGAAAACCAGGGACCAGTGTCATAATAAACAAATAATAAAAGCAGATACTGGCCAGGTCAGTTACAATATAAATAAATGGGAAAAATCCCAAGATTATCAGTATGAATAGCGAGGGAACCAACTGCTCAGCAGCTGGGTCCAGTCTACATCAGGACCGAAATACAATCAACACCACCCCCCCCACCCCATTGACAGTATTTTTGTAGATGCAGTGGGCCTTGTTTTTAAGCTTCTGATAGAATTTGGGCCTCTGGGGAAAACGCCGTTGGAGACCCTTTGACTAGAGGATATGTCTGTTTCTTGACTTTGCTTCTCGCCACAAAGTTCTTGCTGAGGAGGGTTAATAGTTATGGCCCCAAGAAAGCTCACTTCTAAGCATCACTATGCATCTCCCCGTGGCAATAAAAAACAAGTATCTGACGTAAGAACAGCAATCCCCAGTATTCTTTCCAGGGTCGGGCATAGAGACAGGCATAGTTTAAGCCACACCCCCAAAACATGAACATTATAGCCTTTTTAGATGGCCACAGACCATTGTAAAAACAGAAACATTCTCATTCAGTAAACAAAGTTAAAACTTTTAGTTCAACTGAGCTATAGATTTTGCCAATTGCCTTCAATTCACACTTGGAAGGTCTTAATAGTAATTTATACACGCAGTTTTGTCATGCCACGTCTCCTCCATAAATACAACTAATGCTGACTACTTTGCAAAAAGAACATCTGTTACATGCATAAGCAGCAGGTATATAGAAAGAACTACTGCCACTTTATTGTGAAAAGTGCCTTACGGTCTTGCAATTTTGTGTGCATCTTAGTCTGATGGCCTGAAGTACATAAATCAGTATTAAAAGGAAGCACAGCATACTACGGTGACATGTGTCTTATAATCTGAAGAGAGCAGAGTGATCTTTGTTGAAGGTAATTCTCTGGGGCAAACACTTATAGCTGAAGCTGAAGCCAAGCGGGGGGTGAGAGCCCCGGCAAACGAAGCAAGCGGGGAAGCTCTGTTTGTGGCTCAGTGACAGCAAATGGTGAAAAAATGGATTCTTCCAGGCTGAAGGCCCTCCTAGCGAGCATTCAGCCCTGACACTTGACACGGGCTCCAATTTATATCAGCTTGAGCATCATCATCAGCCTGCCTTCACCGATCGCTTTATCTTTTGCGGTTTTGATCCTGCCGTCGTCTTGACTACATGTGTGAAATATGCCATGCATTGTCAAGGGCTGCAACTTCAGCAACCAGAGAAGACGTACTGTAGAAGGTGGGGCAAGCCACTGACAGCGCTCCCTGGAGCAGAATGCAACAAAATACTATACATTTTATTACACACACACACACACACACACACACACACACACACACACACACATAAACAGGCAGGCAGTCAAATGAATTTGACCAGTCACTGAAGGCTGCTGCTCCTTTCGGGGCACTAGGGGCATAGGCACATGTGGATTTTACTTCAAGGAGACGAGACAAACTAGCACAGCATCAGAATTTCCGTGGCAATGGAAGCTGCTCCATGCATTACTTTATCAGGCTCTGCTGAGGATTAGCCTGCAAAGTGATGACAGGCATAAATTTTGTCTGGTTCAGCACATTTAAACGCAAGGGCACAAGTGTGGGATCCTGATACATAGCCTAGAGCACCCTGAATGTATCAGGGAATTATACTGTAGTATACCAATCCTATTTTCACTGCTAGCCCATAGAGATGGATGCTTTGTGTCTGCCACTCTGTTGTACTTGAGACATGGAGCATGTCAGGCTGACAAGCCCTGCCCCCCCCCGCCCCCGCAGCCAAGAGTACAGAGTCCCGCGAACCCGCGGGATCCCAGTCCCAATGCAGGGCTCTAGCACAGAGCACACTAGCTCATGCACCTTCATGGTAAGTCAGCTTCCTGTACATATAGTATACTTCGGCGTTATGGATTGGGGCAGGAACTTCAAAAACAAGCATGGCCAGCACAATCCCCCCCGGACATAAACCCTATAGAGCTGGTTTGGGATGAGTTGGAGAAGCGGGCTGGAAGAATGTCAAGAGTCTGCAACGCTGTCATCCAAGCAAATGGGGCTATCCCAAATAATCAGAAATTTGAGAACATCTCCAAGGCCTTTTACTATAAAGTAAGTAACATAGCTAAAATAGATACAAATGCATTAAGGGCAGGTGCTTCCAGACTATGGATTGGCACTGTACTTTATATGTGTTACCACAAGCTACTGTCTCAGCCAACACTGCACTCCAGATACAAGATGAAACTGTGACCCAATCCCTATCGCACCTGCTTGAAAATGGAACGATTACTCAGTATTCTTCGCCTGCTTTAAATTGGTACCTTTCCCAGCCTCAAATCGAAAAACTGTGACCCAAAAGCGATGCGAGGTAAGCAGACAGGCCCTCTGCATTGAGGCTGCTGGTGGATAAGTGGGTGGGACGTATGAGACCAGGCACTCTTACCGTCACGTCACGGTGGAAAAGTTAGCAAAGGCCTGATGTAGTGAGAAGACACCGCCTGCAGAATGCTGCTTTGCTAGTCTCTGCCATTTAAGGTGGCTCCAGCACTAATGCAAACTGTGTGGGGATCCCCCACAGGCCAGCTGTGTGTTCCATGTTTTGAACACACTTCAATCTGAACCCAATGACTCCTGTAGAGCAGACCTTGCAGAGGCTCGCCATTGCAAACACATCACTGGCATTTGAAACAGTGATGATATATTTATCCTGCAATGACTGGACTGCAGGCTTTCATCTCTTAAATCTACCTGGGGGGTCGGACCCAGGGGCGTGGCTAGATATTCTGGGCCCCCTGACAAAATTTCACCATGGAACCCCCATTGGGATGGCGCTTTGAGTCTGAAGAAATGCTGGTTGCCAATGGTACATTTTGGGCTCCTATCAAGTGCTGACCCCCCTGACCCTAGCAGTATAGGACTTTTTGCTGACAGGCAGCTGGGCTAGTTCAGCCACATAATAAGCAGCCTGACGTACAATTGTCTTTACTAGCTAGCAGGCCCATGTGCAGCTAGTACACGGGGCAGTTGTACTTCCCCTTTGCAAAAATGACTCGGCTTAGGCCTCCAGCACTGGCTCCCACCAATGAGAGGTACACAGCATCCACCAGGATGACCTGTTAGGGGAAGGGGAAAAAACCAGAGCAACAGGGCTGTTGAAATGCTGCCTGGGAAAGTCTCTGGTTGTATCTCAACATCCAGTGAAAATGGGCAGAAGGGTGGAATGAGGGTGTGAATTCTCATTCCATCCCCAGTGTCAGCTTTGTGCCTGTTTGGAGTCTGCATGCTCTGCCCAGTTTATGTAGGATTCCTCCCATTCGTCCGTATTTCATGTGCCAACGTCACTGCAGCCATAACTGGATAAGCGAATTCCGAAAATGGATGTAGCAGACATTTGTCTTGCTCTGACTTGCAGGACGGCTTGGCTAATTAAGTCGCTCTTCGACCCTTAGCCAATTCATGTTCCATTTTTCACTTTATTTAAACATGACCTACTGTTTCTTGTTTTTCGTAATTCATCGTTACAGTAGAACACTAGTCTCCTGTGGTAGAAACAGACATAAGCTAAAGATGAGAGGATGTTAAATACAACCTTTACATGAAAGTTCACAGCACTTGTCAATTATGCTGTTATCCTATCTCAAACAGAACGCACACAACAGTCCCAAATGTTTATGGATTACCTTCAAAACCGGCACTGTGTTGTTTTTGGATCAATGACCATCAATCAGAATGACATGTCAAGCTGCTCTTATTTTGTTTTCCCATGAAATCCTACCTGGGGGTCTGTTTTGGAATTTTTTAACTTTTAGATTTCAAAATCAAATAGATGACTTAAATGAGGCTGGTAGTTGCAGTAATACTGCATTCATGCACTAGTTGGAAGGTCCTACTTCCCAGCTGCGAGTACATTCAGGTGCTTTGTTGTCGGAGTAAAATAAAAAAAATGCCGGACGTAAAATTTTAGCTAACATGAGCTAATATAAAGTTGATAACTTCATTCATTTGCTATGGCTAGAACGATGAATAGCATCATTCTATATAAATAAAAGCGTTCTCAGATTACAGACATACACAAGCAACAGCTAACGATAATTGCAAAAATAAATCGTAAAAATAAACAATTACGTGATATCCACAACTGAAAGTGTCCTCTTTTCAGTGATGTTGAAAGTATTTTCAGTCATGTTGAAAGTCATCCGAACTCAGGAACTCTGGAATCAAAACTATTTCTGAATTTCCCCCTTGAAAGTACAAGTTGGGGTGTTCATGTTGCCAATTTGGTAACTCGGATTTTACATAATACCAATAGCACATGAAGGCAGTATCATGCACAGATTTTTTGTGTTATATAAATTTGATCTCCCATGATTTATCTAGAGTGGGAACATAATTAAATGTAAAAGTGTTTGAATTAAGTTTTGAAAGGGTTGTACTGTGACCTGTCTCTTATGGACACCACCTGACTTTCCAACAACCTTCAGAGAATTAATTTCAAAAAAGCTGATTCTGAATATGCCATTCCAAATTGACCATAACTGCTGATCCTTATGTTAGAAAATATATAATATACAATAAAATAACCCATAAAATCTATAAAAGTAACCACTTCGCCATAAATTCACACTGGTTTTTGTTTTAATTTCCCTGGCTTCAGATAAAATGAACTGGTTATAATTTATGGTCATAATTAGTGAAAAGCCATTTATGTAATTTGCATATACCAACTATATATTCTCTTCCCTTTCTGGCAATATATTTCATTCTTTATTTAACTTAGTTCATTTTGTTTTGTCTTGTATTGTTTGGTGAGTTTGGGCCCTTTAGTAACACTAATTGCTTTGATGTACAAACGTTATATATATAACATATCCTTGTTGGCCACACATACTTGCACGTAATTAACTCAGAAGCTACAAATAAGTCATAAGGTACTTATTAACCTTCCTGTGCTAGTCATGTATTCTTTACAGCATACAGCTGTACGCATCCTTCACCTCCATTAACAAGTAACAATGGCATGCATTTAATGTGGTGAAATCGCTTTGACAGGTTCGCTCCACCGTTTAGCTCCGTACGGCTTGATGAGACTGCGCCACATTTCCGTTTTATCACCGTTTATAGGAACACAGGAATTCACTGACCTTGCCGAAGCATATATCCATACGTAGAACTAAGCCTTAGATTAAAAAGCCCTATTATTATAAATCCGGTATTTCATTTAACCTGGATTCATTATTTCTGAATTAGAGGTAGGTCACCCTGGTCCTGAAAAGGTGGCGAGAACTCCCAATTTTACTTAATTAGAATAATTATTACTCTCAGTTAATGGAGGTGAGCATGCAAGTTTAAGTGTTTACACGGGGTTAGAAATTCAAGTGTACCAAGATGCCTAGCACCAAACTAAGGTGCTAAAATACGCAGAGATACCTAATTAACGGCATAATGACAATAATGTGAAGACCGCAGAAACATTAAGCGTGTTTTCGCATGCTTATATTGTTACTCCTGCTCTTTCAGTGTAACTGCAATGCTGTCTTTATCCTAGGTTGTGCCCAGATCATTGAATTTGCCAATGAGATGGAAAAAGGAATTCATTAGATACAGGCCAGACTGCAAGTGTCAGAATTCATATAAGGGCTCTCGCATCCCCATCAGCTTGTTCCGCTTAAATGGTCCCAAAAAACGGTAAGACTGCAATTACCAAAACCACAATGTGCAGCATTGTGCACTGCCTAGCCAGTAATGGTTTTCTTGTTGACCTTAAATTCGGTCATGGATGCAGAATAATATTTACCTTTTACAGGTATCAATTCATTAACTTCAAAATCAGCTTTTTTAATTAGATGGATGTTATACTTTTAGCCAGCCCTCCTTAATGAACCTTGTCTATAATAATGATTAACAGCAGCACAATAACAGACCCATGGGACACATAAAAAGTCTTTAGGTGTAACATTTATTTTCATTAACTGCTACTCAGTAGACTGTTTAATCCAAGGCATTCTTTAATAATTCATTTTTTGCTTGCTTTGCTCAGGGGACCAAACAAACTTTCTTTGCCAAATATCTGATTCCTTTAAATAAATTAACTTAGTTTAATGTTCTGGCTTTTTCTGACTCCTTTTTTGGGTCTACCACCGACAGAACATCAGGATCCGTCAGGATGTGAGTTCATGTATTTATTTAAGTGTCTGTTTTTTTAGTCACTTTATTAACAGCCTTGGATTTTTCAGTCGGTGGCACTTTTAATATCATTACCCTCCATAGTTTGGCATCATTAGTTTTTTTTTCTCATTTTTGTATCTTGAAAGATATGTTTATGATGTCTAGATGAAGCAGACATTTCTGGAGCAGAGATCTGTGAACAAACTTCTGGTAAGGATTAAGCAACCAGAGCTCCCCACTGACATTCACTGAACCCATAGCCATGCTCCATTTCACAGAAAACATGTCACCTCACACATACATGTATATAAATGATGCTTCACCAAGGGCCACTTAGGGAAAAATCCCCAGGCCTGTGGGTATTGTGCACCCTCCCGACAGCCTGCTGATGCTGGTACCCGGCGGTGCTGGTGTATACTTCCGGCATTTCTTATTTTGTATATGTCATTATTTGCATTTGTAGACAGTGTATTAGCTTAGCACTGGATTTACCTTGCATTCTGTGCACATTTTACATCTGCATCTATCTATCTGACACTTTTATCCAAAGCAGAGTGCAGTTTTGAAAAAGCAGAGTCAAGCAGTAAGGCCTGGATTAGGAATATTAGGTACCCCTGTGCAAAAGCCCACATGGCTTCTCAACAGAAATGAAGGCACGTCATCAGTGGATAACGAATGTATAAATGTGTCTAACACAGAGAAAATGCCACACTGGCTTTTCAGTGAGTGCCATGTTAAAAGAAACAACATGCAATCATATGAAATACTAAATCACTTTAACTTGTTAAATGACTTTTGCAGATGGGGGGGGGGGGGGGGGGGCTGTTTTGAAGGATGCCGGGTGGGGCATTGTGTTTTCAGCAGAAGAAAAAAACTGAAGGGGGGTGGTGGGGCTCTTCCCCGTGACCGAAAAACCAATTGGCGGTACCGGTTTTGAT
>JAODKM010000044.1:14204067-14218199 GCA_026780845.1 Petrocephalus sullivani | reverse complement strand
TGAGAAATGCACTAACTGCTGTGCAAATGTTAATAGTGTTCTGAGAAACGCACCAAAGCGACTGAGAAAAACTGTAAGTAAGGCTGCTTTCTCTGCTGTGACCAGAAGAGGCGCTGCAGTGTGATGTCTAATGTAAAAAAACAACAAAAAGGCACAAACCATTCAGATACCTGGCTTTCTTAAATGAACCTACATGAACTGAATGCAGCTGCTCCGTCTCAGATAGCATGGCTACCTCGAGCATTTAATCTCCGTAGAATTCCGAATGAAAAGGTGGTAAACCGCTTCTTTTCTCTTCCTTTGGCTCTCTGTCGGATTCTCTGCTGCAGGAGCGAGTGGGCAAAGCAGAGGCTGGACCCACGCAGCAAATCCAGGCACGCGATGGCAAATTGGATTCCAGGCGACAGCTCGATAATGACTCGTCTGAGGGTGTCGGGCCGAGGGGGTACTCAACGGCACTTAAGGGTAGAGAGCGTGAGGCAGAGAACAAAGGTGTCAGGGCGCGAGAATGCTTACAGGACTCGACATCATCCTCTGTCGATGTCAGAGAGTGTCTCTGGCCAGCTTTGTTTTAATCCTTCCGCGCTGCACTAATTCAATGAGTATATGCAGAGTGCCCCCCCCCCCTCCCCCCAGGCATTCACAGGTGTTCTTATTAATCTTAAAACCATTTTCATCACAGCATGTTCAGGAGCATTTGAACTAATCCAAGTGCTTCGCTCTGAAACCCACCACCCCCCGACGACATGCGCCAAGCAACAAGTCGCACGTGACAAGGCTTGTACGTCAACTGAGTCCCAAGCATGTGCGAGATGCTAATTTGTGTTCTGTATTAAAGCAGGGCTACCATTTCCAAATTCCACTGGCAATTCAAAGCCAAGGTCCACTGCCCCTAATAACATTTCTTCTTGTGGTCTTTCTTGGTAGGTTATGTCGGCTTCCTCCTCAGTAAGTTTCACCAGCCAGGTGGTGGTTCCTAGCGGAGGGAATTGATGGTCAGGTCCACATTAAACTGTGCAGCTGACCGTCCCCCAATTAGGCACTTCTGGTATTGTTGTAGTTGTAAGTTACTTATAATAGATGTCTGGAAAAAAAAATTCAATCTGAAATAGATAGCTGCATATATCTACAAATATTCAGAACTAGCTAAAGAGCACAGGCATTAACGGTTAATATACGTGTTCATCCATTTTTAATGTGTTTGCTATTGGTATTCTTTTCAGTTATTAAATAATTCATACTTGATAGCAGCTAACTTTTTCATGCTAGGCTTGTGGGTGTACCTTGTCTCCAAATATAGAAAAAATGTACTTTCATACACTTGACTGAAAGGTTATTATTGATACATATAATAACATTGTCAAAATGTGCCTTCATAAGTAATCCGACAATATATAATACAGTATATCACAGAGTGATAGAATTTCCCCAGGACAATAAGCTAAACTAAGTCAGTTTAATAAATGAAATCTGCATTTTCTGAAACTTAATTAATTGAGGCTTTGCTAAAAGTGATCGTCCTCTGTAACACCACCTACGACTGACAAAGAAATTTTGGTTATTGGCCTAACTTCTATAACATGTATTGATATACTTCACTTCTGTTCTTAGGTCTTTGGGGAAAAATACGAGAATAAAATATGTACAAATTATTTAATATGTAAACTCAAAATGCAAACAATGAAAATACAAGCAATCCTTCCCAATGACCTGTTTGCTTAATGAGGCACAATTTTTTCAGGCCGAGAGACAGTCACGGGTCACTGAGGGTGGCTCGCTCTCATTCCCCAGGCCGGAATCCTTCTGAGCTGGGACCTCGGAACCATTGGCTTATGACTCTTAGCTGCCTTAGGGGTTTGGAGGTATAACTAAACGCAGAGAGAATCCGTGATCCCAGTCCAGACATTTGCTCTTAGCCAAACAAAGCCTTGTCAAATTTTACACTTCATTTATTTAGGCCTTTGCGTGCCGACCAAAAATGGAAATTTGGCCAAGGGCTTTACAGCTATATCTGTCCTATAAACCCATCTCTGGCTTTCTCTGAATGGGCAATTGCTGTGGAGTTAGGGCTAGGGCCTACACCTCATCTGTGACACAGGGACCCGCAGTGCAGGTTGTGGTCCTCACATCAGAGGCAGAATTGGAATCATTTATTCATCACATTTATTCATCAGGTACTTTTATATACATGGAATTTACTGAAGAACAATATAAGCTTTTAAGCTTTATAGATCCAGGGGTGGGGGGCAGTGAATATTCTGGAAAGAAGGAACCCAACGAAGATGGGATTCGAACCCAATGGATTAGCAGGCCATTGGATTTTCTTAATATAAAGAAATATTACTTTTTCTAAGACCTATTCCTTAAGCTAAGTTCCAGCAGTCACCTTTAACTGATAAGTGCTAACCTTGACCCCTGACCTCTGACCTAGGGGCTAAGATCAATAATTGTTTAATATATTCTCACATAATTTTAATTTTTCATTTTTACATTTCATTTGAGCTACAAAAATTGTCAGAGGAGAAGTTTCTTACATTATTCTCAACTTCTGTAGTCCTTCAGCTGAACCCTAACCTTCATCCCTCTCGTTAAGAGAAGGATAAATTAATAAATTAAAATGAATAGATTTGTTGACTGTTCCATTAAAGCTCAACACTCAATACCATGCATAAATATGGACACACATAAAAAACCACAGCAGAAGGACTTCGACCACATTCATTTGTGGTCCGTAATTCATGTAAGGAACAACATAAATTACAAATACAGTCATACATATGTAATAACCTGTAGAGAGCAAGCTGAGAAGTATCGGGTGTCCTTCATTGTGCCTGATTTTTGTAAAACTATCAACTATTATTCATCTATGCCTTTTTTTACTATTCATAAGGTTGAAATAGCTCAGGAGGCTTCTTGTATAAGATGGCAGCACATACCAGGACACATCACTCATAAACACAGTGCAATTTAGGGACAACAAGTAACTTAGAGACTGTGGGAGAAAACTCACATATATGAGGACGACATTCATGCTCCATATACCTTGTTTCTGTATTATTCTGTCTTAACCCTAATCCAAACCCCCACTGAGCCACCATGCAGGTAATAGGCAAAAGAGATGGCATAATTCATACAAAGGGGCCAACCTTCTCATTAGCCAATGAAATGTTTTGAATTGCTGAGTAACAGGGGATGGGTCCAATCAGCTCTCCAATGGGGCCAGTGTCTCTGCATGTACGCACCCCTGCCATCATGCCCCAATCATTAATTTATAATATAATTGTTAATTATTACCATATTAAAGCACAAGGTTGTATACGCCCTGGATGGGATGCCTGATTGTAGGACATACACACTTATAAACAATCATAATTTATGGGCAATTTAGAAACCCCAATTAGCCACACTGCATGCCTTCGGGCTGCAGGTGGAAACCAGAGGAGTAGGAGGAAAGGCATACATAGAGGAAAGGAAAAGTCCTTGAGCCCAGCCCGGGGGGTGCGCGGCTTCAGAGGTACCCCTGAGTCACCATGTCTCAATTTTAAATCTGTGATTTATTACTGCAGTGTAATTACAACATGCTCCTATCATTTCAAACACACACACACCTGTCAAACAAATGGTCTTAAACCTGTAGACACTTTCATCTAAAATTATATACATATTTGAGAAAACTAGATCAAATAGTCCGATCCGCACTGAGGCACACAACATACATGCCAACACAAGACCCTGCAGGTGCACGAGAAGCTCTCTAACAACCCACAAAGCAACCTTTCCTGGCTTGGGGTGGCTGGAAGGGGCAAGTCCACACATGAGGCTAGTGGAAGATGGAGCAGAGAGTGATCCCAGCTAACAATTTTTGTTTCAAGGAACATTTACTGAATGTTACGATTAAAGTATGGAAACATTCACAGTGTCCAGTTTTCCTGATATTTCCAGAATGTTAACCTGCTTCTATTTATACAACTAAGAGCAATAATGTGTATGCAGGTAAAAGGTATGGTACAGAAGTGGTTAGCACTGTGCCCGTATACCTCAAAGGTCGCGGGTTCAAGGCTGGATGGTATGTTTTCTCAATACACATACAACACAACTACAGAATAACATTATTATTATACAATATCTTTCAACATTTATTACATTAAAAGGATGTTCAGGTATTAATGTTTCTATGCTAATGTTGACAGAACCTTAAAAGGTAAAAAAATAACGTTCCATTAATGTTACAGTAAGAACATTCTCTGTCAACTTGCGAGGACCTTAAAATAACGTTCGATAAAGTTCTGGGAACGTTCCCTTTTAGCCGGGACGTTCTGTGCAGCTCCCTGGCCTCCCCAATCCCTCCACGTCACAGCCAAAGTGCTCTCCGCGGCAACGCGTTCAGCGAGTCCCCCTTAAAGTGCAGATTTACCGTACCTATAAGCAATGGGCTTTATGAGTTATATTCTCATTATAAGCCTGCCGATTTGCAATACATCAATGCCTAGTGAGAGGCGAGCCAGGCTGGCAGGCAGCACTCCGAATCGGGGAAGGTGGAGGTCGTCGTCGCCTGGGGAAAATCTGGCTCCTTCCAGCTAAAAAACAAAAGAATACATGGAGGAAATAAAGGCCCAGCATGTCTCACTCACCAGCCGGGCTGAAATCGGGGCCGGAGCCACCGGGCATCTTAATGCCTTCTCAGCCTGTGAGCCAGGGCCCGTGAGCCACCCCACCGATGGCGCATCAAAGCTGCGCAGCCAGAAGCTCTCTTTAACTACCAAAACAGAAGTGCCAGTTTATTCTTTTGTATCCTTGCTCTCATCAGATTATCTGGTTTTTCCCATCTGGTTTTTCCCCTTTTCTCTGTGGTTCTCTGTAGTTATTTATAAAGCACTGTTTCAAGCCTTTTTATACTTCTTAATATATTTCTCATAAAATTAGAAGTGGATTTGGATAGAACGGTGATAAAGAGGAAACTTTCACCTTCCCCTGGCTAAAAGCAAAAAAAAAAAAAGTCTGGAGGCAAAGTCTTTAATCAGTCTTGCTAACTGTGCATGGCTCAGGGTGGTAGTGCTGGATTTGTCTGTACAATGTTCCCTCTCGCCATGTACCTAGTCTGGTAGCTTCTACAGCCAGCTGCAGAGTAGGCTGGATCGTAATATGCACTGCAATAGTAGAGGGCAATCTTGACATCTCGGGGATTTAGAATGGATGGATATAATAATCATTCATTAAACCTAATCCATGAAAGTTTAAAAAAAATGATAATAACCTATTATCATGTGAGATGTAATTAAACACTTTGGCCCATGCTGCTTGGGATAGGCTGATCATGGTAAGTCACTGTGAGGAAAAAGGATGGACGGATAGATAGATAGATAGACGGATAGATAGATAGATGGATGGATGGACAGATAGATGGACGGATAAATAGATAGATAGATTTAAAACGATGTTCCTAAGTGCCCTCATGCAGCTCTTTCTTTTTGGGTAACACAGCTGGTAATGTTTTGAAGAAATTTAGGTTCAAGTCCATGCCCCTACCCATGCCCCTGCCCATGCCCATGCCCCTGCCCCTGCCCCTACCCATGCCCCTGCCCCTGCCCATGCCCATGCCCCTGCCGCTGCCACTGCCCATGCCCCTGCCCATGCCCCTGCCCATGCCCCTACCCATCCGGCCCTGAGACCAGCAAACACAACCTACCTCAGTCAAGCTTCCGCTTCTGAGGACCTTGCTGGAGAACAGCTCCAGCAATTGGAAAGTCGGGAGTGAACTTTCCAACACAAATTGGGAATTTGTATACGCATGCGGATCGAAAGGCCCCCGGGAGGAAAATTTGCGCGACTGTGCGAATGGATGTGGATGATTGCACAGCGGCACGGTTCTAACGTCCAGGGAGGAACCGGGCATGGCCACTGCTCCTGACACTGAGATGCAACTTCTGGCCGGCTGATACATATCCATTAGCTCATTTTGAAGCCCTGCCAGGATCCATTCTAAAATCATATCCAAACAGAGAAAAAAAAGCATCTCTTGCAGATCAGTCTGTGTGGAAAAGTCCAGCTTCTGTGCAAGCTGGGGCTGTGTCTGGCGAAAGGGGCATTTAACCGCTCTAGTAATAAGATGGGGAAAGGAACCAACACCCCAATGGATGTCAGAAAATTTTAAACTGAGGGGGAAGTTCCTCTATCTGCCTCTTGACTGTCTGGCTGGCCTGGACTCAGCTGCGAAACAGCATGGACTAAACCCACCTGATGACAGATCTGGCAGCAGACAAGAAGCCGGCGGAGATGAAAGACGGGAAGATCAAGAAAAAGGAAGGGCCACATGGGCGTGAGGTCGGAGCACTTCTGCTGAGAATCCCGACATCCTAATTGGGAGGCAGAGGGCTCACCAGCATGGCTAGCAATTCCAGGGTGCTGGGTGGCCTGTAACTAATTAGCAGGTGTGATTGGAGAGACCTAATATTTGCAGGATTCTGCCTGCTTCCTGACTGGCCGAGACGAGGGAAAAGGATGGAGAATCACAAAAAGAATAAAATAATCCACAAATCCATAATCCGGGTGTCAGTAGCTACTGCGGGTAGCTAAATATAATTGTGCCTCATTAAGCAACTACCTGCAGGTCAGTAGCTACCCCTGACCAAACAAAAATGTTTAAAAAAAATTTTAATCATGAATTTGAAATCATGCCTGGGTTAATATGTCAATCTAGCTACGCTTCTTAAGTAAGTAAGAATGTGTGATAAGTAGCAATGACTAATGTAATGTTTCAGTGTGATACACCCCTATCCATTACAATTTTGCTTATGGTCATCTGTTGCTGACTTGCACACATATACAAGTTACATTCACATTTTAGTTATGCATTTATTCAGTAAATGGTGGAATATCTTTTCTTATGCTTTGTGCAGCATAAGAGGATAAATAACCCAACATGGCAGATAAGCAAAATTTTCCTGCTATGTTTTTTAAAAGAGCACATTTGAATCTGGATCAGAGCAAACCCTGCAGCATTGCCTTTGTCAGTTGTCTGTGCTTAATCACATTAAAAAGAGAAACACATGAATAAACGGAGCAAGGCTGAAGGACAGCCAAACATTTACACAATAAGTTAAAGCGACAGTGCGGTATTTGACATTGGAATTATTTGAAACTCAAATACTTTGAATGCTTTCAGGGCAATATGCATTAGAATTATTCGATAAGTCTCTTTCAAAGACATGAATCTCCATGTCTGTTGCAGCAAAAGAAAAAAAAATGTACATTGCATTTTTCCCCATGATCGCTGTCTGTTACTGCAGCTTACACTGCATACCTGTGACTAAGAGTGAATAAGACTTTTATAACAGACCAAACTCCCATCCACAGGTCTGCCGAATAATATGATTTATTATCATAATAACTTGATAATAACCCTCAATGGCCATGTGCACTCACGTGCCACTTGCTACTCACTTGACTTTGCCTTTTATTTCATTGCACTATTTACCTGCACCTTATGACCGGCTAACTAATGCATAATGTATGTGTAGGTGATGAATGTTTGTATAACTTGTGTATAATGCATGTAACGTATGTCCAACCTATGTACATTTCGCCCCACCTCCCCTGTCCGTCTGTGTTTTGCAATATGTCTCACATGTTTTGGTGAAGCCATGACTCCCCTTTCATTTTCATATATGCCAGCACATTTTGCTAATGACAATAAAAATTGAATTGAATTGAATTTAATTGAATTATGTATAATTCGACTTACATAAGGAAAGCAGTACAGGTCAGTCGAGCACTGTCTGAATTATCCATCCATTTTCCACACCCACTTGTCCTGTTCAGGGCTGCGGTGGGTCCACAGCTAATGCCAGAAGACAGCCAAGACAACCCTAGCCCTAACCCCAAGGTGTGGGTACAAAAAGGGATTCCCAGTGTCGCATACACTGCGCAACAAAGAAATGTGTCCTGTGCATTTAACCCATATGTGACATAGTAGCGGGCAGCAATTATTTAGCAGCCTGGGAGCAGTGTATTGGGGCAGGACCTTAGTCAGCAACCTTCCAATCCTTAGCAGGCTCCACAAACCATTATGTCACCACTGCCCCACAGGGGGGACGGGTAATCTCCATACAGGGAGCCGTGGCAGAGACTCGAACCCAGGTCCCACAGGTGTGAGGTAACAGTGCAGACCACCGCACCACCATACCTCTCTTTGATAGGTAAATAAATAATACATATATGGCCTATGGTCTATGCAGCCACCTTCTTTGAAATGAAATCCACCAAAATTATTGTATGTATCATTTCTATTGCGTGAGTCAGTCAGTCAGTGAATGTTTGGGACTCGACGTGTCGATTCAGTACCTGACAAGTCCTTTGATGGAGAGTGAGCAGAGGAGGATAGACCAATGGACCGGAATTAACCGCAGAATCAGCAAAAGCCAGCAGAACTTCCTCAAAGAGAACACCTAAAAACGAGCTGTGCACCTTTATAGACAGCCCCACGGTAATTCACAGAGAGCAGGGAAAAAGTTTCCTTTACTTTCAACCCTAATAAAATTCCCCAAACCATCACTCAGCGCTCCGCGGCCTCCCTGCTAAGTGTAACGTTGCCTTGGGGATCGTGGCTGGTGCTCGTAAGGCTAAAGGTGTTTTGCATAGTAAATCATCCCACTGCTTTTATTACTATTTCTGGGGACATCATTCTTGATTCACTCTCCTGCCTTCTCACCAGACTTTATAAGTTTGTGAATTAGACCACATGGCAAAACAGGACCTTGGACCCATAATTATGCCAATGCTAAGGAGCTGAGTTTTCCTCAATAACAAACCATGTATTACAAAAGACTTAAAGGACTTACTGAACAAGACGAGTGCCTTCAGGTCTGGAGAACAGGAAGAGATGGGGATGGTGCAGGTGGAAGAAGAATCAGATCCCCTACAGGCTCAAAGTGGACACAAGCAATAACTGAACACGCAGGACTGGGATCAACACCATCACTGCGATCAACACCATCACAGGGATCAGCACCGTCACTGGGATCAGCACCGTCACTGGGATCAGCACTGTCACTGGGATGATGACAATCACTGGCTATGTGCTACAAGGTGCTTTCCATGAGTATGCTGTGATACATTACAACATCATTAAAAGAGAATAATAAAAAATCAGAGAAGGGGAAAGACGAATTAAGAAAAGAATGAAAGCCAGATGACAATGGAAGAGAGGAACTAAAAAAGTCACAAATAAGGAGACATAAAAAGCCAAGGTCAACTGGCTGCCCAACCCCCCTGGGCATGATAACATTATTGAAAAAGGAGTGGGCTTGCTTGCTAAAGGTGTAAGCTTCTGGTAACTAGGTGAATAATGAGCCGGGGAAAGTCCTGCTGGTGCTCCTTCTCTGGAAGGCATCTTTTGTCGTCCTGAGACCTTGGAGAGCCTGGTCCTGAAAGAGCACCGAGCACCAGTCACACATGCAGTCCTGTAGGTGTGACAGTGCTTTGATGTAAATGCCCCACAGAGCTGCATCCCACTTGGCAGCACAAAGCTGCCATCATAGTTAACATTGTGTTAGACATCCCTAGTACGTCCAAAACCATCCAGTCTCTCCATCTGGGGAACAAGCTTTGGGCAGTGCAGCTTGATGCCCCCACGTTCTCCCACAGACTACCTGACTACAGTTTTTGAGGTTCCAGGATCGTTTGTCAGAGTTGGTGGTGAGTAACACTGGGAAACCTCAGGGAATCATCCTCTATGTTTTACTGTTCACCCTTCACACTACGGATTTCCAGTACCACACCAGCTCAGGCCATCCACAGAAGCTCTCTGATGACTCCTCCATCGTAGTGTGCATTGACAATGGAGATGAGTCAGTGTATAGGAGACTAGTGGAGTACTATATCTTGGGGTGCAGGGAGAACCACTGGCAGCTAATCATCAGCAAGACATAACGGTTGGTGCCAAGGAGCCTCTGAGAGCAGCCCTCATCGGGGGCGAGGAAGTGGAGGTGCTGCAGTCCTACAAGTACCTGGGGGTTCACTTCAACAGCAGCTTGGACTAGGTGGAAAACAGAATGACACTGCACTAGTAAAGCCAGTGGAGACTCGGCATACTGAGGAGGTATGCACAGTTGAGAATAAAGAGTCACAGAGTACTCAATTGATTGGTTGAAATGGTTGAGTACTCATTTGATTGGTTGAAATGGTTGAGTACTCATCTGATTGGTTGAAATGGTTGAGTACTCAACTGATTAGTTGAAATTAAATCTTGGTCTGGATTTGAACTTTCTGCACCTGAACTTTCCACCACTGTAGAAAAGTACAAAAATGTAAAAGTTGACTGCACAGGCTTAGAGGTTATGTAAGCGATGCGGCGGTCTTAAGAAGCTCTTTAGTGTCATGTGGGCAAATTGGTGGGCTGCTTGGAGAGGGTCCACTTTGTTCCACATGACAGTTTTATTTTGTTTTTTTTTCTTCAATTCATTGTTTAACACAGCAAGGGACGGGCAGCTCTTGTGAGCCTGGCAAACCATGTCACATGTGCAAATCCTGAGCTGTGTTTGTGCTCATTAGCCTCAGTGGATACACAGACGACAGCAAGTTCTCCATTTTCTCCACTCCTACAACCAAGGAGACGAGCTTAGCAACTTGAAACAGCCAGAGCACTGCCTAAGAACATCACCACTGGCACATTATTATCCAAGAGACTTTTCAATGTGTGTCCAAAGCTGAATCTCTTTGTCTCCTACATATTTTTAAAAAGATGAATTAAACAACAGTGATTTAAATGTATCCATAAGGGATTCCCCATCCGTAACGGTCCTGTCAGGTAGCAGTCGTGACGTTGATTAATCCAAGAGCTATAAAATGTCCTTAAACCTGCAAAAACATAATGCATGATACAATATTGACTGTTTCCCTGAAAAACAGAGCACTGAATCGTCTGGAGGATGCTTGGTGAGTGAATCATTGATATGAGCCAAACAAGACAACATACAGAACCCATTAAAAAGTGCGCTTGGAATCCTACCACAGCGGGTTTTCTGTATATTTTGTATATGTTGTAAGCTACAACAGGAAATGAAAACAAACAATGGCATTGTTTCAAATTTGAAAAAGAAAAAAAAAACTTGAAAAGTAATGAGACAAAAGACTAGAAATAGCAGTACTGTTCTTATGTACATCTTGATGATTTAGGACATTATGAGGGTGCAAGTACCCTGTATCCTGAATAGTGACAATATGCAGAACTTGTTAGCCCTAAAATAAATTGCAGCTGTAACACTGTTACACTCTTAAAACAAAAGGTTCTATATTGAACCTTTAAGGGTTCTATAGCTTGGCACATATATGACACCCTCAAAAGATTCTATATAGAAAATTAGTGTCTTCAGAATGGTTCCATAAGCGGCCGTTGAAATTCAAATCTATCCTCACATGTGTGAAATAGAACCTTTATGAAGGTAGTGGTTCTATTTCCTAGGGTTAGAACCCTTATGGTTCTATATAGCACCCCCAAGAACCCTTTTTTATAAGAGTGTAGAAGAACAACTGTTGCTCATAAAATATGTGATGTAGAACCCATCCTAAAACTGCTGTTAAACTATTTGAAAATCAATGCGAAAGAAATCTATTTGCACTATAAGTAATGCCAAGGTTTCAGGTGAATGGAGGCAGTGTATGTTTCTGTGTGCTTGTATTTAAAAGAGGCTTTACAGAGCTGTACACCTGTTACAGTACACATTTGCACGCATGTCACTCTCAGTGTTTCTAGGTGCACATAATAGCACGTGTCCCTGAAATACAATTTTGTTTAATTTTGTTTTCAAGCTCCTTATGTTAAAGATTTAAGTTAGATGTTATCGTTTTGCAATTCCAGCATGTTTTTCAGCCAATGATTGTGTTAAGTGCAAGTGATATATATGTGTGTATATAAATATAGCCTTATCCTTTGAGCGTGCAAGTCGAGAAACTGCCAATTATCAGCATTAATAAAATCCTCTATTTCAAACTGTCATTCTGTTTGACTCAGGCCGATATCTGTGGAAGGATATGATAGATTGTGTGATGTTTGATAATTTGGTGTGATTGCATTTCCATCCTCCCCAATGGCTGCAAATTGAACCGCGGGAGTCTCATCTCGATGACTCAGAGTGAGGGCGAAAAGATAGAGGCATTATCAGAGACCATTCCAGCAATATTTTACGTCTGGTATCCTCATAGTTAATCGTGCAGCTCTATATATCAAACAAAAGATATAATTACCTGTAATTTGCATAAGGCAGTTAGCATTTGGAAAGGGGGCAGAGAGGACAGACAGTTACTTTAACACCTAGGAAAACTGATGCAGTAGCTGTGCTAAAAAAAAAATAATAATAATAATAAAAAGAAGCATTTTTCATTCATAATTGTTACAATTAAGCAAGTAAAGTAGCAAGTAAAGCCATGTGGGGAGGGGTAGAGGGCCTGGGGTTACAGGTGCAAACATTAGGAAAATGGTGGTTCATCTTTTTAGCTAGCTGATTCCGGAGGCGGCCAGCGGAGGGAAAGTCCGACAGGGCTATCCAGGAGAGCCTTCATTATCTCTCCCGGAGTCTACTCACACGCACCCCTTAAGAAATGACTTATGACATTTTTTATCTTCTTCTTTTTCTAAACCTACTCTAAAAACCTTACCCAACAAATCCACTACCAGCATCTTCTTTTTCGTTCAGAAAGTCAACCTCGAAAAAGACAGAGAGCAGCGGGCTGCTTTCGCCAATATAAATGTGCGAAGCTCTTTAATCCGAGTGAATCAGCCGTTCTCCCATAATGCGCTGTGCTCCTCTTCACTTTAGCTAGCTTCCAACCCATAATGGCACTCCTGGTCTGCATAATAAGGACTAATTTATGTCCGAGATCATTCCTGATTGGACATACATCTTGCTGCCAAGTCAAGCCTTATTACGATAGACCTTTTAATTTGAACTATACTGTCTAGAACGTATAGGAGCTTAAACCCAGTGTGTTTTGCCATTACCTTGTCTGTTCTACCATTACAAGAAATGTGGCTTTTGAGAAATCTGTGGTTCCGTCACTCAAACCTGTGTTGTTTTGTTTTTATGTGCAACTAAATTGACAAGTAGATGAGAAATGCTAGTTGGCTTTCGGAGCATTTTTTTATGAGCGGAAAATGAAAAGACTTACTGCAAGGGTCATTATAAAAGAGTCTAGTACCAAACACTCACCGTAAAATCTTTTTATGCAATCCAATACCAGCAGAAACCATTACTGATCTGGCACAGACTTTCGAAGCACATGCTACTCACTAGGGCAGCATGATTAATGGGTTTTGAACTGCAATATTAATTCATACTCCAATGCGAGCTCATTCTTGGCTGTACCAGCACCTCGATTCCTCAATCCCTATGCTATCCCATTCTTACATGACGCTGATTCTGCCATCTTTGCATTAGTGGGGAGATCTGTTGCATCAAACCAAATCTACGTGAGCTGTATCAACAAGGTTTAAGTTTATGTTAAGAATTTGGATGTTGCATTTGGAATTGGGTTATTTATTACAAACCAGGAGTGTGCCCTTTCTGTTCTGCAAAATTGATGTGGCTGTCCCCTTTCAGTAACCATCGTTTTGGGTGTGGCGCACCAATATAGAAATGTTGACTGATAAGGATGCATTTTTGTCTAATACGAGTGGGTGGGGGGTGTCTGCCAGAGTTTGTCAGCACAGATTAGTGGGATGATGTTACGTCGTTTTCCCTCTCTGTGGGAAACAAAAAAAAAAATTCATATTCATATTCGTGCCGCCCTACAACCCACATAAATCCAATCAGAATATCTTCTGTCTGCACCTTCAAACCATCTACCTTTGCCAGGGTTGAAGGGTTAATCCTCTGCCAGAAAAAAAACATCATAAATCTTTGTTCTTTTCATGAAAAGACTCAGAGCATTGATTTTCTGTATCAGGTACCTCTCATTGTTATATGTGATGGAAGTACCATATCACATATACAAAGTATATGTATACTCTACTCACAATAAGTTAGGGATATTGTGAGAGACTTAGTGGACGTCATACATACAGTGTTTGTGTCACTTCAGACATTTCTGGGATAGGGAGGCAATTGTATTGGGGTGATAGACACACCTCATTTTGTGTT
>JAODKM010000044.1:14179497-14191890 GCA_026780845.1 Petrocephalus sullivani | reverse complement strand
GTGTGTGGGGTGGGGGTGGGGGGGGGGGGGGTGGGGGGGGGAGCGGGGGGGGGGGGGGGGCACATGTAGCAATGTCATGAATGACTCCTGTGCTCCGTCCTCAGCTAGACCTATGAGGCTTTACTGATTATGCCAGGGGTTGTTGACCAGAGGCTACAGCTATATTAATAGCACTAATTTCTGAAGCACAAGTTTGATTTAACCGTAACCCTGGTAATGTCCCCCCCCCCCCCCCCCCCTTCAAAAAAGTTACCAGATCACAAATAACTCTTCAGCCTCCCATTGCTAGCCTCCACTTATATTGCAATTACATCTCTAATCAGTCAATCACTGACAAAGCGTCATTGTACATGTACAATGACAACACAGGTATTCTAAGGAATAACAATGCAGGTACTTACCGCTCCTCAGTCCTGTCCCTGATTGTCACACCTGCCACGTATATGCCTCCTGAAAGATAAAAGGAATTTCAATGCATCTAATATTGGCATAATATAAAATTCACATTGTTAAAAGTATTTATACAGTATTGTGTAAAAGTTATAGGCTGTCATGGAAAATGTTTAAAGCTTTATCAGAGTAGTATGTGTAAATTTGCTCAACAGTAACTTAAAAAAATATCAATTTATTCTTTGTTTCTAGACAGTTGCTAGGGGCACCCCAGCCATTGTAGACATCCATTAAATCTCTCCACTAGCTCATTAATTAATTAACAATGTGAAATAGCATGATGATGCATTGATTAGCCAAGCATAATAGCATGCTAGGTGTTCGAGTTAACAAATACATGGGTATATTGGACGGTCACTGAAAATACTTGGGTGACTTTGAGAGATATTCTGAAATTGCACAGCTTACATACTTTGACAGACATAAAATCATAGTTTTACCCCAACATAAATATAATTTAAACATAATTTTCTTTGGCAGCCTAAGGCAGTTGTACAGCAAAAAATATAATAATGTATATATAATGTGATACTTTTTTTATTACTCTATCCTACAAAAATAAGCACCACTGGCTCTGGAGATGCTGAGACAGGTCACATTGGAGAAACAGTCCATAATGTAAGCATAGTGTGTGAGTGGGGGGGGGGGGGTGAGCATTTGGATTTTGAGCTTCATCTTGGCAAGATTCTCACAGTGCTATTTCCTGTCAGATATAACTTTTCTGCAGGATGCACGGGTAACAGGGATGGGGGGGGGTGTCTCAGGTGCATTATGGGAAATGAGAAATAAAAGTAAAAGGGGAAAGCAAACGTAAATGGCACTCCGCGGCGGGCCTAATGGAAAATATGTATTTCTGTAAATCGGGCATGTTATTCTAATGAAGTTAGAGATTTGAGCCGCCCCCACCCCCCCGCAGTACACAGAGACATGCGTGGGGGGGGTACAATGCAGGCGTGAGGGCTGCCAATAAACTGAATAAGCCTAGGGAAGTGTGGTACATCTCCATATAGGTGCACACTCTTTAATGTTGGGGCTGGCTGAACGTGAGGCCCAGGAAAGGAGACCGCGCTATGGGGGCCCGTTTCTCTTCGGGTGTAGGAGCGAGGTATGGGCAGGGATCACAGGGCACCATCACGGAGAGCCTCCTCATCTCGTCTTTCCTATTAGCATAATGTGTCAGCATAATGTGTTAGCATAATGTGTCAGCATAATGTGTCCGACTGTGACTCTGGCCATTGATCCATGCTAAGAAGGAGGCCACTGGTTTTACCTAACAGCAGCTGCATACAATTTTGGATTAATGTTGCAGTGCTGGATGAACATCAGTACCTTGATCTACGACTTTATGACACTACCAGGGACGTATATAGTTGAGAGGTCACAGGGCACTGCCCGCAGGTGAAAGGTGATTGGTCCCCTCCCCTTTCACTCACTTATTCAAAAAGTATCATTGGCTAATGAGAAGGTCAGCCCAACTGTATGAATTATATCCCCTCTTAAACCTCTCCCATCTAAAAAAAAAAATTATAGGATCGCCCAGGGAATTCAAACTCCTAATCCCCAAGTACTTTCTGTCTATCACAACAAAAGAGGATATTTATGGTGATTCATGCCCTTGCACGCCTGGGAATACATGTGCAACCTGTTTGTTTTCAAGCTGACGCGTGTCACCCTGTCACGCCTGACATTTATGTTAATGTGAACGCGTGTGTGACTATTACTTAAGCTCCCTCCTTAAAAACCCTTTTTATCTTGACAGTTGTTTCAAACCCGTTGGGGGTGGGGGGGCTTCATTATAGCTATCATGTCCCAGAGTCCAACTCTGTAGACAAATACGCGTCCGCTCACGCGCAGATCAATTTCACGGCTCGCCGGCGCTCGTGGCGGATCACCGGCGCGTCTTAATCCCGCCGCATCCGCTAAAACATGCCAACTGGCTACAAATTAATCACGACACCTTTATTCTGCTTTATTGACACGTGCAGATACGCCTGCTGCCCACACCTTCCACAGAGGAGAATCGGGCCACATAAAACACTTGTCCTTAATGTCAGTCTTTCAGGGATTTCAGAAAAATGACCAGCTGGGTAATTGAGAATTAAATTTTATTGAATCTTTGTGCAACAGCAAGCTAGTGTTTGAACAGTACCTAAAAGATTTTGAAAGAAATAAACCACTTTGAGACAATGCGAGTAAGACAATATCCTCGCTTCTTTAGATCTGACATATTATATCCCCCTGGGCTTAAAAGTGCTCCTTTCAACATATGACAGGGTATAAAGGTCAGGGAATCGTGTTAATTATTGAAAGGCTATCATCTGCTTGAGAACTAGATGCTGTGCCATGCCTGCCGCCGGTGACTGATGAGAGATGAGTGCTGCCAGAGATGGCGCAGATGTAAGATGAATATTTACTGATGATGTTTAATTTACAGCCACTGGCAGAAGTATAGCGGCACACCCGCTCAGAAGCTGAGGCGAGTATTGCGCGTTCGATACGGAAATGGGACATAAGTTCTCGGGGGGGCTCTCGCCACAAGCGCCAACTTCACACCGCAGTGCTAGTTGATGACATCCCAAGATCCTTGGAATCTCCACCTAGGATCCTCCCTAAGGACAACTTCTAATATGCAAAATGTACAGTTTAATGACTGAATTAATGTGGCAATTTCTTGGAGTGATTTGTGATTCTTTCACCGACCTATATTAAACTGTTTGGTTTCTTGTGTTTCTGAATATTCTGATTCTGAAGAATAGCAGAGGTTGTAAATAGATGAATGGAAATAAGTATGAGCACTCATGGACCATTGACCACATCAGGAGGAGGGTGCATTACAGTTATGTCCACTTGTCTGCTTGCTTTTGAAAAACTCAGATATAATCTTCGTTTTTTTCTAAACTATCAAGCCTACCCACCTCACAAGGCAATATTTTGCCTCATGATGTAACTGTCAGTTCCCCATCTCCCTTGGATCTCCCCAGATTACCTCTCCACCTCTCCCTTGGATCTCCCCAGATTACCTCCCGCCCCATCTTCCTCCGATCTCCCGGATTACCTCTCCACCTCTCCTTTGATCTCCCCGGATTACTTTTCTCCGTCTCCCTCGGATCTCCCCGAATTACCTCTCTCCCCATCTCCCTTGGATCTTCCCAGTCTCCTCACTCTTGTCTTCCATGCATTTGGAGGATTTACTCCCTTGGCTTCCTACCCATCCGCCGGTGGATTGGTATCTCCCAGAAGAGGACCACTTCTCCCAAAGGTCACTTAACGGATCCTGGGGTCCTGATAGTTGTTCAGTGGCAAAAGTGCCAACTGTGGGGAGGCTCATAGAAACGGTGGTGCCTTAATGGGCCTGCAGCATTACCCCCGGTGGAATTCCACAGGAAGGAAGTGGCACTTACAGCCCACGGCTTGTCCAAGAACCAAGTTTGACAACCCTCAAATTAAATGATTGGATTGCTTTGTCTGGAGGGTGGGGGGGTGCACTTCCCAAAATTGTCACATAGGGGCTTAATGACTGGTTTACTGCTCAAAGCAGGCTACCCTTTTCAGCCACATTGATTGTATTGGTGAAATGTTCTCCTTGGGCGTAATTGTCTGACTCCCTTGAAGCCTCCGCAATTTCCCGAACAACCAGGCAGCTGGCTCCAGCCCAGGAACGGGAACAAAGGCAATCTGTTCGGCAACAAGGAGACGAGGACACAATTTACTATCATCCTCCCTTTACTTTGTTTTTTGCCGCGTTGCGTCCTCCATCTTTGACTGGAATTTTGCCGCTCGGCTGCATTTTTCACCTTTTACTCTGATTATTAAGGGAAATTAACTGACCCGGGAGACCTCTGGGCCTGACATCAGCGGGACACATCAGCGAAGATACCATCTAGTGTTGTGACAGCAATGCTCTCCTTCCTGACAGATATATTTATGTTCAGCTCTCAGCAGGCAGTCTGATTGTCTGTCATGTTGCAGGAAGCATACAGTAAAAAACAGAGAATCAACGAGGGATTCGGGACACTTTGTATTTAGTCTGCACATACTAACCTGTCCTGTCCCTTGTATTCTGTAGTGCATTCTGTTGGAGGGGATGCAGGCACCATGGACAGAAAAATAAAGGCCAACAGAAACTTGGCACTGGGTTCTAACTGATATTCACCTCTGGGACAGGAGCTGTCATGCACTCGCCGAACTGCTGGCATGTGAAGATGACTTTGGCTCAGACCTTTACAGGCTTAACTACTTTTTTGGGGGGAGCGGAAAGGCTGGAATGATTAATCCAGGCACTCGCGTCACCTCTCCGGTCTCCCGGCTGTGTTAAGACTGCCAGTAAGGCTGCGCATTGGTTACTTGACAAGCCGCTGTTTCTGTGAAGTATTGAAGGCTTCTTGGAAGATCTGTCATAAAAAGTTAACGGCTCACCCTGCGTAAATTCGCGAGCAGGCGCAAAACAAGGACAGAGCTGGCACTGAGTTTGCGTCGACCCACCGCCAAGCGGGGAAAAATTATTCACCTTTGATCGTGAAGATGAGCAAAGCTACAAGGCAGAGTGAACCAGACCCGTGATCACGGCCATCACGGAACCAGCCAGAATGTAACAATATCCAGGGGTACTCACCTTTTTCATAGTATGCCATCCAAATGATCAAGACTCAAGATTCAGTGTTCAGTGCTATTGGGTGTAGATGCCAACTGTTTATGAAACGCATATCTCAGTCCAGATGCTGGGCTCATGTCTAGGTTGCATAATTTAATTCTTACTTATGTGCTACCTGCAGACCATTTGAAGTATGAACTGCTGATATATGTTGCATGTTAGTGGTACTATCTTACAACATGAGAAGGATTCCATTAGTGTTTTATGTCTGATACTGTTATTCCAGTTTGACTGTCATAAATAAATTTTTATGAAAAAATTTACATATTGGCTCTTTATTCAGTTGTAGTGTAACTACTACAATAATGGATGTAGCAACAGCATCTCACGGTGGTAAACTTTGAGTCATACTCTTCTGACTAATATGATTAGCAGAGCATACTTACAGATGAAAATTCCCCAAAGGCCATAAGGCAAAAATGGGGAAAAAATGTTTTAATTGTGAAGCACATGAATTGAGCAAAGAACCCATTTTATAATAAACTTTATCTAATTAAAAGGGTGCCTTGGGGACCTTGCCTTAAATTAAAAGCTAAGCTGTTCCAAAGAGGTGATACTGTAAATGAAAGGCAGAATATAATTAGTTCCAAATCCGGAATAGGTGTTTTTCACACATTGTCATGTTGGATCACATATAGAACTAGATTTTGATAGGGCACCGTGTTTGTTTCTCAGATGAAAACCAAAAACTCCCATTTTTAAAGAAGTTTCTTAATGTGAGTCGAATTCACCACATTTCTTGACTTTTCCAAGAAACTCTTAGCTGTTGCAACGAGGACGACTTGGAAAGGACTTTATCACAATCGTTCAAAGGCCAGTAGACAGATTCATCTCTCTACTCAGCTACTTCTGCAGGCTTACAGGTTTCACTTAAAAAGACAAATCAAGTCAGAATCACATATACAGCCGTAAAAATTCTTTAAGAATCTCCACTTTAGGTTTCAGGAAAGAACATTTCATGCACATTTTGACAGATCATTCTTTGATCATGTCTTTGAATTCTTGCATAACTATTTTCTGAAACTTCAGTGCTAAAGAATTGTAAAAACAAAGCAATATCTTCTCACATGGCAAAATGATTCTACTTTCTGAAGAAGTGTATGTGAATGAGTTCACAGAGCGGGTTTCCCATTTGCATGCCCCCTCTGTCTTTGGTGTAAACCCAGTACTCTGCTAATAAAGTTTTACCTAGCAGAAATATTCTTCGCCCTGTTCCCTGTTAAGAAAATATTCTCCTTTTAATATTCAACAAAGTTCCACAAAGATTAACGAATAATGATGTATGGATACATTTTTCCAAAAACAATACTAAATGTGTCACATCTGAGCAGGGCAAGGGTAAAGGCGGACACAGGAATGTGGAAATCTCCCGGTTGGTTCACACAAAGGGTATATGGAATACGAGACTTCGATGACAAGACTGGGGAAACAGACTCGAATGCAGACTGAAATACATGGGACTAGAAGAGACACAACAGAAGCAACCAAGACAAGAGCTGACACACCACGGGCAGGGCAAACAAGCACAGGGGCAGCAGAACAGGGGATAAAGGGGAAACACCCACCGCGGGAACAAAGGGGCCGGGAGCGAAGACAAGAGAAACAGAGGGACCAGGAGGGACAAAACGAGGAGGCAGGAAGGCAGAGGGCAGGGGAGAACGGGGAGCCCGAGAGAGCCCCAATGGGTGAGGGGTGGCAGCCACAGGGGCAGCAGGTGACCGTGAGGCAGGAGCAGAAGGGAACCCTGAAGGGGGTGAGGAGGGAGATGGAGGAATGGGTGAAGGAGGCAAGGAGGAAGCCGAAGGGGGTACCCAAGCAGGCGAGGAGGGAGGCACGGCCGCCGCAGGTGACCGCGCAGCAACAGCCGGCGAATGCGTCACCGCCCGAGGAGGCTGAAGGGGGGATGCCGCAGGTGACTGCCGAGGCATCGGAGGGGGACCCAGAGGCGACCGCCGAGGCATCAGAGGCAGGACCGACAAGGCATCGGACGGGGACCCGCAGGTGACCGCCGAGGCATGGGAGGGGGACCCGCAGGCAACTGCCGAGCAGGAGCCGGAGGAGCTGCAGGCATCCCACGAGCCACTAGTGAGCCAGAGGGCAGGGTGGACGGGAAGCGACCCCACTGCAAGTTTCCTCGTCCCTTCCGGGAGATGGAGAGGAGGGACCACTGCTGGGATCTGCGCCGCCATGGGGGTGGCGGTGGATCAGGTTCTGGAACCTCGGGGACTTGAGTGGGCACCGGACGGGGAGACTCGGGAACAGGCGCCGGGCGGGGAGACACCTTTGGGGGAGCACTGGGCGTGTCGGCGCCATCTCCTGGACCATCTCTTAAAATGGTACCGTCTCTTAAAATGGGACGAGGCGGTGGCATGGCGTCCCCCTCATCTAGACTGGACAGGGACGCGACGGGTGGCTCGATCCCCTGCTTCGGTCTCCGTCTTCGCCGGCGAGCATCAGTGGAGGACGTTGGTGAGATAGAGGGAAGCACGAGGGGGCCCTCTACCTCGATCGCAGATTTCTTTCACGAGGGACACGTCCGTCCATGGGTACATCTCTTCTAAGATGACCCGGTTGCGCTCCGCCAGGGTGCGTGCCACTGGGTCCTTCCGGACCTCTGGCTGCTGCAGCCAATAAACTGCCGCATCTATTAGACCGAGGTAGTCAGCTGAGGCGTCTTCTTCTTTTGGTGGAGTCTTGTCATTCTGTCATGTCTGAGCAGGGCGAGGGAATAGGCGAACACAAAAATGCGAAAATCTCCTGGTCAGGAGCTTTGTTTCATGCAAAAGGGAACAATGGAATACGAGACTTTAATGATAAGACTGGGGAAACAGACTCGAATGCAGACTGAAATACATGGGACTAAAGGCAAGCAATGAGAGACAGCTGGTGAACATGGGGATTCCACATGAGGTAAATGAGGGGGCGTGGCACACAGGAGGATCGGATGGGAGGGACCATGACAAAATGAGTCCATTTACAAGTCTGAAATGTTTTTTTGATTCTTTTGATTTGGTTTCTGAGAACTTAAGAACTGAATACAAAAGATGGCACTGGCACACCACATACTCCCACACAGACACCAATACGTAGGGATCTAATTTCCCCAAAAAACATCTGTTCTCTCTGCCACCATCACCTGGCAGAGAAAATGCTCAGTGTGAAGAAATTGCTTTTGATGGATGTCAGACTAAGATACTATTATAGTTTGTTTTTTTACCCTCTCTCTTTCTGGGAAATCAGCTCACTTGGATGTTGTTTGTCATTAAAAGGGGGAATAATGCCAATCCAGGTGAAAGTACTTCATAAATTAAAGTTTACACACAAACCAAATATGAGATTTTGTTAAAATAGGTAAGCTAGAATTTAGCCTGCCATGATTATTCCCTTTTAATCCAATGTTTTTTCATCATTCAGTAAGATATAACCCAAAGGAAAAATCTGTTAGATTAATCATTTATGCTGTATGACATTTATAAAACTCTGATGAAATGGATCATCCAAATGTGAGTCACGTTGCTTCTGTCATCACATATACTCATCTTTCTCTCTCACATATACTTTTTCATTCTAAATAGATTTTTTTTTTCATTTAAATCTTTTTTAAACAGTTTCACTAACTGAAGGTCCTACTATAGAGGTAATATCTTTATCTTGGCACACTATGGATGCCCAGTAATTCCCAATGGGTTCAGCCAGATCTAGTCATTGCTAATAGGGGCTTGCCACAATAAAAAATCCCCAGAGGATTAACCACCACATTCAATGGGGGCCCTTGGGGCTCCAGAATGTTGTGGGATCCAACCATTAATAAATTGCACCCCACAGATTAACCCTCTACTTGGCTGTCAGCACATGCTGCAGTAACAGATTAATAAACAACAAACTAAGTTGCGAATAGATTATCATAGGATCAGAATCTCCAAAGGTATTACGCTATCGTTCCACCTTCATTATTCTAGGTAAGTCTCCGGTGAATAAATGGGTGCTAGAATATCCCCAGGAAAAGCTCACCTGGTAATGCTAAACTGCTCCGGTCTGTCTTGTAATCCTAGCCAGTCATTTATATGCATATACCCTCCTGACATTTTAAGGCCATGCCAGGAATTCCCTAGCTGCAGCCTAAGCCTGGAACGGCCCACAGTCTGGAGAATATCCAACCAGATTCCATGTTTCATTCCCAGGCCTGAGGGATCTCCTGCTCTGTGCAAAGGCCATCACCCCCCATCCCCCACAACCCTACCCCATTCCTCTGGCTCATCCAGGGACCGACCGGCACAGCTGAGGTTGGGAGGAACGCATCAATCAGGCCCAAAGGAGTACAGCGTGCCGGGTCCCCCAAGCCCAGCACATGGACTGGGCAGAGGGGATTCCTGGCAAAAGCTCATGGTGGGGGAGCGAAAAACAGGTAGAGAGAGTTGCTCTGGAGAGAAAATTAAGACCAGAGGGAATGGCCGTAAAGGAAAAGAGCTATATTTCTGTGGCACTTACCAGTTGATAATATAGAAAGAAAACGTCTTACAGCTGGAAGCTAAAGGCCAACAGATAGTACTGTTCTTTTTCAATGTCACCTGTCACTCCAGGACAAGACAGAAGAAAGCAGGAATGATCCGCTTCAAGGAAGTAAGCCTCTGCTTGCACGTTTTTGCCAAAGTAGCCATTTATGTTCCCTCACCCAATGCGAGTAGAAAATATATCTTACCTGGTAACTGAGTGCTGGGGGCAGATCTATAGATGCCCTCTGTTTTTATACTATTTAAAGAAGGAGAACAACTTGCAAACTCCGAGAGTAAAGCCGGTGCCAGGAGTTGATGCCATGAGTCGATGCTGGAAGCCGGTGCCGGGAGTCGGTGCAGGGTTGTCGGGCCAGGGAGCCAGTGCCAGGAGCCGTGCAGGGAGCCGCTGCTGGAATCCGGTGCCGGGAGCCGGTGCCGGGAGCCGGTGCTGGGAGCCGGTGCCGGGAGCCGGTGCTGGAATCCGGTGCCGGGAGCCAGTGCAGGGAGCCGGTGCTGGGAGCCGGTGCCCAGAGCCGGTACTGGAAGCCACTGCTGGGAGCAGGCCACAGCTGAGCTGGACCACGAGGGTGCCCAGATGCCACGGCAGATGCTCCCGGCGCCGTCCTAGTGACACACGCGGTGCCCTGGTCAGCCGAGGATTGCCAGGACAGTCCATGAAACGATCATGCTATTTAGCTGCGGCAACACTGTAGCCTGTAGCAATGACACAACGTGCTCAACAGGAATGGGTAAGACTTGTATTCGTAATCCATTAAAATAACAAACACACAAGCTGTCCTTGTGAAAATGCCTCATTTGATTCGATTTATAATATGGTTTAGTTCTTAAGATCTTAATATTTAATTTCCCCTTACTAAGTCGTAAAATAAAGTTGCCTGACACTGTAATCCTTCTATGTGTACTATACTGTATGTTTTGAAAAGCAGTAGAATAGCAATTGATTGATTGGCACTTATGTGTACCAAAGTCATATTTGGTTTTTATTCCTCTGTTCTATTATCCTTAAATACAGTTGCTATATTTTCACACATGATGCAATGATTTGGTTGTCTATGTAAACTGGTTGGGTAAAGGTATCTTATTACCATAAGCTAGATGTAAGAAGTAAAGGGGAATCACTGTTTCCTAGTCATTTCCATAACCTATAGAAATGGTATTTCAAATTACCTTTAACTGAACTCATAAACTCTTTAAGCCCTAAAGATTCCTCCAGTATAATATTTCAAAATTCATTCAGATTCATAAAATATAAAAATTGTTGCCGTATATTCAATATTTCCTAGTCTCTGTTTTTCTGTGAATATATGTGGATTTCAAATTGCTTGGCTTCAACATATAATATATATTATTATTAGAGTTTTAAATAACACCAATTACAATGGCCACTCTCATTAGACTCATTTACCTCTCATTACTGGAGGTAAAATTATAAAGAATAAACAAATGTTGATACGATGCATTAACTAATGAATTTTAATAGGATGCATTAACCTTTTAATTTAGGCCTGCGGAACAATTATATTATTTTCAGATCAAAGCATATTTTAGTAAAACAACTGCAATTTAAATATTTTTTTTACCAGTCATTTGTGCTAGGGTTGCAGCTAGCGATTATTTTAGTAATCGAGTATTCTATCGATGATCTAATTGATTAATTGAGTAATCGGATAATAAATAATTTTGTCTTATTTAAGTGCAATAGTAACTATTCAAAATAGAAAAAAGACAGCTGTATAAACATAGTACATATAACATATAACAGTGCAGCTAACTGTAATTATGAAGCCGTTGATAACCAGGACAACTTAATACAGTATGTAACATACCCTGCATCAGTAGCAACTGACAAAATCATCAGTGAAATAGGGACGTTAGCCTCGATAGCTACTAAGCTACCTTCGGTCATAATTATTAGTTATGATAACCATTAACAGCTAATGCTGCGCACATATAAAAACAAAATATTATTTAGTATATTTAAGTGAAGGTGATTAATCGTCATTGTTGATCGATGCACTACAGCACGCAACAACGAAATGTGTCCTTTGCTTTTAACCCATGTGACATCGTGACACAGCAGGGGGCAGCTATGTGAGCGCCCGGGGAGCAGTGCTTGGGGACGGTACCTTGCTCAGGGTACCCCAGCGGTACGGGGACTCGAACCGGCAATCTTTCGATTAAATGGTTGTGTCCCTAAGCAGCTAATGTCTTATAAATGTTTTTTTATCTGTTCTTTTATCAACATACCACTTAAAGTGCTTGGTAAGCAATGGAAATTACCGCGATTCTATGCCGTGAATGTCAATGTTTGGAACTATTCAGCGTTTCAGAAGTTTGCTGAAAATTTCCTCGCCGTTCTTTTAGAACGGGTCCCTATGGGAGTCACTGTCGCTACGCGGTCTGTACAGCCTTGTCACTACTAGGGTTGCCACATGTCCCTTAAAATACGGAATCGTATTTGACAATAAAACTGCAGTGCTTCCCGTTTTTAATCAATACAGTTTTGATTTTTGATTTGGTTTTGAAGTTTTGATTTACCACCACTGGTGCGTCACTTGGTGGCTGTGGCAAGTCCCCACTTTGGTAGGCGTCCTTTATCTTTCTGAATGAAATGTGGCAACCCTAGTCGCTACCCGATCTGTACAGCCTTGTCGCTACCCGATCTGTACAGCCTCGACACTGTTCTTCTTACTTGTCTTCTTATCCACAATATTCCTGAGTTCGCGCCATTACCCATAAATCATAGCGGAAGCCGGTTTCTTACTTCCGCTTGCGCTG
>JAODKM010000044.1:14157973-14179397 GCA_026780845.1 Petrocephalus sullivani | reverse complement strand
CGCATGCGTGATGAATGTGCGCATGCGTAGTAGCGGAGGGTACGTTTTCGGTAGGGGGTACATTTTCGGTAGTGACAACGCTCTTACAGAAACTCGTGGATACTACCGCTCTGCTAACACGTGATGCAGCGTAAGCACACTGTGCGACAGTAATAATACTCCGTGTGAAACAAGGTGATCACTCAGCTGTACATAGTAGTGTGGATTAAGCGAACCTTTGAAGCAAAGAATTTGCATCGAGGATTTTTTTGTAATTGAATTATTCGAGTTACTCGACGAATCGTTGCAGCCTTAATTTGTGCTCATGTAGATTACCCTATTGGGACAGTATAAACCCACTTGTCAATACAGTTCATTTATGGACAACATTCAGACTGCATCCTTGTGTTTTAGAAACTGTGACAGCAGACAGTAGCATGCAATAGCATCTTGTTTGTGGTTTTGTAAACTTTTTTTTTTTTTTTTACAGTATTTACATTATTTATTTAGCAGTTGCTTCTATCCAAAATGAAGTACAATCGAGAAGTAATTGCTAGCCAGGGGGTGGCAGGGTGGTGCAGTTTATAGAGCTGTTGCCTCACACCTGTGGGACCAGGGTTCGAGTCTCTGCCCAAGTTCCATGTGTGTGGAGTTTGCATGTTGTTGTTCTGGGGTTCTCTCCGGTTTCCCCCCACAGTCCAAAATCATGCTGGGGCTACCTGGAGGTACCTTGTGCCACATATGTGAGTGTGCACTGTGATGGGTTGGTCCCCCATCCTGGGTTGTTCCCTGCCTCGTGCCTATAGCTTCTGGGATAAGCTCTGAACCCCCTGCAACCCAGAAGGATAAGTGGTTTTAGAAGATGGATGAGTTAGACAGCTTATGGAGCAATGGGGGGTTAACGGTGCCTCCTAAGCCATTGGGCCCCTGCCATTAAAAAACAAAAAGATCATGAGGCCAGAAGAGGCATCCCAGATGATGAGACTGATATCCCTTGGTAGCTGTCAAAGGAAAACTTTATGCTTGACACTGATAAAGCTTTGAAATATAAAGTACCCCATCAGGCATTAATTTATTTAGAATTATTGTTTATTATGGATATTTTATTTATTATTGATGTCTACTTATTTATTATTTTGCTGAGTGTTTAGGCCAAAACCAGGTAAGAATTTTTGGAGAAGAAGCTGAACTCACACTTTTGATTAGACTTTGCCCACTGTTGATGGTGCTGGCCCCTCTGATAGGATTGGCCATCCGCTGAGCATGCTGGGAATTAAGTTCTGATGCGAAACCAGGGGATGAGAAATGGTGCTGACAAAAAACACCAGGCGGGATGGGGAAATGTGTAAGGAGGGGTCCAGATGTTTTGAGGCTCAGCTGGTTATCTGTGAGAATGGCAAGTCAGCCTAAACAAGAACATCAAATCAAAAACAACAGTACTGACCAGACATGGCCACTTACTACTGTATAAGGTGTGTAGCTAAAAAGGACAAACGTGCCAACTCACAATGGCTATGAATTTAGTTCTGTGTCTAAACAACGCCAGGCAACCTAGCAAATGGGACAAGAACTTAACCAAAAAAACCACTGAATGTGTTAATAATCAGAACCAGTCTTTCAAATCGAAACCAGTGAATTGAGAGGCCATAAACTGACTAAAAACGATGACACCTCCAGCAGATGTAACATAAATTAAGTAACATGAGCTTTTACATAAGCAGAAATAAACCCGATATAGTGAAGGCATTTGTGTTTGGGAGTTTTTTTAGGTTACTGAGTAGGAATGGTGTTCTGCAATCCACTTTTGGGATTCGAATTTTGCCTCAGTCTATGTATGCTGAGTCTCTACATCCTCCCTCTCCTATACTGTAAGTACTGAGGTACCCTCCCACAGTATGAAGACAGTTGGGTTGATTGGTGTCTCTAAACAGCCAGTAATGTTTATGGGCCCTGAAATGGACTGGCATCATTTCCAGGGTGTTCTCCAATGCCTTGCCTTCAACAAGGTAAGGATCCTGGCCAGCATGGTTAGATGATGGATGGGTGGATTTGTAGGAATAAAAATCAAAGTCAGATCTCATTCTTTACGGACCCAGCATTTCTGAAGCATTCTCAGTAGGGCAGGAGAAAGCAACAGTAATTTGAGCAAAACAATCAAATCAAGCTTTCAACTTGGAGTTAAGCATTTTCAGGCAAATGTAAGAGAAGCAACTGTTAAAGTTGTGCAGACATCTGAAAGAGGGTTTCTCATACAGAGTTGACAAGGTCTTTGTGGTTTTGTCAGGATGCACAGGCAACAAAGTAAAACCAAGAACAACAGTCGCAAAATTGTTCTCCAGGTGCAAGTCTGAAAAAAAAAACAACAACGCTGCTTAATTGTGATTGTGAAGGCAAAGCTTCTCGGTGAGCTGAGAAAAGGCCTTCAGAAGAAAAAGCCACACACTTTATCAGGAGAATCATCCTACAGGGATTCTCAAACTCCTCCCCCCAAATTTGAGGGAACCACCCTTACCTCCTTCCAAGCCTCGCAAAAGCCATTTACCGAAGTGTAACAAGGCAGAGCCATGGGGCTCTTAGCATAGAGTGGCTATGACCTATTGAGAAACAAGTACTTAAATGATGCTTGAGAAAAGCGGCCTGTTACATCCTACTCAGAATCTGTAATAATAACGAACAGTATATCACTGCTAATGAAACAAATGAATGCATGGATTAAAACAACTCTTAGCAAAAAATGGAAAGTATTTAAACAAAACGATGAGTGGGTCGCTTAGTACAGCAGCTACCACTAACCTGTAAACAACGGCACTTTGTTTACCTGTAGCCATGCAATTTGTAACTTAGCTGCACAAATGAATACATCGTAAGCTCTGCAAGTTATGTTGAATAATATATTTGGTGCAAGTAACACAATGACATAAATAAATCAAATTATTCAAGGGGTTCAGTTAAAGGTGGGTCATTAGCTGTGTGGCTCAGCAAGTTAGACCGCTGTACCTGTGATATGAATGTTGTTGTTTCCAGCCCAGTCCTTGGCAGACTAGTCACATATCTGTTGGACCCTTGGGCATGGCTATTAACCCCTGGAATACTTCAGAGGTGCCTGATAAACAGCCTGGCTCCATTAAGGCCTGTTGGTGAGGCCTTTAGCTTTGCAGCTTCTGTCCTGCTTTTTGAGGGCATGTGATGGGCCCGCACAGTAGGGGGCAGTGTTTCAACCTTAAAAGCCCAGCAAAAAACACAGTGCTTCTGGCGTAGACTGGGGCTCATCATGGGTTGTCCCCAAGAGAGTCACCATGATATACGTAATGGATTTGTAATAGAAAAGTGTAACCAGTGTTGTCTACTGCAATTTGGTAAGTGCAGCTGAGGTGTCATCATCAAATTAGATATGACTGAGACCTCCCCCTCTGCAATACTTTAATAATATGTATTTTCAAGTTGTGCCAAGATCTTAACAATTAATATGTGTCATTTTCTCTTCATAAATGAAGGGATAGTTCATCTTCCTAATGCATTAACTTCCCACATGCACTTTGGTGGTGCATTAAAATAACATGCCGCATCAACTTTTTCCAGTCCAGTCCCTCAGGCCAGTGCAGTGTCTGGAGAATTTGACTGTCCATCCTCTCATCTGTGTGCAGCAGAATAAAGCGCAGAAATGCCGAGATTTGACCTAAGCGGCTCCCAGCACAGCACCCTGCGCCCTGGAGGGCCTTTTTATGCTCTTTCCAAGTCTTTTAGTTTGTAAATATGAGGTTGGAGCAGATAAATGAGGGAATGTGGACTGGCAGCCAGCACAGAAGGGAGCAGGCAGCACTGTAATTAAGGAAATGGGTTCAGAAAGAGTATTGCATTGTGCACTTGGGGGCTGATATTTAGTTAATGTAGTAAAAAATATCTAGTTGCACAAACAGGAAAAAGTGAAACTTTGCCCCGTGTAAGTTGATTCTAACAAAACTACACAAAGAGTCTGTGTAGACAGTATAGGTCCCCGGATGTGTTCTTTAGGACCAGAACTTTAGGCTTCTACCTTTGCCCTTTTCCTCATAGCTTAATGTTTGTTATCATAAATAAAAATAAATAGAAATAGTAAAAAAATCACTTCTATCATTCGAAAGGAAAAACCACACAGGTAGAGCATTAACTTAGTCTTTAGAAAAACTGCCATTTTAATTAACCAATTTATTGACTTAAGTCCAAATAAGATAATAATAAATAAAAATAGAAAATACAGCTTCATATTCTTTCCCACTATATTTTCCCACTAGGAATTATTTTTCATTTACAAATGTTTATGTACGTATGAATATTAACCTTCTTTTTCCCACATAACATCTACTATTCATATCATATCATATCATATCCATCCATCCAGTCTATACCGGAAGCTATGGGCACAACCCAGGATGGGGGGGCAGCCCATCGCAGGGCACACTCACACATGCACACCTATGGGCAATCTAGTAACTCTAATTAGCCTCAGCATGTCTTTGAACTGTAGGGGGAAACCGGAGTACCAGGAGGAAACCCCACAACGGCACAGGGAGAACATGCAAACTCCAAACACATGGAACCGGGCAGGATTTGAACCCCAGACCCAGAGGCGACAGTGCTAACCACCGCACCACCATGCCGCCCACATCATATCATATCATATCACATAAATCTAAATTATGATCAGAATGAAGTGAATGCCACTAAGGGTCAATCTCTGGCTTGCGTGTCAGAGTAGCTGGCGAATTCCTGTCCACGGTCACCTGCAGAATCGAGTGTTAATTAGAAGGGTTAACACATAAGCACATGCCCATTAAAAGTAGAGGAAGAGTAGAAGCAAGAGGGTATTATGTCCATACAGCTCACTTCCTCTTAGAAATCAGATGAACGGTTATTTATTTATGGGTAGCTTCATCATGGCCATCTGGGGCAGGAGCAGCAGTTTTGAAAGCCGTTAATTAACTCGATTGTGGCCCGATACTCCCAGCATCAGGTGACCCACCAATAGCAGCACTTAAACATCCATTGAATCATTAATGTAGCCCTATAGCTACTGTTATCAGATTATAGGCGTGCGATGCATACCTGAAAAGAAAATAAAAAAAAGGGACTGAGGAACTTTTCCTACCTTGTATCCTACGGAAGATACCAAGGTCAAGCTTTTTAAATAAGTAGCATCCTGAGTAGGTTGCTTAGGATCCATTGATTTTACTTCTCCACCAGAGGAACCCTGATTTTTTTTCATGTTGGGCACCTACCAGTGAAAACAATGACGTGTGACAGAAGACAGTTAGTCATTAGGACCTGCGGGGGTTTATGTGTAAGTTATAGTGTTAGTGTTATGTAGTGTCATAGTTAGTGTTGTAGTGTCTAACTGTGTATATGTTAGGGTGACCAGATAATTCATGTCAGGGACGACACTTTGAGCTAGGACAGAATTTGTAAATTACCGGTTTTAAGGACCTGGATTTCACTTTTAAATTTCAACCCATGTATTAACTTAGTTCTATTACTTTGTTTTGTTTGACTGCTCTGCCGGCCCCTGAAGGATGGGCTCCCCCTTTGGGTCTGGTTCCTCGCAAGGTTTCTTCCTTCTAGGGAGTTTTTCCTTGCTACCGTTGCCTTTGGCTTACTCACTGGGGGGTCTTTACGTGGCAGACATGTAAAGCGCATTGAGACAATGTAATGTTGTGATAATGCGCTATATAAATAAAATTGCATTGCATTGCATTCACTTAAGCCCTGAGTTCTTGCTGTGTGCTGATTGGTCAGTCTCCTATAATCGTGTATGTGTCACTAATGTTAATATGAAGCAGCTGGACGGGTCTTTCAAGCAAGGAAACAAACCAGTCAAAGAGCAAGAAGAACTGAACTATTTAGCGGAGCAAAGGAGCCTTTCAGGTTTAAAGTAGTTTGTAAAACCTGAAGTAGCTCAAAGTGTCCGGTATGACAGGGATTATCTGGTCACCCTATCCTGTGTATTATTTTATGCGTATAGCTTGTGTGGAGCTGTGTGACAGACAGCATATTGCACAGAACAAAGGCAAATTAATGTCCTCAGCAGTCGGTGGCCCATCAGAAGCAAGGCTTTAAGAAAATGTACGAGCAGCGGGAAGTAGCAGTTTCTGCCTGTGCCGATCCTGTGACCTCCTTGCTTTCCTGCTACCCCTCAGACGCCTTTATCTGCCATGCCTTGTACAAGTTCTTCTTTGACCTATCTGGTGTAAAACAGGGAGAGCAATGTAGCGGCTGTGTTTCCGAGGAGCGACGCCTACTCCCACTACAGTGAAGAGACATGCAGTACTTATATATTTTTAAATTATACATGAGGCATGGATGTATTGGCGAGCAGGAAAGTAAAAGCTGACAGAAGAAAATATACCAAAATAAGAAATTTATTCTTATTTTCTTATTCTTGTTATTCTGTGATTGTTGCATCCTGCCCTCTATATCCACCTGACCCTCCTGTCCCCTCCCTGGTGTGGCCCTGATGAGCCACGCTGTTGCTTGTTACCCCTTGTTAGTCTTTGTTTTTAAGTACTGCACTTGTTTCTCTCATCATCCCCAGTCCGGTCACTGGCATTGCTCCTCCTCTCTGCCCATCTTTCCCTGCACTAGCCTTCTTGTTTTGAACCCACGCAGTCTTGTTTTGTTTCTTGCTCCCATTAAGTTAAATAAAGCGTTTTTTTCCCCCAAACGCCCACCTTCGGATCCTTTGTCCCGTATGGTGTGGCAGTGGCTCATAGAAATTTTCGGAAGTCATTCTTTAGGCCTGTCCATGAGGTCTGAACGGTACATGGATAAGTACGTAAGATCAAGCCAAGGGTAATGGAAACAAATATGGCTTGGATTTCAGAGATTTTTTTTTTTTAACCAATTACCTAACTTTATTGTATGCATAAATGATGCAGGCCAAAGGATTAAAAAATACAGTGGTAAAATGTTTTGTACGCATAAAGTATAATGATTTTGGTATTTTTACTTAGAGAAGACAAATCATTGTAACATTAATATTTAAGGTGATAAACTATTTAAACACATCTTTAAGGAAATAAAAGAGGTCAGGAAGCTATTCACAGGTATTCTTAAAGGTTTTAATGTAAGTCAGACTTTTGGGAGAACAATCTGCAGTGCTATCCCACCTGGCAGATCCTTCATAGTTTTAGTGTCTCATTAAGTTCTTATCAGTCATTCTTCAAAGTGCTTGCTGTACCTCATCACAGCATGAATGAACTAAAAACTCTCACTATAACTAACTTGCTGGCCTGTTGTCAGTGATAGCCTAGGGCAAAATTCCAATATATGATTACATTATGATTGATAAAATGTGAATCATATTAGTTAATATTCTCTCCTCTGTGGTGCCATCATAAACACAGCTGAGAAAGATGGGACAATCTGCACTGCATTACATAAATGATCAGTTTTGAAATAAAAATTGTTTTTTTTTGTTTCGGATATCCTTTCTCCCGATCCACCCACTCAGTGAAATCAGTTTTTTTTTATTTATTTATTCTTGTAAAATCGATAAGAAATGTCAGAAACAATCAAATTTAACAGCCAGGAAACTCAGCTCCAGTACCACCCTAACCTGCGGCACACACTTTAATTATTTCATTGCCTCCGGCAAGTGTCACGGGAGATAAATGTTTTAAAGACATGGTCGTGCTGAAACAACAGATTTATCCCACTGGTCCCTTCACAATTGCGCCTGAGCTTGGAGGGGGGGGCAAATGTCGCAATTCGTCTTTGTGTGGGAACCAAACATTTACTAGATCATGTTCGGCTCCGCCCCATTCCTCCCTTTCATCTTGGATTTATCACCACCTTGGTTTCTGGAAGCTCTAGGCCAGGAAGGATTGTGGGTAAGGGTGATACTGACACAAGGATATTATCTCTGGAAAAAGAATCTTTTAAATGGAGCAGGTAGCTAGAAGGATGTACTCCATGACTTCCCTTGCACTGTGGATTCCCAGTCCAGTCGTCCATAATCATCCGGATTCTGTGAAATGGATATTGGTTAAAGAAAGAATAGTGTGAGACATCTTGTCCACAATTTAGCTGAAAGGCCCATCAACCTCATCTTCCAAATTGACATGATGTGCTGAAATCACAGGTAATGGAGAGAAGCAGTGAAGAGCATAAGCAAGGTGAAGAATGGTCTGTTTTAGGAGTGTTATTCAAGACAGAAATCTTGTAATATTTTTCAAAATATCTCAAAAATACTTCTCATATGGATAGCAAAATAATGATTATTTAGTTTGAAATATATCATTTGTGTCCATTTGCTACATTTATTAGCTGTAAGACGATCTTTAATCTTGAGCTCCTTTCTAAATTGACGATAACAAATCCTAAAGCTCAAGTTCCGGAATCAAAAAAACTATTAAATCAATGTCAGGGCTGACACAGAATGGGATGCTAATGAACTGTTAACCCTTTGGAGTTAATCATGGCTGAGCTGCTAGTGGTCTCCTAGCAACGGGAGACAAACAGCAATTGTGTGGCTCTCTGGCATCTGTGCAATTTCATAGGTTTAATTAAAGACCAACAAATTACTTTTCAGTTGGCTGTAATTGTAAAATTAAAGGATCCCCCTCGCCCCTTTCATCCAGGGTAATCCTGTTTCTGTGGGTTGTAATGTGGTGCACAACCTTCTCCTCCTTGGTGGTCCCACCTCTTGAGAGATTCCTAAACCATATTTTGGTTTCATAAGTGTCTCCAGCCAGTGAAGTCGCACTACACCTATCTGGCTTAAAGGTGATAAGATGGAATGGAAAGGCTTGGAATGAAAACTATGACCACCTGCAGGCTTAAGCAGAGTAATTGGTCTCTGCTAGTCCTACTGGTAGTGAACCATGTCATTTCTGAGCATGATAAGTGCAATTCTTTGTCTTGTCAGCTCTTTTCAGAGAGCAGTCTTCAGCTCTGCAGCCAACAGATGTGTAAACAGCTATATGACTATGAGATAAGTCTTGCCTGAAACATACCATACATCTGCTTCCAGGGACACTCACTGTACTGTGATGCATTAAAAAAAAATACTTCACTTCTTCACCCAGCACTCTGACACTCCGGCAAAACAGGGAGTCCGGGGAGCTGAGAAACATCTTCCTTTTTCATGAGCCCACAGCTTCTCAAGCTTATTTTCAAAGCCGTGCCAACTATGGTCAGAAAATAAAAGCTGGATAGGAGAAGGGAAAGAAAAAAACTTTGAAATCTTTGAATATTAATGAAATGCAGCTAAGGCAGAGAGCAGGCACATTTTTCATTGTATGATAGTAAGCAGATGGCCTCACTGAATAAGCTGAAAATCTATTAAAAACGGCCACTTTAGCAGCTCATACGGCACAGCTATCATGCAGTGGTTATATTCTCGCAACAATACAGTAAATTCCCACACCAGGCTCAATGCCAAAGAGATACAGTTGAAATTATACATTGCAAAGTTTCCTAGAGAGGATAACAGTAAATGAGTGAATACATGATCTTATATAATCCTAAGAAACATTTATACTAGACTAATTTTTCCCAGTACTGCAACACACACACACACACACACACACACACATACCATGCATTCCTATCTTTATGGGGACACTCCATTCATTCCTATGGGCATAACCCTGATCCCTAATATAACACCCTTAACCCCTACCCAGCCCTAACCTTAACCATAAGTAACCAAACAAAATGTGAGACTTTTGGCATTTTCAGTTTTTTGATTGCATACACAGATTTTTTATAAAATTGAGGTTATCCTTATGGGGACCAAAAAAGTGTCCCCATAAGATAGATAGATAGATTGATAGATGAATAAATAAATAACTACAATTAAAAATAGATATGATTTTTAAATGTCCTTCAGATTCTGTCTACTGCAATTTGTAATCTCAACTTTTCCTTACATTTATGGGCGTTTGATAGTCTCAGTAGGGTGTGCAGGTTTGGTATCTTGGTAACTCCGGCTATTTCCTGTTCCCTGTGAAGAGCTTAGATTAATGTGTTGTTTCTCCAGACCCTAAGGTAGATCCATACAGCCCTGCAAGCCTCTTCAGTGTCCCCAATATGTCTTCATGCTTTTCATTTCTATCCCCACAGAAAGGCTCTTCATTTTCGTATTTCTGTATTGTACACTGTCCATCCTGGTTATATAAAATATGCTGTTTTCCTGAAATAAAGACTGCTTTTCGGTACCGAGTCCTCTGCCGTTCCGAGTGGACACACTTTCACGCACATTTCATGTAGACCTTCTCCTGCTGTGGAGAAACCAACCAGAAGACTTGTTCTTTTCTCTAGAATCAAGGAGGTTACAGTTATCCCGATAAGGGTTTGATAAGGGTCGTAACACATTTGCTATCATTCGGCGATGTGACTGACATTTTAAAAAAGCTAAATATGTTATAATTTTATATGCCCACTTTAATTCACACCCATGTATCAAACAGCATCAAGCACGTTCTGGTAAATGTCCAATCATTTCTGATCTCTTCGGATTGTTTGCATTGAATTGAGTCCTTGAGCCCACTTTAAACCGTCACTTTTAATAGCCTAAACAATGCAGTTCAGCATGCCTGCCCTAGTCATTAATTCTGTCTCTGCCATCCCTAAGAGCAGGGCATGAGTGATATTTATTCTGCAGACATTTTTTTCAGTAGAAGTGGAGCACATACTTAATCAAAGGTGTTTTTACCTAACAAGCAGAAAGAGTGGCTACGCAACTCCTGGGGTAATTAACATTTCAGCGGGATGCCTCGTGATTCATGTTTGCTCGTTAGCATGTGACAGTGCCGGCTGAGCCACACAGACCCCCCCCCAAATTAAAAACAATTACAGCTGTCCACCATCTCCTATGTCCCTCACAGAATGCCTGGTTTGACCCCCCTATCAAGGTGCAAAAATGGCTAAACTGTCTTTCACGATGGCTGCATGCTAAGCGTGTTAATTTCTTTCATCAGCTGAAGCAGAGTAAGTCGCACGCCTGCATTTTTTTCTAAAACAATGCAGCTATATGGCAAAATCCATAGTAAATGCAAAATAATGGCCATGACTTATTATTTTACAGGCTTTGGCTCTTGTGTGTTTCTACTCAATGAATCAGAGAGGCTGACTACAAGCATACTACTGTACAAGTACTCTTTTCTACAAGTACTCTTTCAGTACTCTGACTACAAGTACTCCCTTCCTGTTCTGTTTTATGATGTGACACCGGATTGTCACGCCCAATGGGACGAAGCACATGAGGGCAGGCATGGCAGCAGTACAAAAGGGGTTTTAATTACCTTGATGGAAGAAAGCTGTAAAGAAACGCAATTGTGTGGGTTCAAGGTGGGAGGACTGGAACGACGTGGGGCACAGGTGACAAGAAGGAACGGCCTCAGTTACCAGACTGAGGATGGAGAGACAAACAGGTACCTAAATACATAGGCTAATAAGTTGCAACAAGCATCAGACGCGGCCCATCAGGACACGTGAGGGAGGAAGCAGGAGTGTCAGGCAAATGTGGCGGGCAGGATGTGACACTGATTATGTTTGTGACAGGACTCTGTGTACTCTGTATACTGTAGGGTTACTCTATTAAGTACTTGTAGATGAACAGTTGTAGTGGGAATATACCTTAGAGGAATTACTTTCCAAGATGTCATCTAACTTTAATTATAATTAAATAATTGTCTTCTATCACCTTAATCTACACTATTGCCCTCAAATAACTTAATTCTGTTCCTTATTAAAAGCTTTTTAACTTAAATTCACCGTGCTGTGGGTGTTCCAGCAATACAGTTTTCAATGGATGTATTTCTGAAGCTACATTTAAAAATCTGCCCAAACATGAAATTAAACAAAACAAATTAAAACCATTTGCATTAACCAGTTCTCCCACCACGTGATTAGTGGGGCCCATTATAGAGATGCAGTAATTTCTCAGAGAAGCAAATCTATGCAAATTCCCAGCAAGGCCTCTACCTACTACAGTTATTACCCATAAATGACTCTCCTATAGCTTCTGAGCAATGTAATGAAGCATTATCTATGATTAGCCCAAGCTGATTAATTGAATGACATGAAAGGAATGGCTTTTTGCCTGTGATTCTCACCTTGTCCATGCATGGTTAGAAGTTCCACAACGTGACTTATTACTTCCCTTTTATTGCAATCAGGACCACAGTAGCTCAACAATACCGACATAATTAGAAATAAGAATCCGAAGAGCAGTAAGTTATTGTAAGAGAGCAGAGCTGAATACTGGCTTGTGTAATAACAACATAGAAAAACATTAAAACAAGTAATTTTATTGGAGAATTGGGATGTTAGTACAAATGCACCATTAATCTTATGAAGGTCACACGTCACAAATTACTAAAACAAAAAAAAACATAAGGCATGAATAATTCAGTCTGCAGTTGGTGAAATATTTGAAATTCCAGCTGGTGGCACCTGTCAGATCAAACGGAAACAAGTGAATTGAAAAGGAACAAATGCCATAGTAATCAAGGAGTAATAAATCTGTAATCGCAAAGGCAATCAACCCGAGGAGTGGAGGACGGTGTAGTGGCTAAGGTAAAAAAAACAATTACAACCTCAAATAGATAACTGCAAGCTATTTTTTAGAAGAAGCTTCAAATAGGTATAACAACGAGGTATAATGCCGGTAAAATAACCTCCAGCAAGCTAAGGTTGCAAGTTCAGCTCTTTTTGTGTCATGGCTTTTCTTTTCATTACAAATAATAATCAGACTCCTGCCCAGTCATTACTGTTATTGCCTGGGATTCTAAATCTGTCTACATATAATGGTGTCCATATAAACCAGTGTTTCTCAACTCGGTCCCTCTGGGATCTTCAGATCACGTTTTTGCTCCCTCCCAGCTCTGTGCCAGGCAGTCCACAATGTTGGGAGCTGGGAGGAAGCAAGAATTTGAACGGTATGGGGGTCCCTGATGGCCAGGTTGAGATACACTGGTTTATATAGATACCATTGCATGTAGATAGGTTTACAATGTTTAGAATTAGATTGCCTTGATATAGAATGTAATAGGAGGAGGTGGAGACAACGATATAAAATTCCTGTCTCAATCTGTCACTGAAAACACCAAAAATTCTGAAAATGCAAAATAATTCATGTTATTAAAGGATGGAGGGTGCAGTTTTAGTTCTCTTTTTAACGAAAATGTATTTCAGAAAGCTGAAAATGCATTTTTGAGGGCTTGTGTTTTATGCCTGAGTACCCATAGGAACCTCTTAATCAGATTCATAGTCATAAAGACATTGAATGGAATAAAGTAAGAAACGGACCTGTGGTCATAAAACATGAAGATTATATTTTCAAAAATTATACTTAATCTATATAATCATATTTCCATATGATTATACGATGAATCATATTCATCAGCACTTCTTATATAGATCATTTTTCCAACTCCGTCAGATTACGTAGTCTTCTTGTTTGAATTGAATTCCAGAATTTAAACCACAAACATTCATGACATTGACGATTTTTATATCTATCAACAACAATGACTTGGGGTTCAGTTAACAAGTGCTTTGCAATGATGGGAACTTCATGTTGCAAATCAAGTCTCTAAGCAAATGGTACGAGGTTTTTATCCTCTGATAACATCTTTCAAAGGAGAACATATAGACCATTTATCATGCAATTTATTGTGATTTACTGCGGATGTGAGATCTGCTGAACTGAATCATATTTAGATACCATTTAAAATATGTCTGCAATTTGTGACTTTGTAATCTTAAAATGTGATCTAAAATCAATGGAGCCCAGAGAGGAATGAGAGAACATAGCAGAGGGGAAGCCGCAGTCATTGGAAGCAGAAATGATGCAGAGGCGATTTGCATGCTCGCTTATATAATACATATCCAGCATTAAAAATGCCAGCAGCAGGGAATCGTTAATTCAGAAATGGCCCTATCCATTAGCGTCTGAAGGAATTTAAGTTCTAAGTATCTAAATATAAAATATCTTTCGGAACGCTAAACTTTGAGATCTGCTTCACAGCAGAGTTGTTTAGTATTTGAAAAGAAAATGTATAAAAAAAAAATGAACTTTTATAGAACAAATGGCAGCGGTCCAGGAGGTACTGCACACAAAGCCAAATCTGAGGTGTGAACCTCTGAAGGAAGGACATGTATAAAGGAAGAGAGACAGAAATAGAGAGAGAGAGAGAGAGAAAGAAAGAGGCCAAGGGTGAGTTTTCCCCCAAAATCCTTGATTGCACAAAAACAATCCCAAAGACTGATTTGACTTAAAGAGTATTTTCACAATTGTTCCATTTTTGTTTAAGAAAAAAAAGAAAGGGAAGTTCCTATTGAAATATTCTTGAAATAAAGAGTTTACAAGGGAAGCTCTCAAAACAGAGAACCCATGAATTAGTCATGGACCATCATCTGTAGCAACTGCTGAGTACCAGGGGAAGGAAACACACAAGAGTTTCATCAATTAATTTATTTCTCTTTTTCAACTGGTTTACAAAAAGTTGCAAACCATTGCCTCAGAATCTTGTGACACTACATGGAAAATATTTCTAAAAATGGACTACAAGCTGCAAGGCTATATGCTGGACCTGAGCTTGATATTGCCGGGGTACCCTGGAGGATACTGCAGCAGATTTTATTTGATTCTCAAACGATACATGAAGTCTGCCTCACAACTACAGTTGCCAAGACCCATGACCATCCATCAAAAAGCTGTTATCTTTTGAAAGACCCCATGTGAAATGTGAATCGATTTCACATTTACGTCCTTCACTGTAAAGACTTCAGTCTTATTTTCTCTTCACCACAAAGTGCAAAAAAATTTACATAATTGGAAGTTGCTGGCAGTATCAAAGGTAGACAAGAAAACACCACATTTAAAAGTAGGGAACTTTCTTCCATTTCATTGTTAATATTTTAAAACACCTGGAAGATCCAAGCAATTTGAAAAATAAAAAGTAAAGCATATATTAGTTCAACTGTGATAAAATTAGTTAGCTAAGTAGTTTTCTTTTTTTCTCTTATTACTGCCATATGAATGGTCACATTTACTACTTTTATGTAGACGTGTAAAGTCATCACTTTGACAATTTCTTAAAGTCCGGGCTGCAACTAGAGATTTTGAGCCCATGGAAAACATATCTGATGCCCCGCTTCCACCAATGCAGTGCCGGACCCGGCCAGACTAGAAAACTAGAAAACTAGAGCTGGTTCCACACGTTTTCCACCACAAAAAAACTGGCCCTGGGCCAGATAAAATGGTTCATGCACGGCACCACAGCAAAGCTGGTCTCAGACTTTGGAACCATAACGTCAGCAAAAGTGGGATGGGCTATCACGTCCAAACCTTCCATTTACCCAGAAAATTCAATCCATAACCCATATAGCTTTGTTTACTATCGCCAGTGCCGGCAGTGAAACTACTTACCAGCTTATTAGGAGGATAACATTATATCATTTTTTTATTCGGTGGAAAATGAAAGATTGATCCGCTGGCCAGATTTAAGAATAAATTATAAAGATGTCACAGGTATAAATAAAATATTATGATGCTCGAGTGGCGAAGAGATCATGCGGTGGACAGCAAAATTAAATTTTTAGCACAGCCTTGTCATCTCAAATCACATTCACCTCTAGAAGGGAACAGAACGAGCATGATCCACACACACTGAGTGGATGGAAAGGCTACATCTTCTGTGGGACCTGCGCTATTGTTCATATCCTCTTCATATCCAGGTCCTTTCGTCACTCCAGCACTTCAGGCATGATTTCATTCTTTACAAGCAATCCTGAGTTACTCACTTGTAGGCCACATTGAAGTCTTTGTTTGCCTGCAAATCGAGAAAAGCTACACTGAGTGTGTAGATTATCTGGCACGTTCTTACATGCCTCTAAAATTCTTATTACGTATTTTTTTATTGTACAGTTTGCATGGCCATGTTCAAAAGCAGTCCTTATCAGTTAATTACTCGTAATGTCATTCTATTCAAATTTGAGTGAAGATGTGCAAAAACTGATGTTTATCTAAGAGTGATATTTAGGAAGACAGATCATAACGTCAGGCAAATCCCTGCAGGTTCTTTTATTTTGACCTACTTAAGTCAAAGTTAAACTCCAGGTAACATTCATGGGTAAGAATACTAGATGGAGGACCAATGACCATTGACCATGAGGGGACCAACTGCAGCCTGTCAAAGGTTGGTGGCACAACATGATTGTCTTAATTTTCCAGAAATATCATTTTTTTGGTTAGGAAAAACTGTTTAACCCTTATGTACCTGGAATTTTCGGGATATATTTTTACATACCTAGGGTCGTTCGTGACATGGCATGTATATAAATCAAGCCACAAATAACCATAACTGTCCAAACTTTTCTTTAATACCTCTTCCCTGAATGCTAAGAACAGTTTCTAAGCAAACAGAATTTTTATATTGTTTTAAGACAAAAAAATCTCCTTCTCAAGCACTGGTCCTCTGGTGAGCGAGAAGTGGCTCACATCCAACATGCTGAAACTTTGTTAATTCTAGGGTACAAGAGGACTGCAAGCCTTAAGTATTTCATATAATGACTGGAAGCATAATGCAATGACAGGGCAGGCAGGTAGAGCAGGTCAGGCAGAAAGGACAGGCAGGCAGGACAGCTCAGGCAGGGCAGATCAGGCAGGACAGGTCAGGACAGGCAGGCAGGACAGGTCAGGCAGGGCAGGCAGGACAGACAGGCAGGCAGGACAGGCAGACAGGGCAGGCAGATAGGGCAGGACAGGCAGGCAGGACAGGCAGGCAGGACGGGTCAGGCAGGGCAGGCAGGACAGGTCAGGCAGGACAGGCAGGCAGGGCAACAGGAGCAGGGAAACGAAACAAGGGACAGAGGGTAAATGCTCAATAAGGCTCATTCCAGGATGTTTGTGAAGTAACAATCGTCTTTTAACTGCAGCCGGATTGCTTGCAGCTGGTGTGCTGCGCCTATGAGGGTGTGGTTGCCGGTGCGGTCGTGACATAAACTTTCGCATAAATAACTGAGCTACGTCTTAGATTTAGAATGCTGTTGTGAAAATCTCAACGGCAACTCTCAAAAATACAAATAAAACAAAATAGGCCGACATAAAAGGATTGACAAGAAATTGTATGGTTATTCTAAAATGTGTCTGTGGGGAAAACTTGCAAGCAGATTGTATCTGCCTAAAACTGACAGGAGTCGAAGGTAGTGTGATATCTGACCTGGATCATAGTCGGCTCAGCATCTTCCCGCTGTCCATGAATACATCTCCGGTGACTGACTTTAGGATTCCATTTACTACTAATTTACCACTACGTGGCACCGAATTACATTTTCACAAGTGTGGTTAGTCTGTGAATAAATTTGCCGCAATTTCACACCCTTATTTCCAACCATGGCAATCCACACAGCTTCTCATTAGTGTGAATAACAAAACTACAATTAAAAAAAAAAAAGATCACCGCTGTTCCTTCCAACAAACTGAGCAAACAGAACCCCACCCAGGGGCCAGATTCAGGGAGAATCAGCTGGCAATGTCATGCGCGATCCTGGCGAAGAATGAGAGAAGGCCTCATGAATCCCAATGAGGAGGTATTCTGGACCCTGAAACAGGCGGACTGTGGTTTCTAGGCAAGCAGAGACCCAGCGAATAAAGGCTGGATGTTTGCATCGAGGAAGATAAAGCAGAAGGATGACTTGTAGGAATCAGGTGCACCATGGAGGCCTGAGGAATCGCTGCCAAAGGGAGATATCTGCAGGGCCCATCCTGTCGGGTCTGCCGTGGATCTCGCCTCCTGGGCCAGAAAGCGAGGCTGCCACAGAAGGCTTTTCTATTTTCTTTCTAGTGTGAGGGCTGGATTGTGTGTCTTTATGAGAGTGCGACTTAAGCCACGCCGCGTGTAAGTCGCCGCGCTTTCTTGCCCACATTTGACTGAATTTTGTACTGAGAAATATTTCAATATTATTCATACACCTATTAACGGTGGCACGGGCCCAGTGGGTACCTCCCGCAGCGTGGATTCCGTTCCTGCCGAGTGAGTGTTTGCGCCGTGCTTTTAGGAGGCAGTTTTACTGTACACTCTAAGCTAAAAAAGAAGCCGATGACTACTAAAAATGTTTCCCTCCAGAATCTCTATTCTATCTCTACACCTCAGTGTAGGTGCCCCCTGTATTCACATGGGTTTTCTATGGGTACAAGTGACAATATAACCACCTTTAGTGCATGTATGTACACCCTTCGGGAGCCTGGCATCCTGGCTGGCCTATACCACAAATTTTGATCAGCGGGTAGGCCTGAGATTTTCAATTTGAGACAAGTCTGCACATGCATGAATATGTATGTAACCGTTTTATTATCTTGTAAGTAGTCTGTAGGGTTCGCAAACTGTCCCGACGCTTGATGTAGCAAATTTTAGCTATTTAATGGAATAACAGATATGCTGTAAAATTACTTACGTGACCGTCAGAGTCAGAGAGCGTGAGTGTCATGCTAGACGCGTGACAGCTGGCAGTCCTGGGTCATGGATGGATTGTCGCTATGTATACATACCATTCCAAGGTAAACGTCCAGTAAATTTTGATGGGGGAAAAATGATCTCATACTTAATTACATTCGTATTTTTTCCACACAAACATAACTGATAAAACTCAAAGGGTACACTACCATGGGTATATTTTCATATCTATTATGCAACTGAATCCCAAATAGTGGAATAGCTACAACTTAGCGCATATTTTATTTAAACACTGATTTTTTTGGGCATTTTTTTGTCTATCTACATTGTTCTCATTTTCTTTCCTTACACTGTCTTTATATTCAGTTTTATATTCTGTTTCTGTTTTATTTATATTTTGTTTTCTGTTTATTCTATTTATTTTTATATTCTTTAAACATTATTATTATTTGAATCTTTCCTGTCTTTTTCTTTTATGTACTAATAAGGATAGTCTCCCAATGTCATTGTACCTTGTGCAATTCGTTCATTCATTTCATTCATGCATAACATTGCAGCAACAGAATACAATGATTTCCTTTCCTGTTTACCTTGTTGATCTGGTTTTATGGATGCCTCATATGTAGCATTCCTGGAAATGTCTGTATTCCTTACTGCTCATTCACTCTACACACACAATTTCTACGTTTCCATCCCTTCACTCATTCAGATACGTACATCTATGGCCTCTACTTCTATTCTCTTGTTCACTGAATTGCACCTAAAACTCTGTGCTGAGTTGCTCACAAAACACCTGTGATCTGTGCCTCTGGTCCCGTCTTTCTGCAGTATCATTTCTGTAATCCCGCAGTTCTTTCATCCAACAAATCACACCTACAATCTCTGCTTCCAGTCCCGTTACTGTAGCGCTGAATCATGGGATGAACGATCTGTCATCTACATTTCTTGCCTGTTCTGGCCTCATTTCCATCAGGCACATTGCTTGAAGGGCGTGGGACCGACGATGTCATTCATGACCCCTGGCTTCAAAGCGGATTTATTTACGCCCCAATCTTCCTGGGTCGCTCTGTGGACTGCCCCCACTGCATGGTGCTGGAATTACTCCGTCCACTTCTCTTTGAACGCTCTGTCAGAGGTGAACTCATCTCTTACCCACTGCGGTCAAAGCTACATTATGCATCAAGCTCTGCAAATCTACGCTTTCATGATGGATATCAAAGCCTACGCTTGACCCATCAGTAAAGCAGTGCTGGGCGTATTGGCCAAGGTCAGGAAATAATTGCCTTTTCATTACACAAATAGCGAAGCAATGACCAGGCTGTGGAACAATTATGACAGCAGATAAAAAAGAGAAATATATATGTATATTTTCAAAACAGGTTGAACCTTTATTCCTAGAGTGCTTCCCAACTCCACAAAGTTGAAGGTGATTCATTGTCATTGTTGACACACAGCACACCCCAATGAAATGTGTCCTTCGCATTTATGGGACATATGTGACAGCAGTGGGCAGTTAATTCAGCGCCCAGGGAGCAGTGCTTGGGGATGGAACCTTGCTGGACAAGGATTTGAACCAGTAACCAGCGCATTAGACCACCACTGCCCCAGTTAGTAGCAAAATTAATCTTTAGCTTGACTACCCTGCCACACGCCCATAATGGTAATGTAGAGGCATCACTCTTGTATGTATTTTAGGCGTTTATGCTCGAAACTGAGCTTCTGGATTTATTTCTTAACTCAGAGTGTAAAGCTGCCTTCTGAAAGCACACTGCAAACAGTCTCTTACAATAGCTCACTGCTGGTGAAGATAAGGTACCTACAAGATAATTGCGCAATTACTTGTAAGCCTCTGAAAACCTCCAGAATTAGTGTAAATCATACGCCATTTTTGAGATTAAAAGGTTACAACCGTTTACCTTCTGGATTTTAAATCTGTCAAAGTCTGAAAGAGCCCAGTTTATTATGAATTTACATCGTGGCCTAACACCCCAAGCAATATACACGTTTGTTCATCACGATCTGACAGATGAACCTGCTTTTTTTTTCTAGCTGATAGTTTTTTTTATTCCACATCATTGTTTAGAATACTGTTGAGTATCTGAGTCTGAGCTGTCTAGTCAATGATGCATTACCTTATTCACTTTTTTTCTGCGTGCAGCTCTATTACACCATTCCATGGACGCATGTTTGGACACTGTGACGATACAAGATTGTTATCCCCCAGAATATGTAGATTGGGTGCCAGGATAATCTACTGTAATAAAAAAAGGCAGAATGGACTGTAAGTGTAAAGTTACCCATAATGCCTTGCTGAGAAACTAATATACATCACCCTGGGTCTGCTGGACCCAGAGCAGCAGCTGGTTGCATCCCATGACCATGAAAGTAAGCATTGCACATGTATTTCAACAAACCAACCATAACGATGGAGAGATCAGTAATCTCAGCTGGATTTGATACCATGTTTGATTACGCTGAAATTCAGGTGTGAATAATTATTAGGAAATGGGACCAATGCTGACCTATGCCTATCATTTTGAGAAGAACTGGACCTAGACCAAAATGAACAATGTGTTCAGGATCTGCAAGGTTCACGTCTGCAGTCTTTGTCCAGGGTTAAGAGTCTGTGTTTCCCCTTTTCATTCAGAACACCTATTAATGAAATTAGATAAGCTATTGCTATAGCTTATCCAATTAAATTTACCTTTATATGTCGCCATTCACAACTGAGTCGGCCCAAGGTGCTTTGCATGGGTATGTTGTGATACATTACAACAGCATTAGGGTTTTTTTTTTTTCATTTTGTTTGTATCTACACTGTATGGACAAAAATATTGGGATTTCTGTAGCAATTACAGGAATTGGGCACATAAGCCACGGCCATTGCTGACATGCAGGTGTATAGTAAGCTCACAGCCAGGCCATCTCCAGCATCAAACAATGGCAGCAGGATGGTGGTCCTACAGAAGAGGTTAGTCAACCCAGCACCGTCATTGGAGGACACCATT
>JAODKM010000044.1:14140010-14157873 GCA_026780845.1 Petrocephalus sullivani | reverse complement strand
CTCACAGAAAGGGAGCCGATCACCCAGCATCAATACCCAAGCTGAATGGCACCAAATCCCAGCAGCATTGTTCCAGCGTCTAATGGCAAGCCTTCCCAGAAGAGCACAGGCAGGTTATTATAGCGCCTAAGGGTGGGCCAGCTTCATATCAATGCCCTTTGATTCAGAGTGAGATGTTGTACCATGTATGTTTTACATAGGAGACAATTGTATGCAAATACACTCATAAAATTTACACTTTTTTGCTCACTGTAAATTTTCCTCACTATCTCCCCATCAGACATGCGACAGTTTTTTTGAGTCCATGATGGTAATCACCTTTCTCCCCAGAAGCCCTTAATATATAATGGGGCAGAAAAGCAAAAATGGGACAAATTAGGTAATATACTCACTGTCACATTTCCCTCCAAAAAAGAGGAGTTTTTCTCCACAATAGGACGATGAGGAGAAGAAAGCACAGGCTGACCTATAAGCTAGGAAAACACAGGGTGACGAATGAAAACTTCACAAACACAGAGGGACGCATCCAGGGCCGGATTAAGGTGGGTGCTATTGATGCTGCAGCATTAGGCCCATTCCAGAAAGAGGCCCAGATGAAAACAGACGAGAATTTTCCCGAAAGCTGAACAGTTTTTCTTTGCTATATTAACCTCAAAATAATTCTAAGAATGAAATTTGGAGTCTGACTTTCGGACGCCGAGACACAGCGTTACTTATTATACAGTTACTGTTATTCTTTACACGTTCATGCGTAATGCATTAAGTGCACTTTTCAGACAGTTGCTATTGAATGTTGATGTTACATAGCTTGATGTTAATCTTGAGTTGCAATGCAATGCATTGCGCATTATCACAGCGTTGTTACGATAATACGTCATTATTATTATTCATGTTCAATAAAGGCTGGCTGGTTGGTCGGTCTGCGTGCGCATGTATGGTGAGTGTGGAATGCGCGTGCACCAGTACCGAAATAAAACAGGCTGCCATCCTGACTGCAGCTGCGGCATCAGGCCCAATTCTGTCTTAATCCGGCCCTGGATGCATCGCCTGCTTTGATCCCCATAGCCGGTTCTGTGTTTTCAATAATTACACCTTCCACCAGAAAGGAGGAACTTCCACACATTTCATCCTTATCTTTTTCCCACCCACCACTCTCAGGGGGTCAACCGATCAATCAAATCGTACCATATTTCTCATAATGGTTATCAAAACCAATTTAATTTTTTCCCCCCCCAATTTTATACATTGTGACATGTGCCCAGCGTAAAATTCAATTTATTCTTTGATTCAATTTATTTCCCGACAGGTCTGTCACCCATGTCTTAATGCACTTAATATATCATTAGGGGGAAATTATTCATTGACACTTTGCAAGGAGGACGATCGAGTTGAAAGATGTGCAAATCTGAATGTACTTATTTAAATGTAAATATGTGTAATCCCATATAAATATGCACATTTATATATGCTAAAATAATATGTGAAGGTGAAGGAAACTATGGGGGACAGCATAGACTTTTTAAAGCACCTTTGTCTGTTTTAAGCACTTAAGTATCATCCAAAAATCTTCCATAGACGCTTATCCTGTGTAGGGCCAGGGTGATCCTGGGCCCAATCCCGGGCAGCCTGGACCCTGGCCTGGGAAGGCCCTGCCTAGGAGGGCAGTCACTTTACCATGTCAGCAGCTGGCATCCATCCTCGTCCCTTTGTGCGTCTCATTACAGAGGCCTATTTAAAGGACTGTTCCCCTTGCTCTACCCTTAACATCTGGACGAATTCCAGTCCTCCTAGCAGAATTACATACGTCAGACTCTTTCCGAGGAGCTGAGATGAAATCCTGCTTGCGCCCCAGTGTTTTCCTGGCCAAGCTGCCATTCCGTGATACTTAACAAGCACTTTGCACGCTTGCTTGTCAGGGGCTGTGTGACGCAGGCTTGCTTCCTTGACCAATGAAAAGCTGCATTATATTTGCTTCAGGTAATATTCCACCTGCAGTTTATATTTATCTGCACCATAGCTGTATGTATTTTTCCATACTGTAGTCCTTTTGCCATTTTATGTCATGTTCCCACTGAACATATACCTGTATATTACCAACTTCTCATTCTTACAGTACATTGTACTGATGTTTGTCCTGCATTGTCTTGTCCTGTATTGCACTGCCATTTGTCCTGCACTGTGTCTTTTCCTGTATTGCACTGCCGTTTGTCCTGCACTGTGTCTTGTCCTGTATTGCACTGCCATTTGTCCTGCATTGTGTCTTGTCCTGTATTGCACTGCCATTTGTCCTGCATTGTCTTGTCCTGTATTGCACTGCCATTTGTCCTGCATTGTCTTGTCCTGTATTGCACTGCCGTTTGTCCTGCACTGTGTCTTGTCCTGTATTGCACTGCCATTTGTCCTGCATTGTCTTGTCCTGTATTGCACTGCCGTTTGTACAGCACTATGTCTTGTCCTGTATTGCACTGCCGTTTGTCCTGTACTTTGTCTTGTCCTGTATTGCACTGCCGTTTGTTCTGCATTGTGTCTTGTCCTGAATTGCACTGCTGTTTGTCCCACACTGTGTCTTGACCTGTATTGCACTGCCATTTGTCCTGCATTGTCTTGTCCTGTATTGCATTGCATTACATTTTATCCATGTGAGTGTGGGTGTTAGAGGATATCTGCTGAATGATCTCAGACACCAAGGCTTGAATATTCATCTCTCGCCAGCCTCAAGGTGATGACCTTCTGCACAAGTGGGATTGGCACAGTGATTTGATAATGGAGATTTCCAAGTATCAGCAGCCGTGGTTAGCAGCCTCTTCCATAAATATAGACGTTTGTGAGGCCCAAGCTCTTTAACTGCATGCATTCAGTAACATTTCTTCTGGGCCAGCAGCCTTAACCAACAACTCACCCAACAGCACCAGGGACAGCCTTGCTGATTATTGGGTGATAAACTGAGTTCATAAGCCCCCTCCCATTGGGACTCTGCTGTTATACACTTATGCTCTGGTTCATCGAGTGGTTTGTTCCCGCAGGAGTCTCCGGGTGGCGCTGCTTGCAACATGTCAGGGAAACATCAGGATGCTTGACGGATAACGAATTCAAAGACCTTCAGTTCCACTTCAGCTAACTCGATACTAAAGGACTGGCCCTCGGAGAATGCATACGAATCAGAATTCTGCTCGACAAAGCCCCCTAATTCTAACAATTTTATTTGATAAGAGAAGGAAACTTTGAAAGTTTAGGGTGAGTGCCTGGCAGAGGGACTGGATTCAGCACAGCTGTAGGTATGACCCATGGTTAGGTAACCTCATGTAGCTCGATAAACTTTCCAATATGCTGCTGCCATGGTCTACGCAAAACAACACGCCTGCTGGATACTTATTGGGTTCATCCCTGTGGCCGTGGGGAATCACGCCTAGATGCTGCTGATTATTGTTCTGTTCTCTGCAACAGGAGCAGCCATAGGGGTGGAAAGCAGGCTATAACGGCAAGACAATTCTGGGCACGAGAATAGTAGCTCGGGAAGAGAGAGGCAGGAGATGGTGGCGTTTAGGAATTAAAGGTTAGTTAATTGACTGTGGCATATATTGAATGCCAGCCTGTACAGGTGACCCGAGCCTCGTGGAATCCAGCTATATTGGATTATGTTTTGAGGAGGATTAATATTCTAACACAGAGAAATATGCAAAGTGCTGTTTCAAATGGTTGAAATGGCTGTTTGCGCGACAAAACCCTCACAATGAAGAGTTTATGCCATTTGTTATTTTACCTTATGAAAACACTCTGCTGCAAGCGACGATTCATCTGTGGGGTGAAGTTCAGATACTGAAATAGGACTTGAAATTAATGTGATACTAAAATCTGATGCAATATTTATAGTGTAATCTCAAGGAACAAAGGTAATTGTAGAAGACAGCAAAGGTTTATCTGCTGACTAGGACAGTCTGTGAAAATAGGATTAAGAATTGGGTCAGTTTGGTTGGACACGTTTTGACTTCATTCCGAGGAAACAATGGCTGTTGTGAAGACCAGACGTGTCAAAATGGTTCATTTATTGCAACTCAATTCTCAAAGAGAGGCCAGGAGTGTAGCGCAGAAATGGAGCCTTTGTTTCCCGAGCCTACGAATGCGCTTTCCTATTTACACTGGCATTGTTGCTTATTAGTTGGAGGCAGGATGCGGGTGTCTGACATGCCAAATAATGGGGGTTTGGGGTTGTGTGAGGAAAAATCTTGGTAAATTAGAGCTCCATTTGCCCTCCCAACATGCGGCTCTGTGCCGCCCCAGCTTCGTCTGAGGGGAGCATTCCTCCAGTACTGTATTTTTGGATTTGCAAGCGAGAGTGAGGTACATGACTTGCATTCGCAGCACACTAAGCGCGGAAAATCAGAAACACAGTCTTTGGATCGGTGACCCCACCTGGCTGGGCCATCACAGAACATTCTCGAAAAGCATTGCCGTGAATTTCGGAGCCTTTTTACAGGGTTGCATGTCTTAAAACCCATTACGGCGTTTTGCGTTCAGATGTTGTTTACCAGAAAACAATGAATATAAACAAGGAGAGAGTTGGAGGGATGAAGTGACGGTGACAGCAAGCAGTCCCGCACTGTTCTCATTAATGCATCAGCATTAGTGACGGAGGCACAGCAGAATCACTAAGTAATGCTCGCAATTTATGGCCAAGTATGACTAATGTCCCACTCACAGATGGCATTTCCTGCATGTTGGTTTTTTTTGAACACCCTCCCTTTGAGACTGTGCCGTGAGTGGAATACTGTATTATTTTTCCCCCTACAGAAAGCATCTTCAAAGCAGCTACGTGGAAAGGCTGTGAGCACTGGGAACCGTTCCCTGTTTGCCGTTTGACTCGCGAAACAGCTGGGGAGGAACGTCGGGTCCTCTGCCAGCCCCCTACTGATGGCAGGTGGGCAAACGCTTCCACCAGCCAGTCCCCAGTCATCCCAGTGTTCGACATTCAAAAGCACCAGTACTAAATAGTGATTTTCCTGCTGGGAGCAATTCTGTCACGATCCAGGAAGACTATTTTCATGCTAATCAATGGCTCTGACATGTGCCTGTTATGGAAACAGGATAAATCTAGTTTCTGAAGAGAATGAGAACAGATGTATTCCAGGTACTATACATTAACTCGTCTTAGACATGTGCTTTTGTCAACACTCGAATACACTGGCAATCTAAATGCAAACTGCCAAAAAGTACATGATCAAATCACTGGCTAAAAGCCTAGATGCCAATACATTAACACTTTGGTAATATAAAGCTGGTATTTGCCAAAAATGAATAAATGTTTAGTTATGTTATAAATGTTTATTCTGCCTACATAGTCAACCTGTCATCATATATAAGTGAACTAAAAACAATCCTCTAGAGCAGTGGTATTCCAACATTTTTGCCAGTGCCCCTCCCCATCCAGATTGGTATATTTGTCCCGATGCCCCCCCCACACTCACACACTGACACATAAAATTTTATCCCAGATACACCTCCTGCTTCAGCTCCTTTTAGATGTTGCTTGGCCGTCACATTTTTTTAACACTAACACCAACATTTCCTCCACCATTTCTCCAAGTGTGCAAGCATTAAGTGAACAATTTTCGCACTGTAAATTTCTATTACGTTACTCTTCGTGACAACTTATTCATTACGCGGTGCCAGCCTGTTGTACGCATTTTTATTATTTTATTTCATCATCGTCATATAATATGTACGGGCATATAATGTAATCACATTATTTTTAATATTTCTGAAGATTGCAAATTTAAAATTGTCCCCCACTCCCCCCTCACATGCACCCCCTCAGCAAGTCCTTCAAGGGCGGAGAAGCTGATTATTTCATTCTTTAAGAACTCCCTGTTTATTAGCTTGTCATTTTTTTTCAAAACCATTTCAAAAACATCATGGTGTGCCAGCTACTTTTTACAGCAGTAAGGCTACGAAACTGAATAAAGAAAAAGAGGAGGACGATTGTTATATTTGAAGCTGTATATCACGTTATATTTGGGCATTAATGGACATTAGTGGCATCCCAAATATTCCCATAAACATTTCTGTTTGCTTCCAGATATCTCAGTAATGGAGACAACAAAGAGTGAATGTTCATGTCTTTTGTTGGGATAACATTGTTATCAGTGAAAGAAATGGATATTGATGTAAAATGAGATCATATCTCTAGTACTGGTTTTCCTCTAGTGTATAAACCTATACATACACAAAAAGGTGTGCTTGCTGACACAGCCGACCTTCTCAATTTTCACAAGATAAACACGACCTTCTGAGGAATGGGCACTTAAGTGACAACTTAAAAAAAAAAAAAGAAAGAAAACGAAGAAGAGTGTAAACAGGGAACATCCTGCTGTGGTAGACTTCAACTTGCTTGGGAGAGTTAAAAGTATGCTGGTATCTCGGGTGTCGGGGACATTCAGAACATTTAGAGCTGATTCTCATGGGGGGAGTAGATGAAAAACAGCGCTTTACCCCAAGAGGAGACCTCAAGAAAGAGCCTGTTAAGAAGTAATGAAAATAGCGAACTGGCCCCTTCCTCCATCCCTGTGAGGCAGCAAAGTGACCCCCCCCCCCCCCCCCCCCAATGTCTCCTCCAGCACTTCAGGCCTACCCACACCAGGTTAATGAACAAAAGGCCCATTCACCTTCATTCTACAATTTCTTTTTCATCTTCTGGAACCGGTTCATTTGAACCCTCTGTGGAGTTGGAAAGTTCAGACCACCTCTCATCTGCAACCCACCCTCCCGTGCCCTTCTGCCCTCCCTGGGGCCCAGATCGCCAGATCCCGGACAAAGTACGACTTGATTAAGGCTTTCTGGGAGGTGCCGACAGAGTAATTATGTGGATTGATTACGGCGCAGTACTGAGAACACAAAGGGTGTACATCACAGCTGGCGTGTACGCTCGACATTTGCAATTACGCTACTAAATATTGGCAGTATCTCCAATCGCCTGCAGACCATGTAACCACGGCAATCAGATGAAATAGAAGGACCAGATCGTTCCATACTGTAGATCAAATGGGGGAATACATCACACATTTGAACTGTGGGCCAGCCACAGACAACAAAAAAGATAGTTTGGCCCTTAGTCACAGGAAGAAAGGGCTATTACTAAAACTAGGGTGTTGAGCAAACTTTATCTGGGTATGTATCCAAGATGTCACACATAAATCATTCTTTTTCCCATCCCAGTGGTCCTGTGCAAGGTCTTGGTGGTCTGGAGCCTACAGTAAAAGTTGTCAAAAGTTGTATCGTCGTCTGATACAAGGTAAAATAGACATGTATATGCAACATACAAGAAATGATCTATTGTATTTTATCAACGTATATAAAAAACTATATATTCAGTATATAATGAAAATGTACAAAGAAAACGTCATTTCAATGTGGTCCTCAAGGCCTGCTGCTATAGATAACGGCACATAATACTCCAGGAGGCAAAAGAAACATAACTCCTTTAGCTGCAAAGAAGAATACCCACAGAGCTGAACCATTTTTTATTTAACTGTATTTTTATGAACCGAACTGCAGCAACATGATGCAGCGGGTATATCCGGGCAACCCGGGACCTCGCATTGATTGCTGGGTGACTGCTCCAAGCTATTTTACCCTAGAGCCATCTCTAACACCACCTTATTAAATGGGGAAAAAACAACCTCCCCTAGCCAAGCTGAGAGGTCTCCTCCAAAAAAAGGAATCAGTGGAAGGACAGCTTTGATAAAGCTGCACTATTATGCTAACGTGTGCTGATAAATCTTTTATAACCCGGAAATTCATTTCATATTTGAGTCCAAAAAAGCTCTGCTTTCATGTCAGACAGCTCTTATTGAGTTGGCCGTTCAAGATAAACAAATATTTATGAATAAAACAACACAATGCTCCCTGTGCACCCTTAAACAGATCTGGAGAAAATTCAAAATGGTATCATTGCCATTAACCGGCCTCACCGTACAGCTACAGGCTAGGAGGGAAGAAGATATCAATTTCAAGCTGCTCTGACTTCTGTCGCTGCGCTGGATTTGAGATGTTGTTGTAATCATTTTGATATGTCTGCTGGCATCGCCCATTATTCAAGGAAAAACTATTTCCGATATTGTTTGCCTGAACAATGTCTCAAAGACTGCCTGGGAACTTTTAGTGTTTGAAAAGAGAAAAAAAATACACATGTATTGTATAAATTACCAAATAGCGCACTGTATTCTTTGAGCAGATGGACAGTCCAGCACATATATCGTCATGCCCTGCTTTCCTGCCCCGCCCAGTCTCCCCCCAGGCTGGCTAGCGTTTGTCTCTCCTCTCGTTTCAGCCCTCGTTGAGATCACTCCAGCTGCCACTTGTTTGCGCTCTCATCAGCCCTGCGTAAAAGTGCCTCCCAGTCCTGTACTCCCCAGTCTAGTCATTGACGGCAGCCCCTGGGTATGCCCGTAGCTTACCTTGCCCCGAGCGTCCGTGCTTTGGCCCTGCGTGCCCCTTTTGTTTCCCCCAGTTTGCTCCCTAGAGCGGAATAAAGCTCTCTGTGTTTTCCCTGACCCTGGCCCTCGTCTCTGGTTCTGTCTGGCCTTGACATATATGTGCTTTATTGAAGCACAGCTCATTTGTGATACATGGCTTCTCTCGTATACAAAATCAATAACCTCAATACAGACAGGGGGAAAAAAGATTGTTAGATGTTCATTGTACTACAAAGAAAAATTAGCAATTTATAAAAAAAACTGAAATGCAGTTAAATAGTTTCATCAAAGTGATATACTGTGCTAATGATTTATATAGAAAAAAATGAGTTATGTCAGTGTGACTGCAAATGAATGTGCAGTGTTCTGAATAATTCTTAGTACTGAACTGTCACCCAAGAGCTTACTGATGTATCAACATTAACTGTTCAGATGATTACTGAATTTTTTATCTGATAGTGGATTTACTGGGACCTCTGTTTCAGCTATGAAGACTGGGGAATGGGTTTGCCTGACTGGGGTTAAAAAAAAAAACAAAACATCAGTCCATGAAATGCCAGCATATTGATGTCATTAGCATTTTTCCATTTGTAGATGTGACTGCTATTCTACGTCTCATATGCTACAGAATTATGCATATCTCATGTCAGTGAAGCGTCCTGTGACTGTTTACCAATATTTTGTTTCAGTTCACTTTACTAATTACTTGCTTCACAGAAAGAAATTGAATAACGGTTCTTTCATTAAACATTCATAATCTTCTTAACTCAACAAATATAATGATGTTTGCACATCCATGCAGAGCTTGCTTTTCCAAACCCACAAAGAAAGGCATCACCAGTTGGACTTATTGGAACAAGGCAGAAAAATGCTGCTGCCAAGTGTAGATACTGGTTTAGAGAAACTCTACTGGTCATTCCTACTGGTGTTACTGGTCATTTCACTCTTACAGCATAATAAAGCTGCAGAAGCTCCTCAATCAGTCTGTTTCCCCCGAACAGATTCTATAAAATTTAAAGAGGTATAAGAAATCCCAGAAAACAAGCTCAAAAATAGAAAAATGGGTCTAAGACTTCTCTGAATAAAGCTGAAGTTTGGGGGAAAAAAAAGAGAAAAAAAAACAACAGATGCATCAGCATGTCAGGAAAAAAATAGCAGATGTGAGACGTGCCATTTTCTGAGATGCTCCAGAACGGAGAATTCCATTCTGCACCTGTCCTGAGCACCTGCTGCATAATACACACTGTTAACCTTTTCCAGGCAATTTCCCACTGGCTTGAGGACACCCTAAATAAAGATTAATACCACCCCCACAATATATCGCTAAGAATAAAATAGAACAATAGTTCATGCAGTGTTCCAGACCTCGCCAGAGATCCCTGAAAAGCTCTGTAAATTACATGAGACTGTTTTCCATTTTCAGAAGTATGCCTGAAAGGTTTTATGTTGTTGTATAGGTATTATATATATATTACGTGCATTTATTAGCAGGTTCAATGATGCTCTTTTAATTATTTGCATTTATCAAAGGTCATATATCTCGTAAAAAAACTTTTTCCCATGTTAAATTGGAATGTATAATACAGTAATCCCCCCATATTCACAAGTGATATGTTCCAAGACCATCCGCGGATGGCTGAAACTGCAGATGAGAGCAAACCATCCACAGACCACATACTGTATATATGTACATACATGTGGTGAAGTTTAACTGATAAATTATGAATATTAAGATAATCAACACAGATTAAACACAGTACTGTATTCTCTCTCTCTAGCCTAATTCTCGGGCAACAATAGAGCAACGAAAAAATGCCAAGTATTAAAAAATGGCAAAGTTGCAGCGAAAACCTACATACTCACTGGCCCTTTGCAGATTAGATCACCCACCCTTGACTTAAAGGATCTGCTGCTAATGTCTTGGTGCCAGATATCAGCGGACACCTTCAGAGGTCTTGTGGAGTCCATGCCTCAATGGGCCAGAGCTGTTTTGGTAGCATGAGGAGGACCTAAACAGTATATTTTACTTTTTTAATTTATTAACAAAGCAAATAAGAAGTTATTTTGTTTAGGGCACATGAATTCAGTACAATGTAATTTATTTAAAACCACCTATTGTTAGTAGATAGAGTTAAAAATACGTTTGAACATTCTGCTGTATTTTTCAGATTCATATTGCACAGAATGAATACTTTTTGGATCAGAAAAAAAAATTTTCTTTACTGTGAAGGATCTCCATCTGTTAGTCTGTTTTAAAGGATATGTATTCTATTTTTTTGAGGAAGGCTGTTATTCAGCATCCTGTTTATTCCGGGGTATGTCCTGGTTACGCCACTCTCAGAAATGTTCTTGCACCTGCACACGCCAATTTGACATACTTTGAAAGAACAGATAATGGCACTTTTAGTTAATAGGAAAGGTAATTCTTACACATTACCAAAAAGCAGCTTACCTGGTGTTTTTTCCTTTCTACCTGCTGCTCCGCTCTCTCTCCGGCACACTCATTTCAACGCGAAAGAAAGGGAACGTGGAAGATAATCAGTAATGCTCTCTCAATGGCCGCCTCGCGCTTTTCCATCTGTTTTCGGCCACTTCGTACACTTCCCATTTCTGGATCCAAAACTCTTTGTCGAACAATGAGGGGAAGCACAATGGGGTCTGCAACAGGAGACCTGCATTATGAACACAAACACTGGCCTGCTATGTAACATAAATATTCCCTTTTAAAGCGATATTGCATTTGACAATGGAGAACGCAATATGTCTTCTTAATGGCAATCAAGCTGCAGGCAAATAAAACCAGTGTATTAAGGAGAACGGTTTTCATAGAGGACAGTGTGACCATGGAATTTAAATTGCTAATAAGGCCAAGTATGTAATCAACAGGTGTATGTCCATATTGTACATAATTATGCAGTATGCTGCAATAATTGCCAGTAGTGAACCCTGCAATCTAATTACAAGGATGGTACTGCAACACGTTATGCTGTAACATTTGTCAGGGGACTGTCAGACGCTGTCTTGCCTACACTTCATTGTCGTTCTGTTATGTTAGTATGTGAACACGGTTTATGCTGGACACCTAAAGTGCTTACATAAAAGAATCTGTCCAGGGCTATAAATTATTAATAACAACATTGGTATTATCTATGTGACCATCCATCTTCCAACTGGGTGACCAGGGTTGGGCCTGGAGTCGATCTGAGGTAGTATAGGACACGAGGAAGGGGATTAACCTACATGGGATGCCAGTCCACCCTGTGCAATAATAATAATAATAATAATTATTATTATTATTATTATTGTTGTTGTTGTGTCTGTTATATCATTACCATAACCTAGTCCTATTTCCTTCCTAATAAAGAAAGCATATAAAGCACAATATATAAATCTCCCACCAAATGCACACCTGCTTCTGGGTATTATTACCTCCTCTGAACTCCGGTGCTGTTAAACACCTCCCCAGCCACTGGTCACCTCTCGGTACTGTCCCTTATCAGCTGTTCGCAAGCTTGTGGCCCTGTCAGCTCACGCTGTCTCTATCTCTCACAGAGCTCTCAGCGTACCCAGCTAACCCCTACACCGACCCAACACGTGCCCGTCCTCCCGTCTGCCTGTCCCGCTGCCCTAACGTCTAACGATCCCTATGACCTCTGTGTCTGCTACCTGTACTACGACCCAGAGAATCAAAGTCATGTCTCTCCCACTGCTCTTCCTTTCTAGACTATTGGCACAGGCCGCCAAGCCTATTCGCAGAAACGGGGAGGACTGTCACTATCATTGCCGCAGCTTCATTATTAAAAACTTCCAGCCAAACTCTGGAACAAAATTACAAGTCACCGCCTGCTTCTTTTTGCGCATTTTCTTTGACCTTTCATCCACCCTCTCGGCCATGTTCCTCTCCTTCAGCCCACTGAACCTGCCTCCTGTCGTCCTCCTCCAGTCCAATCATCTGTAGTGCCATTTTGGGTCAAAGTTATCAGCACGGCTGTATGTAAGACCCTCTGATGCTGGCCAAGTGTGACTGAGTGTTAGATCTACAAACTGCTGCTGTGTAATTACATTCATAGGACCATAATGGGAAGGGAGCACCTCTGCCTTCTGCGGGGTTCAGCGAGGGTGGATCTAGCCACCCTCGCTGAAATGTGACGTAGGTGCCAATTAAAGGGGGGGGGGGGGGTGGAGCCACATCTCAGCCCACGCAAGGACATGTTGCCAGCTAGGGATCAAGCTATGAACTAGGCCCAGCGTAGGGAAGTTGTTAGTGTCCATGGAGACACAAAAGGCAGGGGAATCATGAAAGGTTCTGTTACTGCATTAGCATTCCTCCTGAGCGATGCCCGCAACCAATTCTCTCACAATTGCAAATGTTTTTTTTTTTTTTATCCCTCTGCTCTTTATTATTTTCAGATTAGCACTAAACTCCATTACAGGCACGCAGTACAATGTCGTCTTAATGGCAGCTCTTATCTAAGGTTTTTTTTCCCCTGTTTAGCTAAAGAGAATACAATTGTGGGCAGAAAGTACAGTGTGATTTTACTTCACTCGTGTGATAAAAAAGACTCACCGCAGATACAATGTGAACCTGTAATGAATGCATAAGCTCTCGTTCCTAACCCTTAAACTGGAGAGTTAAGTGTTCCCTGATAATACTTCCCAGTGAAAGCGTCCCCCCAGATTAAGATGGGCTAAAGTCCAGGAGCACGGTGGATGCATTTTAATTTCAAACTGAAATAATCAGCGCAGGCACAGAGAAGATGAAGAACATGGAGTGTGGTGCAGCATCTCCACGGACAGGAAATGTTTCACTTGTGGTTATTTGTTTGCACGGATAGACAGCTTGTGCAAAGAGGCCTCAGACTTTCAGCAAAAACAAAACCTCAAGGCGGCAGAGACAGTATCTATAATTATTTCAGTGGAGGCAGCCACTCTCCATTTGAGAATAGATATCACAGACCTTCTACAGTCCGTGGTCGAAACAATTAAACTTTCTAATATCACTACTCTTTCTGGCATCTCCCATTGGACACATACGCCCCCTGACTGTTTAGTCTTTTTGCTAACATTTTTATAAGGGAACATTTCTGTGATATATGTTCATAATAGAAATGGAATAGAATGGAAGTCAAGGAAATGGAAGTTTCTGCCTGTGTGACTTTGGTTAAAGTAACATATGCAGACAAGAGCGGATCATGACTCCCCCAGTCACCCAGAACAGATGTTGAAGTAGACATGGAGGCAGGAACATCTCCAAAAGTAGAAGAATCTCCATCTGGCCTGACAAGGCTATATTTTAATTGAAAGGCAGTGGTTTAGCCATGTGGGTACCAGGATGGACCAAACGCCATTCCAGAAAATATTCTTGGTTTGAAGACTATTGCAGTTTTGAATCTGAAGGCTATTCCTGTGTCCCTGTGCCTGTAAATAACAAAGACAGTTCTTTGTTCCTGTGCTTGTAAATAACAAAGACAGTTCTTTGTTCCTAGACTTACAGGGAGTATTTCACTTATCTGACATCTGATGGCCATTACAATGTAGTTGAAGTTGAAGTTTACAATGAAATGCTTACTTGAGTGCCATCTTCGCAAGCAGAACATAGACATAAAAAAACATAAGACATAAAAAGATAAGCAGTGCAGCAAACATAAAGTGCAGTGTAAAGTGTAAACGTAAAGTGCAGTGTAAAGTGATTGCGTGCATCAACATTGTGTGCTACAGTATTACACGAGGAACAAATTTATTGCACAGGGAGGAAGAGAAAACACAGTTACTGTGCGACATTGGCCGACACGTAATGTCATTGTAAACAGTTTTTCACATTTCAATTCTATCTGTAATGAAAAGTGTCAGCGCCGCGATGGCCATGGCGTAAGAGTGGAAACACTGCCATTGTCCGTTGAGATATTACTACAAATGGCACTGCTGCTGACACAGGTCACCTGCCATCTTTCAGACTCTTCCTTATGTTCCTCGCATCTCCCACAAGAGTCCCAAAGCACTTGCCCTAATTAATGAGCGAGCCATGCTGTGGACAGGAAAGTAACTCCGTGTGATTTAGGAGGATTTCTCGGACCTCGGCGGATGCCCTCCGATGGGACCCGGAGCCTTGACAAAGACCTCAGCATTTCAAGGCAACTGAGACACGGCTCCCTGTCCCCACTCGCACGCATTCACATCTCTCCAGGGTGTTTCTGACAGTCGCGCCCAATTACCCATGATTCCTGATGTGGGACGACGTGGAACGCACCCATAGCGTGTGCATGGCGACTGCGTGGAGGATAGATTACAGGCTTTTCCTGGTTCAGTCGCCTACAGAGTACTGCCTGGTTTTTTATTTCCTTTCCAGCTTGAAATGCATTTCCTGATTCATCTCCCGCTCTGGTTCACTGCAGTGCGGGATGGCAGATATCCTTCTGACAGGCCTCTCCCATGTCTTGTCCCCTCTGTTATGCCATTAAATCTTCCTTTGCTTTTCCTCTCTTCCCCCGGCTCAGACACTTATCAGTTGTCGAGCAATTAAACATTAAAATCCAAGTGCAGTAATTCCAAGCGAACTCAACTCAAATCTTTTAAAAGATAAAACCCAAGCTTTAAAGAGATACATAACAGATACTCTCATTTCATCCATACTACAAATCTTGGATGAATCAATGGCTTAATTATTCTGAAGCGGCATGTTTTGTAACATGAAAAAAACCTTTATTATTATTATTATTATTATTAGCATTATTAGCGCAATTGGAATTACTAATTACTAATGCTATTAAGCAAAGCAATTTACACTATTTTGCACATTTATTGCTTTTACAAAAGTACTTGAGTACCTTTTGTGAAAATGACAGACATTCTAACTAAGCTCAATGTGCATGAAATAAAATGTTAGGGAATACTTTTACATTGCATATCTTGCATATATTATTGCACACACACACATACAGAGAGTGTTTGTGTTACACGACAAAACCAAAAATACCATGACTTCAACTGAAGCAGCATACTTTGTAATTTTATAGAAGTGTGGTAAATGATTCACATTTGACCCAACAGTAGTCGAGCAGCAGTGCTGCTTGGCGGACATGTGAACAAGCTGGCTCTCTCTGAGAGCCGTGTGCCGAGAGCCCTGAAATTCACTGCAGGTATTGTGTGTGCGTGTGCTGAAGCCCTTCCTTCTGTAAACCGTCATCAGTGAATGACAGTCTGGCAGACAGGCTGCTCTACCCAGGCCCACCCTCGCAATCTGGAAGCACGTGGAGAGCATTCCCCCGAATCGCGCTGCCCCACGCTACCGAATCCCCCATCCACACCCGCCCCCAGCCCAGGCGCGTCAGTCACGATCAGTGTGCTCGTCGTGCCTGACACGTGGTTGGGGCACTGGGACAGGGAGGTGTAATTTAGTTGTCACTATAAATATGGCCCGTCTGGCAGCGGCCATCGGACCACATAAGCGCCTAATTTAGTGTAGAGAGATGATAGGCCGCGAGGACGGGGCCAGGCAGGCGGAACCGGATTCCGGAACGCATTAGCGCCAGGCTGCAGGCGAGGCCGTGTGGGCGACACCCTTCGCTGGTGACGGACACTGTCGCCTGTGCCCTCGCCACGCATTACGCCCACGTGCAATGCCATGCTGGGTTTGCGTACATGCATCCGCACGCATGTCAGAACCTGACGCATTCATGGCTGTTTGAGTGTCTCGCATGAAATGAAAAACTAACAATTAAACACGTTAATTGCCATTTCCATGAGCACATTGGAACCCTTCTTGTCACACACCCCTCGCCACATACATGTACACAGTACAAGTGAGAACATAGGAGTCAGTCCATTTATCCAGCGCCCCTAGAGCATTTGAGGAACTTAAGGGCTATTGTATGACTGTATAGGTATGTATATGTGCTTGTGCACGTGTGAATTTATATATGTGGATGTGTATGTGAGTGAGATTGTGTATATACTTTCCTTACAGTCCTGAACGGTATAGTTGAACCATCCTTAATGAGAGCAGCAATGGCGATTTTTTTTCGCAGCTAAGCTCTTCAGCGCCCCCTTTTGGACAGATGCAGAAGGGACCTGGCCGGCTCGCATTCCACCCCTCATTTCCTCATCCCTCCGTGTCGCCTCCTTTTCCCCTCCCTGGGGTGCGGTGTTTTAAGAGGTTTCTGCTGACAGGCTTCGCAGCGCAATGCAGAGAGACGGAGTGAGAATTGAAAGCCGTGGTCCCTGAGCTATGGGCGGAGCGACTGGCTCGGACAAGTAGAGTTGCAAAAGTGAATCTTAGCCCGTTTAACGGGGACTGGCTTCCACCTTGTCACCTGTCAACAAGAGGACTTGGTAGCGGGATAGTGCCCCAGATCGCCCTCAACCAGCTCCTCATATTACAGTCTAATTCCTCCCATGAACCTGCACATTATAATCAGAAACAGATTACTCTGGATTAAAACTATATCTCCCTGTTATGGAATACCCTTTCCTGGCACCCACATCCTCCACAACGCGTTTACTCTCACAGCATTCACTTCCCCGCTGGGCCCATATTAACTTCATTTATATTTGATGCACTCCACATTTATAAATGTTACTCCTGGGGATTTGGAGTGAGAGATACACAGCAGGTTGCGATGTTTCTTGATAAATTTGCTTATGTTATGGCATTTTTAGCCCGCTTAAATTTCTATCATTAAAGGGGGAAAGAAACACATTTTTAATGCCACGTTAAAATCAATACTTTAAATATGGATGCTGGCTTATCGGCGTCCTCCGCAGAGGTTTGGCACAGCTAGACGCTGAGGTGCACGCGGGCCTGACCTCAGGAAATGTCTTCCTAGGAGTGACCGCGAAGCCGCGCATCGGCGAAGGCAATCACCGGCGGCACGGAGAATTCCCCCGGCCCGGCTCTGGCGGAAAAGCCGGCCGGCAGCGTGACTAATGTACCGCCGCCGCCGCAATCTTGCTTTCATCCGCCGTAATGCGATTGCGGCTTCGTATCCAGATGTGGGACTTGCGCTCGCTCTCTGCACGCTGCCCTAATGAAGGATGGCTTCAATAAACCAGGAGACACACATAAATTAATCACCAGCAGCCTCCCTCCCAAATTCCACTTTTGCCTTTGTTCTGCCAAACTGGGCAACGGGGAACAGAGGCTGTATCAGCTAGATGAATTGCACATTAATACTGAGTGGGGTGTCTCCATCATTAAAGGAGAAATAAACAAGAGATTACGATAATCTGATGGTGGCGCTGTGTCCCTGTTTGGGTGGTACACCAAGCCAGGCGATGGCCAAAATGACCGCTGTGAGAAGCAGGACGCAGGGGGCTCACCTGATATACCTCCCCGCCCCCCCCCCGCCCCCCCGCCTCGCCGTCGGACGCATCGACCCCCCCGCCGCATGTCGGGCCGC
>JAODKM010000044.1:14127602-14140000 GCA_026780845.1 Petrocephalus sullivani | reverse complement strand
GGGGGGGGTGGCCCTGGTTGGGGGGGGCCACCCAGCCGGGGGGGGGCCACAAGGCCCGCTGGGGGAGGGGGGCGGCGGGGGGGTCCCCCGATATACCCCCCCCCCCCCCCCCCCCAGCATCTGATTTATGAGGAATCCCAGGTGCTGTATGCGTGACGCATGACTGGATCTTGTGCTATCAACAGAAAGTAAGTGGGAAATCAATGTGCCAAATACTAATATCATTATGGAATTCTAAATAAACCAGGTGCAGGATTTAAAAATGTGCTGTGTGGTTCTGTGGGCTGGAACCGGATATCCATGAGCAGAAGGTGTGAGGTCCAAATCCCATGGCCAGCAGAATGATGCTACTCTTAGGTCCTTGAACCTGGCTCTTAACATTCACTGTCTCAGAGGTGCCGGACACTTATTGACTATGTGCTGGCTCCAAAAAAGAAAGACTCACTCTCTCCCGTCTGTGTGCCTCATGGAGAGCAAGATGGGATAGGCGAAAGGACAAATTTTCCATTGGATTGAGTAAAGTAGCACTCTTCATTTCTATTAAACTGCAGTCCATCAAAGCTAAGGAAGTTGCAGAAGATTGACGTTAAGGTCAGATGTTCTCAGACAAGCACAACTGAGCTAAACCATTAATTCTCTCAGATATCAGCATATATTCCCAGAGGTTCATTGCTATTCAGCCGTCTTGCATTTGCATTTATATAAATGTTGGCGTGCCTTAGTTATGGCCTTACATATAGCCTTATCTCAATGGGCCTCTACATCAGTGCAAAATATGAATGTCTTCTTTTTTTTTAGCTCACTTTTGAAACGGTGGCCACTGCTAACTCCCTATCTCAGACCCACATCTGTCATCAAACGCTGCGGCCACACAGGAAATGAGCAGGATAAATAATACATCCTGGAGTTCAGCTTGTCAATTTTCAAACAGATGCTGCCTTAAGAAAGAGAATTAACTCCTCGCCCAGAGGGTTCCGGTCGGCTTGTTTTAACTGCCGCTCTGTTGTTGCTATTGATTCTATTTGAATATGTTTTTGTTTTCTCCAATGGTCAGTAGCTATATTTAAATACCAATTAACACTGAGACTTTGAAATGAAAGGGCACGGCTCTGTGCCTAGTGACGGAACCACAGATAGATGCACAGAGAGAACGTCGTACCGGAATAAGGGGGGCGGGGGGGATTTCGATAACCCGCACACCAACCAAAGAAGCATGATGCTTCATGTAAATACTTACACCTACCAATACTTACATCTATGTCTGCCTTTTTATTATTTTATTATATCCAGCTTTCATTATGCAAATAAATGCCAAATAGCATGAGTAAATATATACATGTATGTATAATACATTAGTACTAGAGTGAATCAGGCATACAAATACATAAAGGTATTGTGTGGCGGTAAATAGACGTTTAATTCTACAACTATTAGACTGGTAAATCGTAACCTTAGCTTTGATGGCTCCATGACTGGAAGCTTAGGGCGCTTTTCCACCGCATGAAGTTTGGTACTTTAGGTAAAGTACTGGACTTTCGCTTTACCATTGACTTCCGGTCGAGTACCAGTAGCAAAAATTCAAGTACCGAAAGTGCCAAACCAGTTGGGGTACTTCTTTGGTACAGTACTTCTTGGGTACTTTGGGGCATAACTTGCAACGCTTTCGCTGTCGATGAGTTATGCAAATAGCCCGATTCTGAAACATAATGCCACCGCCGTCTGACAAAATGTTACTAACTCGGAAAACAGCAATAAACGAAGTAAAAAAAATAAATTATTGTGATCTGGTTGGAAGAACAGATACAACAAGATTTAGATGGCATAACAAGAAATTTAAAAAGTATTTTATTTAATATATAGCCTACTACTGCTGCACGGTACTGGAGAGTCTCCAGATATAGCGATGTGGTTTTGTTATAATAAATATTAGGGTATTTATAAGTTAGTTAACATAAAATTTTAAAATTAGTTAACACAAATTTCTCACAAACCTGTCTAGGAGTGATTTAAATAGCAAGGGTGAGAATGTTTATGTTCGGAGAATGCAGGCAGCGCCCAAGCAAAAGCAGCGAGGTAAACTTTAGAGTGATTTTAAAAACATATATTGGATATAAATATAATCTATGCAAGGAATACTCATTAAAATTGCAAAGTTAGCTAAGCTTTTTCCCTGTGCAAAAGTAAAAATGCTTTAGTGAAACATTAACCCCCTGCGCTGTCCGTAATGTCTGTACAGAACTGAAAGTAATTAAAAGTCTGATCTTAATGTAACTAGTCACTAGTGATGTAAGAACTGCATGTGCATAACATGCGATGTCAGATATAATATCCGAACATCGTCCAGCTGCATATTACAGCCATTGTATGAATTCAGTACAAAATGCCCCGCCTCACGCTGTTCTTTTATTCAGCGCCGGTTTTTACAGCAGTGGAAAACCAACACAAAAGAAGTACCGAACTTTTGGTACTTGCTGCAGTGGGAAAAGCCCCTTAGTTTTAGTTCTCATGTGGGATACAGGAGGACACCAATGTGGCTGGTTACAGGAGATGTTTCAGAGCAGAGTGGGATGGAGAATTCTGCGGCATGTCCCAGAATGTCCCAGAGGCATTTACCCTTTTCTAACCAACTTTCTCTACACTTACCTTTGAAAACTGTCACCAAAACACAAGTGATTCATATATACAGATCATCTCATAAAAAGGTTTCATTTAGCTGGTCCTCTTCCTCCATTTGTAGGCCAGAATTGATTTGTATAATTCATTAATGATTTTCATGCTTTATCCATTTGACCCACAAACTATAAAAAAAAAACAGTTTAATGAGTTTGGTGGTTCCTCCGATGGTAAATGCTGTGTGGGAAGAGGCTTCAGATTAGACCGATGGTTATGGGTTGGGTGACTGGGTCAACTAGGACCACCTTGAGAGGCCAGACACAAAGAAAATGAATGATGGTTATAAGCAGGCGGTGGGTGTCGCTCAGGTCGTGTTTGAATCCTGATTGACCTCATCTCCCCTTCAGCTTCCCTGCATACAGAGTCAAGCCTGTTAGGTAAGCCCAATCAATCCATTATTGATGACCATATCAATCATATGATTAACCTCTGTAAGGTAGGGTGCTGCTGTAGTTAAAGCTGAATGTTCCGGAATGCAAAGAAGGCAGCTAACTAGACCATCAGACCTAGAACAATTTAGACCGAGAAGGGGGGAAAAAATCACAAGAGAGCCATAGGATAAACAGGACTGTTTACTAGCACATCGTTGTACTGCTTCCTATTTTCAGTACATCTTTGTCAGTGTTGCTTAATATTGCAACCTTTCGAGGGAAAACGATAAGTACAAAGAAACTATATTTAAATTGTGTTTTTTTCTGTTGGTTAAATTTTATTCCAATAAACAGAACATTTGAAACAACAACCCAGTTTTCACCATCTTTTTGCAGCGCATTTTCTGTTTTTTTTTTTCTTTTTTTAGAGACCAACCAATAACTTAATGGTATGGAACTCCAGTTCAGACAGCTGACTGACAGCTCTATTGACAGCCCACGTACTGTCTTCCTTTTACTGACTGCCTCTAGCCTCCTAATTTATATACACCCACAACCGGTTGAGTATCCTATTAATGTGACTCTTTATAGTCAACTCGTTGCTTGAATCCAGGCCAGGATTTTTCTATCTGAAATGTTCACCTGTCTATATGCACACAAACTTCACCCCCCACCACCAAATATCACATGGTCTTGTCAACTACTTGGGGCTGGCACCTACCCAGGCATTTGAAGTGAAAGTAATTAATTGTCATTGTTGACACGCAACAACTAAAAGTGCTCTCCAGATTTAACACATATATGACTTAGCAGTGGGCCAGGGAGCAGTGCTTGGGGACAGTGCCATGCTCAGGGCACCTCAGTAGGTCTCTGCTGGCCAGGGTTTCGAACCAGCAATCTTTCAAACACAAGCACACTTCCTTAACCATTAGGCCACCGCTGGCCCACCACTTGCCTAGCCGCCTCCTGCCAGCACCTGCTTCTGGCATTTAGGATAGTTGGTTAATTAACTTGAGCATTGGATGTTCCAGCTCATTTAAACAGAGTACTGCAAAGTTACTTCTGCTGATATATGCTGACAGACGTGAAATGATATCCAGTCATCTTTCTCTTTTTATCTTGGAGGAAGCTTTATGAGTAACACAGCTTATCCTGCTGAAAGACTCCTCACAATATAAAGAACACTGGGTCTTCACACACAGCACCCCCCGGGCTTGCTTGGGAAATTTGAAGGAAGACGCCTTCTTTTACAGTTAATAAACAGAATGTTGCAGCGCGTGGCGGAGAAAGATCCCAACAGCTTTCGGAGCAAGTGGGATGCTTCATGGAGACGGACCTCTTGCGAAATGTCAAAACTGCTCCCTTTGACAGAACTCCGCCGAGAGAGAACTCCTTGTCCTCACCTTGCCAGAAATACCTGCCGTCTTCTGACAGAAGCGGAGCAGATTGTATTCCCCCCTTACCCCCACCCCCCCTGTATCTCAGGTATCTTCTCCCCCAGGACCACCTGTCTTAAGAAACCCAGATGAAGGTAAATTGTGGTGTTAAAAAAAAAAAACACTCTCCTCTCTGGTAGGGAAGTAGAGCTCGCTGCTTCTCACCTCTCAGGGAGTCATTATATCCTGCCCCAGACGGTGGCCTTCAGGGGCTGATGTGAGGTTCAAAGCCCCCACCCTGAGAAAGGAGCATAAAACAGCACGAACTTCACCACTGGTGATTGACTATCACCTACTGCTTCACTTTCATTCCACAAGTTCTATGAAGTTAGTTCTGGGGGGGATTTTATTCTATATTCTCCAAGGGACAATTAGCTGTTGTAGAACTCTGACTACCCCCTTTTTACAACACCCCTTGCTGTATTAAAAAAAATCGCAAAGTCATTAATCACAGAACATAATTAAATCCTGATTTCCAACTGGGAAGCTACACGCTGAAAAAAATATACCCAACAGAAAGACGTATCAGAAGGAGATTAGTCCCTGTGTTCTTCTTACTCAAATGCACTGCGGGCCCAATTTTTAAAGGTCCACAACCACAACAAAGGCGCTAGCACTACCCCTGCTTGTCTGATTCAATAAAGACCAAAATTGCTGATCTAAACAGAAACATGAGCAGAGGGATGAATGAGGAAGATCTAAGCTCTGTCAGGAGAAGTGAGGGAGTTGAGCACAGCATCGCTGTGACCTAAGTCTCTTCTCTATCAGTAAATAAGTCATTGGAGGTGTGATAGATTCAAGATCAGGCCCTACTTTGCCACTGAAATTGTCCCTCACCTGTGGGTCAGATCACACACAAGGAGGTTAGTGCTATAGTGCTAGAGCTCACTCCTTATACCTAGGCATTTTCGGCCTGGTTGAACCTGTAAATCCGTGTGAGGAAGGCCAACAACATTCTCTGCAGAATTCCAGTGTCGGTGCCACGGCCTTCAGAGTTCTTTATGCATTTCTAAACAGGGCATGACGCAATACAGAGTAAACAGGAGTTTCTCTGCTGGAACGAAATGTCAAACATTAAACAAATGTAATTTACAGTACTAGTCCAAATTACATCAATGACATTCAAAAGATCCATCTCTACAGAATTTAATCTACTTGTGCAGCCCTCCGAGTTTCCAGCGTACATCTAAAGTCAATGTGACGCAACATTAGATAAACAGACCTGTTTCCTTTGGAGGCAAAAGGGAGAACAGAGACCAAACAGTGACTGTACTGTACAATAGCAGTACAGTGAGATGAATAAAGCAAACGTTCACCTCAAGATGCTGCCACCTTCACAACGTGCATGTTGAATGTTCTTCAGATACTTTATAGCAGTAAGTACAGAGGCACAGTGAGCTTGGAGCCCATCGCACAGAATCACAGGCCACAACGCAGGGGAATCCTGGATGGGATGGCACTCACAGACATAACCATGCTGAAGAGGCAGTTCCCTCAACAGCATAGTTTAGGACTTTGGCAGAAAACCAAGGTTACTGTTACATTTATTTCAATAGCTCATTCCATTACAGTATCCATACTGCAGAAGTTCAACGAAGATATACAAAATCTTAACGTAGTCGTTGTATTGTAAAACTAGATAAAACTGATGATGACAGAGCAGAGATCGAGAGATTTAAGATCGATATTGTTTACATTTTAGATCTACTACCTTCAGTAAGGACAGGTGCATTGATCCCTAAATCACTGCAACCCAAGATGACAGTAGATATGGTATAAGGAAGAAATATATGCATCTTGATGTATGGCATAGACATGTTAATATAGGATCTCTACCAGCTAGCTGCAGATGGCATGTGGTCTTTGAAATGCTGCTAGCAGATTCTTGTTTCCAGGTTTTACAGTGAGAGAGTCTAACGGGTTCTTTATGACCACATAGCATAATGTAAAAAGCACAGTCTGACCCAAAAAAAATGTTTTTATGTGTTTTCCATTCTGCTGACAGAGACTTTGCTGGCTTGAGTGTGTAAAGCACTGTTATAGTCTTGTGATCTGTACGAATCCCCATTTATTTTCATGTATAACCACTAAGTATAATGAAAACTTTCATACACGTAAAAGCAACATGCAGACCAAATAAAACCACTTTTCAGTCGCTGGACGTGCTAGAGGTGACCAGAGGAAAAGTCTTACCCTGATCAGTGAGAACAGAGAGGTGGGTAACGTGACGGGGATCTTAGCGAAAATTATATGCGGCATGGTATGGTTAAGCCCCAGTTTTATAAGATTCCCTCAGATCTGCACCCCAGATGTGTCCATCCCGTCCGCACACGTGTTTAAAGACCTGTGGTGATGGAGCTTTTGAGGTCATTATCCCTAGGCTTTGGAATCTCCTTTCTCTGGCACTGAGAGCTATAGACTCTATTATGTTGTCAATCTATCACAAAAAAACAGCTCCTTAATCGAGCATTTGGGTAATAATCATACTGAATATGTTGTAATGCAGCTTTTTTCTTTTATTATTTTTTCCACTATTTTATTCCATTTGTATTGCATAGCACTTTGTGACCTGTCTATGCATCATGACTATGTCTGTGAGCTTCTATATAAACAAATACACTTCCTTACTTATTAAGCTTGGATAGATAATTACCATCCAGCCTCCTGGGGGGCCAAGGGTCCCTGAATGCAGGCCCCTTCATCCAAATAATTTGAAGCACCTCCCTTTTGCGTTCCTGAGTGCCTCATTTTTGATCACTGTTGATCACTGACTTAGCGAACCACAACATGGTTGAATTTTGTTTCAGGCCTTTCACCTTCGGAAAATTTGACCCCTCCAGCCCTGGCTGGGCACCTGCCCCTCAGAAAGTCTCTCACAGCCCAGCACTCCTCCCTAGCTGAATTTACTTCCTTTCCAGTGAATCAAAGCTTCCACCTGAAGTAGTACAGGATCTGCTACAGGGAGTCACTTCTTAGAACCCGAACGCATTCGGCGGTGAATGAAAAACAGGAAAACCACCCTGTTCTCGGTCAGTGCAGCCTGAAGATAAGTGGACTTGTGTAACCCTGCCACACATGCAAACACACTGATGTGGCTCGACCACCCACAGAGCCAAACATTCATCTTTAAAGGAACCGCCATGCTAAAGGCCATCTTATCCTATAGTTTGCCTATGCCCAAGGCGTTCAATGCCATGTCACTGTGAGGTGCATGATAAAATTGTTCACAGTTTTACTTAGACAAAAATGTTGTGAGTATAGAACGAAAAATGATTGGCTCAGAGACCAAACCAATCAGCAACAGGAGGCGACTCCAAACAACAGCAGGATGTGGGACCAAGACATCTAATTGGTTGGTCTGACACCTGACTCAAGATATGATTGGTTATCTCTCTGAACCAATCGTTTTTCATTTTGCCTTCAGCCTTATTTAATGCAACTTAATTTGATTCATAAACACAACATATAGAACACCTGATGTAATTTCGCATTAATAATATGCAATATTATTGCAAAAAGCAGTTTTTTAATAAAGGATCGATCAAGATCTGTATCTGCAGATGGATCATCAACTGCCTCATGAGATCAGCTCATATCTGATTCCTTTCTAGGTTGCTTTACCAGCCCAGAATTAGGGTGTCTAAGAAAATCAGCCCCCATATCATAATATGATTGACCTAGCTGCTATAGGCCCATGATAAAGAAGGCGAGGCCGGGTAAGTAAACAGATGTTTTTGCCGTAAACATCAACCGCATCATAAACCACATGAAGAAATAAAACATTCAGATTGTTAATGGCTAGCTATGTCCCAATCCACTTTTTGTGCTACCCTGATCCGATCCATTGAGTAGTTATATCTGCTGATTCTGATCCTGATCCAATCTTTTAATAAATATGTAAATACACATCCAGCTGCGGTAGGCGTTGGTGCATTCTCCCTCTGACTAAGCCTGGCACTGCTAATTGCCTCTGTGCTCGTACAGCATTGGCGTGACGAGCATACATGTCATCAAGTTGTCTTTATTGTACCTTTACCGAAGAAGGGGCAGCGCTTATGAGAAGGCGAGTGAATAACTGCTGTGAGGCACAGAGTGTGGATCCAGGCAGGGGGAGATCGAAGGCGGCTAACTGGGCTCTGCTGAAGCGGAGGGAGGCACAGGGGTCACGAGGTGGGCTGGCCGACGACAGAGACCAGAGCCATCACCTCCCCTTGGGTCTTCCCCTTTGAATCTCGGTTTGCCCCCCTCCGAATACTGACCCCTGAGCTTTTATCCCCTGCCAGCTTCAGCCTCACTGCTCTCTGTTTTTTTTTTCTCTCTCTTTTTTTCGGTGGCCCAGGAAATTAGCGAGACAGCCACAGGTGCATGATAAGGCGTCGCCTGACCCGGTGATCCTCCGTGTGCCTTGAGATGGTTTGGTGTCCCATCCTGGGGTGCTGCCCGCCATTATGCCTGTAGCTCCTGGGACCCCTGCGATCCTGCACAGGACAAGGGGGTTTGGAAAATGTACGGATGGATGTTAACATAGCTGCACATTCAGAAAGGCATTTAAACCATTCTGTCTGGTGCAGTGTGTTCAAGCGATAAAGTTAGTTAGTTTGCCTGTTCTCCATTTGCTAAGTGAGTGCGTAGGTTACAGCAATAACAGCGGGCTTATTTACGTTTTAGCTTATTGTAGCGTGAATTCCATGCACCATTTCTCTTTTATGGGTTCTTTTTTTGTCGATGAAGAAATTAGTCAAACTAAACAGAATAGAGTATCATTTTCCTTCAGACACTGGCCTGCGTTTCTGTGCCGCCCAGACCTCTGACATGCTCTTCTGCCCTGTTACCATGAGAACAGTGTAATTTTGGATTTCACATGGCACATGAAATTGCACGGAAATGCTCTTAATTTTCAATTCAGATGCCTGATATCCCATACATTTTTAAGTTTGCCGCATTAAATTCCCACATCATGGGGCTCTTCAGAATGCAAATGCAAAGCAGACGTCCGTCAATAAAGCAAAGAATTGTGGGCTACAGAACAGTGGTGGGGAAACGCATTTCGGTCCATAATGAAGAAACACTGGGTTAGTGCAGTTTGACCGTTTTTATGCGGTTCTGAAGTGTAGATAATTAATTTTACTTTGACGTTTTGTTCAACTAGGGTGGTGTGCAGGTTAGGGAATCTATGCCTGGAAGGTCACATGTTCAAATCCTATGTAAAGCAGCCATGCCACTCCTGGACCTATTAGATAGGGATTTAATCTCAGTTGCTACAGCAGTGAAACCTGCTCTCAGATCCTCATGTTTTTATTACTTTGTATATACAGTCCCGCGTAAATGAAGATTCCTTACAGGAAAAACAAAATTGGATGGTGGAGCTTTGTTCTGTTGAGGGACTGTCTTAAGTCGACCAGGGAGATTTTCATGAGATGAACACCTTCACCTCCATCGCTGTCCAACCTCAGGACGACTCCAGTTCCTCCTGAAGGGCATCTCCTCTCACTTGCAGTGCCTTGTTCCCAAGATGCTTGGAAGGCTTTGAAGTGAAAGGAAGAGGATTTTAAAATTCTTTCAAGAGAAGCCAAGGCATGACTAGCTGCATACCTTGCATACCAGAGGAACGGTATGCAGGGTACCACCCTGCAGCTCTTGACGGCTCACTTTAAAGAGCGAACAGAATCCCCACTCCTGGAAGCTGACGGAAGGACCATCATTTGATTTCAACCATCTGTAACTGTTAGTTGCTAATGTTTTGCTCTTTTCACTAACCAGTGTTTTGCAATTGAGGGGCCATGAGCCACCTAGGAAATACATGCTCCCCCATAGGATGGCACCACTTCCCAAAATATAAAATAACTTCAACCTAGAATACCAGGAAGGTTCAATAACCCAAGAATAAAGGAAGAAAAGGAAAACATCCAGAATGAATCCACACATCTCCACATGACATTTCCTAGCAGGTACAGTCAATGACCTCCTTTGTAGAAAATCAATCTCTTACAATCACGATATTGGCCTCTGCTTTTTTTGTCTAATTTCAAAGAAGTTAGAGAAAATCACTGCTAGTTTTAAAAGTGTTCGTGTTACAATCCTGTCAGGCACGCATATCCAAAATTAAATAAGAAGCTTTGTGCTATTGTTTTTGAAAATTTCACTTTGTTATTTTTATTTAGTAATTGGACATCACAACCTTGTAAACTTCTTTTTTTTTAAGCAAAATTGTGAACTAATTTGTCTGAGGTCTATGTTTTTGGTATGGTTAGATTATTATGCATGGACGAAGGAATTTCTTTAATAATAAGCTTTAACAGTATAATAGATAGATAACAGTATCTGTTTTAAACCAAAAGAAGGATTGTAGTGGCTGTAGTTTTACTGTAAGCATCATACATAGCTGTTTGTATTAACATAGGTTAACGCTGCAGTTTTTACTGAAGCCTTATTTATAATTCCAATGATATATCTGCAGTTGCTTTAAAGTAGGATTTTATTTACACTAACTAATACCAACTGCAGAAACATAGCTGATTTTATTGTGTTTTTATAAATTACGGTGTTTAACAGTAACTAGCAATACATCTTACGGTTGAGTTCTGTTTATTTACAGTATAAAAATAAACTAAATTACGTCAATTTTGTAGAATTTTTATAGTAAGTGTCAATGATGGGCATCAGGGTTTGTTGGATTAATGGGGACATGTGCATGTATGATACATTTATGTTTTTAGTCAAATGACATGAGTTAACAAATAAACAGGAACAACTGCAGTCACATGACTTTCTCTCCTTTTAATGGCCACACCCCACTCTTCATTATTAAATGTTAAATAAGTTCTTCTTAAAATTTAATGAGGCAATTTTGATTTTGAATGAATAGCCTACCATGGGCAGGAGAGATTTGTTTGCTTTATTGCTTCTGTGATGGATGTTTTGAAGCCAGTGAAAAACTGGTGTTTAGGAGGCACAAATTCAGAGCAGATATCAGCATGGCATTCTTGGTTACGTCACATCCCCATGTTTACTTACAGCCATTGTCAGTGCAAAATTGCCTATCAATAGTGCATTCTTAAGTGAGTATAACTATGTTAACTAAATAATTATGGATGATTGAAATAGTAAGGCAGTGTTCAATGCAAGTGGCAATCCGATTAATTCAAAAGATCCCCCCCGAGGTCAAACGAATAGCCTCCAGACCAGTCAGTATCTCACTGTACCAAGAACTTTGGAAAATACACGACAATAAAAGACCTAAATATTCTTTCTACCTAAGTTTCAGCATAACTTATAATTATTTCTTTGAGGGAAGTGAATTTAGGTTAAAGCAATTATAAACCCACACTGGGTATAGTCAGCATATAATTTAACAGGACATTTATTAAATCAAACACATATAACATAAATGGGTATTCAATACCAAAGTCTCAGCAATAAGGAGTTGAAGCAGCTTAAATTCTCTGACACTGATCTTTCTTATAGCTGGTTTGTATCACCTCACTTCAAACTTTTGAGTGCAAGGCTGACATTAATGAATCTAAATGACCTTGATGATAACTAAAATGATTTTGATCACAATTATCCCTCATGAGCAAAAGACAGCCATCTTGACTCTGGTGAGGCATGGAGGGCAGGCCACTTCCAAGATGGACATATCGTCACTAAATCAAAATCCATTCTCTGCAGGGTTGTGCCACTTTCTGAAATAATTATCCATCTCTTTTCAGCTTAAGAGTCTTTGTTCAGTACGGGAAATACCTATGACAGGCGATATTCACAAAATCCACGACAGAAGCCTTAAACTATGAAACAGCCACTTAGGCTGGGGAATTATTCTGCTAAAATGGACAGATTAACGTAACTTTGTCCCAGTCTGCTGGGGAGAGTCACTTGTGCAAATGGGGTGAGCAGAGCAAACAAAGCTAAGATGGGGTGG
>JAODKM010000044.1:14104272-14118163 GCA_026780845.1 Petrocephalus sullivani | reverse complement strand
CACAAGGGGAGAATAAGGCGTGCTCCTTACCCTGCTGGGCCACTACAGCACAAGGGGAGAATAAGGCGTGCTCCTTATCCTGCTGGGCCACTACAGCACAAGGGAGACACAGAGCTTTCTTAATGAGTTTGTATGTAAAGCGGCCAAGTGCACTTCCTCGTGGAGAAATGCTGGGGGGGGGGATGTCAGGTGACCATTAGCTGAAGAAAGCCAGACCTGGTGTAGGTGGGAGGTGAAGAAAGAAAGAAAGAAAGAGACAAAGAAAGAAATAAAGAAAGAAGGAAAGAAGGAAAGAAGAAGAAAGAAAGAAAGAAAAAGAAAGAAAGAGACAAAAAAAGAAAGAAAGAAAGAAGGAAAGAAGAAGAAAGAAAGAAAAAGAAAGAAAGAAAGAAAGAAAGAAAGAAAGAAAGAAAGAAAAGAAAATTTCCAAAGGGAGGAGAGAAAAAAAAATCCTCTGGGGTCCAAGCTCAACTGGCTGCCCAGCCCCCCCAGGCATGCTAACATTACAGAAAACCTTCCATTATAATATATAATCCCTGATTTTACTGTGCTGAGGAGAAAGATATGGAAGGGTCACTAAATCATTCAACAAAAGCCGTTAGAGGTATAATTGCTCTGAGTGCAGAACATGGGCTTTTGTGCACCTTCAGCCTGCAGTGGGGTGATGCCAACAGCAGCATTACAGAGCAACACACAGCAAAATCACTCTACAGATTTCCAGGAGTGAATTTCTGAACAATACTCCTGGAACCTGCATAGTGATGTAGGAAAACACCTGGAAAGGGGAAGCTGCTTATTAAAAGTAGTCTTTTGTTGTCTGTTACCTCTTGTGAAATTTGGATACCTTCTCTGTGTCTATGTTTCCATGCCTGTAGTTTGAATCAGAGATGGAGATCCCTGGAGAGATTAATAACACTGAAACAATAGGTATCAATAGTTGTAGTTTAATCATCCGTTTGTGATTTGTTACATGGGGCCTTGTGATTCATTTAGTCCCATTCCTGGAGCAGCAGTGCTGTGTGATTGTGAGGGGCAGATAATTATTAGAATCCATTCTCATTAATTTGAATAATTTCAAGTCAAATGCAGGTGTATAAGATTAAGTGGGAAAGTTTGTATCTCTCCACAAAAGCAAATGGAGAACCAAACAAAGAAAATCCTCTGTGCCGTGGGCTTTGACTAGGCCTGGGCTATGACCACTGGCCCAGTTACAGTCGTCATGTTTCAGAAGGACCATCCGTGATCCTCCCCAATGAGATACGCACTCTTAAAGGTTCTTAAACCAGGGACGGTACTGATCCTGGAATCCCACCCGCACACACAGAATTGTGGATCAGAAGGTTAGGCCTCTGTGACTGTGGGAGGAAGGTCATCAGTTTGAATCCCATGCTTGGGGAGAAGTCACATGTCCATTGGGCCCATGAGCCAGGTCCAGAAATGTTCCTGGGGCGCTGCATAAGTAGCTGGAGCTTATGCTCGAACCCCAGGCTTTGCTCTCAGCTATGTGCCTGTGTGTCTCAAAGGAGAAAATGATGGGATATGTCAAAAGAAGTATTGCAAATGGAAAATAATATATCATTTTCAAATTTCATCATACCAAGAGGTGTTTCTGCTCAAGAGCTCCACTTAAGAGAAGCTCATCATAATCTTACTGACATATATAGAGAAGCACTAAGCTATGTTTCTTATCCAGGTTTACTCAGTGAGAAACAATGTTGTTTACTCAACAAAGGCAACCCATATATGGAGTGGTCATTCAAAATGGCCCTGGAATACATACTATTATATGTACAATTGGGAAATAGTGCCAGCAGTGACGTTTTGTCTGGGGGTCCAGAATATCTAGGTACGCCCCCTGGTGGTTAATGTTAGTCATTACAGTAATGCAAGCAAAATATATTGGTTATAATATAGGCAAAAAAAAATTATGTTCTTCCATATACACAGTAAAAAATTATCAGCAATCTTTATGAAAAAGAAGCTATTGGACTAGCTTTATTCTGATCCTAAAGGGTTACAGTGTGTGCATGTTTTCATTCCACACCAACATCTAAACACTTGATTAAAGTAATTATTCCCCTAATTAAACAAATTCCTGCAGTCTCATTCGGTAATGAGGCTGTGAGTTGTTGATAGAGCTGAAAAACATGGCCACAGGGCGGTCACGGCGGATCTTAATCGGGGGCCCGCAACCAAAGGGTAGTCAAATTAAAAGGTCTTTTTATCCATTTCTCAAAACATGAAGGTGAACACCAACAAAGGGAAGCAGCATTAAGATGTGCTTTGGTGAAGGAAAGGAACAACCTGCCTTTCAAACATACCGGACAAATTAGTAGCTAGACTAATAAACATCACCTCCATCTCCATTTGCGGTGTCATTACCAAGGCAGGATTTTTTAATTCATTAACTGAGAAAAAAAAACTTGATAGTGTCCTGAATATGCTATGAATATGAAATGTATAACTTTACCAGACATAAAAAGGTTGATTGGCTCTAATCATGCATAAAACGCAGCAGATTTCTCAGTTCAGTCATTACAGCTCTGTATGGTGCAGATTAATTAGTTTTGTATGAGACTTGCAAAATCAATGAGTGACACCTCATATGGTGACTGTGTGTGTGTGTGTGTGTGTGTGTGTGTGCTTGAATGAGAGAGACGCTTGGACACACATAAACACCGTATGAAGCTTCTTCCCGTGCAATATTTCCCAGAATGCAATGGGTGGACTCATATGACATCTGTTGCGTTGCGATCCCCTCTGTTTGGTCACAAACAGCAGCCAATCAGACACTCAGAGGCTTCTTTTTAGGCTCTCTGTCCTACTCATGCTTTTCACGATGCTGATAAACTGAGTAAAGGAAGTGATGAACCCCCCCATCCCATTTTAAGTATATAACAAAACACAGATTACAAAAAGTCTGTTAATGTTAGTCGGTGTTTTTTTTGTTAAGTAAAGAAAATTCCTTACAGAAAGGCCATTGACAAAAACACATTTATGTGATTTTTTATAACGTGGTTTAACAGTGAATGATTTCCCCATTTTAAAATAATTGCTAGTAGAGCAAAATTTACTTTCTCTGAAGCATTTTATTACATCTTCAAACAGTTTATCCTGGTCAGGACCTGGACAGTCCATCACATAGAATGCACCTAAAATGTACTGTAATATATACATAAAATGTATAGCGTATTTCCCTTCATTTTCCAATGACTGGTTACAAAATACAATCCACCCACTGAGATCCACACACCAGGATACCAACCATAAAAGCAATCATTTCACCACTTACTACAATCCAAGCATTATATAAACTCATTTCTGGATTTATGTAAACTCATTTCTGGATTTAATTGGATTTTGCCTTTGATTATAATGAGCATTATGCAACTACTATGCTTTGAATAAAACTTGAATAGCAAGTAGCTCACAGGTTGGTAACATTTATTCACGACGGAATGATAATGCTCATTCAGGAGCAGTGGATATTGCAGGGGTGAGAGTGATGAAAATGCACATGACGCTGGGGTGGCTCAGGGGGCCCGTTGTTATCTCATGCTGACAAACACATGCAAATCCAATCAGTTACCTCAGGTGTTCATGTGACACCTGCCGGGCCGTACCTACGCGACGATCTCACGGGGGTGTCCAACAACAAGGGAGCACGGAAAACATACTTGCTGTGGCACATTTTCATTTAAAAATGGACATTCTGTAAGTCCGTACCTGTCAGCCTGCTCCCCAGCTGAAAAATAAATAAATAAATCTGTTATGACAACATTACAGTCACAGATGGGATCCCTGATTAGGAAACAAACCGGTGTACCGTTCAGCTGCCTAAAACAGTTGTCAAGTGCATCCTCGCACACACTATACATCACGAGAGTGACAAAAAAGCAGGTTGAATACTGTGACCTCCCTACTAAAGTACGAAATAATTTATGGAGCTATCCACGAAAAAAAATCAACAGTAGCACGAACTGACTACATAATGCTGGCCACACAGCTGATGAAATTTGATATTCTTAACTTGCAGACTGTTAAATATCGCAAGTGAAAGGCTGGGAGGAGAAGACATGATTGCAGGGATAGCCCACAGCAGTGCTCCTCGTTGACGGATGGAAGGCTGAAATGAAACTGGAAAGGTGCAGCCTAGCCGCACAGCTAGCACCAGGAGCTACAACTCCCGCCATGTAAGTGATCGTGGCTGCCGCACCGCAATCCCACTTCCAGAGCTCGCCGCCCGAGGCCAATCCACTTAATCGGCTTGTTTACTTGGATCAGACCCTCCACGGCCATGGCAGCACCGCTGTGAGTCGCACGTGTGCGTCTTCCGCTGTCTTCCTGTGTTTCCACATTGGACCAGAAAAAATGACAGTAAGCAGCCCAGCACAGCGGAGTAATTAAGGAACCAGATCTATGATTTAAAGGTTATAGGTTATAGTCAGAAGGAAAATTAACCGGAATTACTGCGCTCCATATCTAGTCGTATGAATAGATTGTATGCTTCGTGCCTCTTTAGCTTAACTAAATGATTTAGATACTATATCAAAATCAAATGAATCCAAATTTTAAATGACTTACAAGGTGAAAACCTGGGGACTTAGAGTGAATGGATCCCGGATTCAATTGCAAAGCATGACCGTCTCATTTAACCTCGTGCAAGATACTATACTTACTTTTGTAAGAGAACCAGCTGTGTTAACCAATGAAATCTTTAAACTGGGACAGTGTTTCCCAACCTGGTCCTCCAGGGAGCCGGGTTGGAGCAAAAACGTGGACTGTGTAGGGGGATGACAGTCTATCTCCTGTAAGCGTTAGCTTCCTTTATGTCCTGCCCAGTTGTACACTGGCCTCTATATAGATTACAACCCATTCCACCCCATCCAGAGTCTCGATATGTGGAACAGTCCGCTTGCTATTTATTGCTATGCCGCAAAAGTACATAAAGTATCTGTGAGGTATTCTTCAAAGATTTATATCGTCTGTTGGCGATAAAGGCCTCAAATTGTCACCCAGCCGCCATATATGATGCTGCAGGCTGGAGCTACAAGCAGTACTCATACTCTCCTGATAACAAGTTGTCATATATCTGTACACAATACGCAGCCCTTACTCCAGCAATCTTTATAGCCACGGTGACAGGAACAGTGCTGGTCAGTGCAGAAGAGAGCACATCTCTGCAAATCAAGTGCAGTACACTCACTCCGTAGCACTTTAGCCTCACACCAGCAAGGTTGGTGGGCTCAATGTCTGACCCAAACTTGGCGTTTATGTGTGAGCTTGCGTCTGCTCCCTCAATTTGAGTCGTTTGGTGATTTAGCTTCACCAAATTGCTCACAGTGTGTCGTCGTATGTCTTATTCGCAGGGTTGACGGCATGATGGATCAGCATCCTATCCAAGGTGTCTCTTCCCTTGCTTCTCCACGCATGCTTCTTGAGATAAGCTCCAGGCTCAACATGATGCTTTACTGTGAAAGCAGCATGGAAAACAGGCGAATGTGCAGTGAAGCAGACCCCTTTAAAAGTTTATCCACATGGCACGATTACCCTTAAGAGTGGGCAAGCTCAGTTTACACTTGTGATAGACGTTGCAGTTCCCATTGATGGCTATAAGAAGATGGCTCTCGGATAAGTCGGTGCCTTTGCTGTGTCATGGGAGCGCTCTGGAACAGAACAAACGCCTTGTTTTTATTCTTAGTTGATCTCTGCCATTATTCCAAAGAGATCTGTGCTCACCAACTGCATACCAAGCTGTGCTCAGGCTTATCCTTTCAGTACCAGGGTGCTGTAAAAAAAAGCATTTCTGCACTGTAACCTTACATAAAATCACAGGCAAGGGAACAAAGCATTTTGGAAAATGAAATATTGTTCTCTGTATCGACGGGTGGGGGGGGGGGGGTTAGGGCTGATGAGAGCAGGCTACAGATATAATGTATCATATCTCAGCTCTGTATTGTTTGTCCACATTGCAGCTACCTGCTGGCCTTGTACTGTAGATTTACGTTGCGTAACAACAGGAAGATCAGATCTAATCTTTAAGGAGATGCAGCTCATCCCCTTGTCCAAGAACATTTCATGTTATCACAAGATTACAGCAGTGTTTTATTGGCAGGATTGGCGGCATGTGTTGTGCGACCACCGCAGGTTCACAATGCAGTCGTAGCGTATAGTAATCAGTCCAGGCAGAGGAAACGCTCTCACGCCTCACCTCCCGCTCTCTCTTCACGGGTTCCCGATGTGGGCTCGAGTTAAGCTCATGCCCTCGGTGCCGGCTTCGCCCAGCTGTTAATGTAAGGACACATCCTCTGCGGTCGTCATCTCGTGATCCCGTACCCATGTAAAATGTTTTTCTTGCGTGGTTCTGCAATGGTGGAAAATGCAGACCATCCACGCCTGGGAAGCTGGGTCCCGCACAACCTACACCATCCTTCACCATCCTTCACAACCTTCCAGCTATTTGGGGTCTCTTTCAGGGACACATCTACAAAGCCATCCAGCACTACTCCCCCTGCTCTACCCTTTGTCTTCACTAACCCATTGTTAGGGTCTCTCGTGGCAAGACTTTATGCTCTTTTCTTACATCTTGCACCTCACAAATACGAACCAAGTCCTCATGATGTTGTGATGGCGACTAGCATTTCTGATGTCTGCTTCTAACAATGACTTGTGTCGCCCTCGGTCCAATGCTAACTTGTGTGAGATCCTTGTGTGAGATCCCTGTGTGAGATCCCTGTGTGAGATCCTTGTGTGAGATCCTTGTGTGAGATCCTTGTGTGAGATCCCAGTGTGAGATCCCTGTGTGAGATCCCTGTGTGAGATCCCTGTGTGAGATCCCTGTGTGCGATCCTTGTGTGAGATCCCTGTGTGAGATCCCTGTGTGAGATCCCTGTGTGAGATCCCTGTGTGAGATCCTTGTGTGAGATCCCAGTGTGAGATCCCTGTGTGAGATCCCTGTGTGAGATCCTTGTGTGAGATCCTTGCATTACTTGCACATAAACTGACTCCTTGACAGCTGCTCACATGTAATCCATTATCTGCCGCACTTGTATGTGATTTTGGACAGAAGTATCTACTAAATGAATAAATGTAACTACAACATGTCCAGCAGTGGGCCAGGCTAAAGGGGAAATACAGAATTTGCCTTGCAAGGAACACAGCTGTGAGACTAAGATTAGCAAAATAAAAGGTTGCGGAAACCTTTAAAACAGAAAAAAAAAAATCTCTTTTTGAAAAGTAAAGGTCATCTTTGATTATTACAAGTGTTGCTATAAGTCTGAGTAGAATAGAGACAAACAGACAGACAGACGGACAGAGAGAGGGACAGACAGACAGACAGATAGATAGATAGATAGATAGATAGACAGATAGATAGATAGATATATAGATAGATCGATAGATAGGCCAATGTAGATGCCACAGAAGATGGATTTCAGCAAAAAAGAAATAGCCTCATTGAAGTTAGACTAATTAGACTATAGTCAATTATTTATCTTTTTAAGCATTAGCATTACTTTTGACTAGTTGATGATTGAGTGATTAAACATCCAATGATGCAATAAGTTAATTAAGGATTTGCTGCAAAAGTTCAATAAACTATTGACAATATGTTCTCTGTGTCAGGGTAAGGCATTAGAGGGCAATCCAGCATGAAGACCATTTTCTAGGTGATGTGTTCCTAGGCACATCAAACGCACACCAGAATCCATTCTTTTAGCAAAAAACATTGCAAACTTACATAGGATAAACATGTTAAAAGCACAATGTCCCATTATTCCCTCCAAACAAGCAGGCTAAGTGTTTAACATCTTAGTAAACAAAACCCACTAATTTTAGAAGAGAAAAATGACTGGATAATCCGGTACCTCAGAATTATAGCCTCCCCTGCAAATGAGCGTTAGAAATAGACTGAGTTCCAGGTGTGGGAAGGAAACCTTCTTTGGCTTCATCAGTACTGGAAGGGGTGGGGTGGGCGACTAATTTCTACTCTTCAGCACCATGCTTGACATGTTCAGTGTTAAAGATGAGCAGGAAAGCTGTTTGTTTTCATTATTTTGACTTAATAGTCCGTATAAAGAGTTTTCCTGGCAAATCAATTCTAAAAATCACTTTTCAAGGTACTACCAGACAAATAAGTACCTTTTAATGATTTAATCCTTGGGTGTAAAATAAAAAATAACAAGTTCTCAGCTTGTTCGTTGTGTTTGGGGCTTTATGCTTTATGCTATGTTTTAACAGGTGCAGATGTTTGCTAATGGAAAGTCAAATTAAACCTGATGTTACATTATCTGAAGATGAAAATATGTCCGTCTGTAATTTACTCATATATTTCACATAACAGCCAATGCCAGGGGAAATTGCTGCATGTACTAATCAGTGTTATATTGGGGAAAAAAATTATTTAAAAAGTCCTAGAATATACTATATATATTTATAGCTGTCCATGGTGCTTTTGCGTCTTGTTTAACTACCACTTTAAGTTCTCAGAACGTAACATTTGGCCAAATTAATCGACAGGTAATTGTGTTTGTTTTTGAGGAAAAACAGCCCTGATACTCTTTGAGGAGCACTTAAACACAAGGACCAAGGGAATAGCATTGCCTTTTGGTCCCAGGAAATGTTCCACCCATTACTTCTAATTTTTGATTTCCATTTTTTGAACAAAAACAATGAGATCTGAAACCACTCTCCTGTGCGTCGCATAATGCATTTCTGGGTGTCTCTTTGTCAAGAGGGTAATGTCAGGTTGTTTATTCTGAAAGCTTATTATATTGTTTGGCTAATGGTTTGTATATGTTCCCCGTACAGGAGGCTTTTGCAAATTGATTATACACTGCTTAAATATCAATGTACACTGAACTTCTCGGGCAGGGAATTTCATTTGAGGCTAACTTAACTCGAAATCTCAGAGCTATTTGGGTAGAGAGTTGGTGGTATTTTTAGAGATATGCTCATTGGTTCTCCTCATTGGGAGATTTAACTTAAGATGCATAAATGATTATAGACAGGGCATCAAATATTTTCAATCAAAGATCCCACATGGACAGAGATTGACAACAACATCAGGAATAAATGAAACAGATGGTAAGGTAATATTACTGATTTTTATTCTTTTTTTGCCTAATATTGGCTCTTCAGACATACAAAAAAAAAAGATTATCTATCTGTTGGATCCCAGTCACCTCGATAGTCTGCTTTCAGTGTAGTAGAGCGTATAAATAATTGTTTCACCCCTACAGCTCTACCAAAGAATAAATGAGGGAATTTATAACTTGTGTCTGATCGGGCTAGAAGTACACAAAGGTGGTAAAGCTCCCGATGTACAAATGTGGGTCATGAGAATTATAACGAAGAAAAAACCAAAAACAAGTAAACAAATGTCCTACTCATGACTTGTGAATTTCTGGGTATGATAACGAGTTTTACCTGTTTTGCTGCTTTTGTTGTTGCTTCAGACTGACAGTCATATTGTTACAATAATGGTTACATTGTACTTTCTGAATTTTCCAAAGCCTAAGAAAATTTGTTGTTTCTGTACAGAAGTAGATGGCCAGCAGCAATGCTATGAATTTGGATATGTAACGGAACATTCACACTGACGCTACATGGGAACACATAGCTATCTAATATTTACTATCAAATGAAGTGACAATTTAGTAATATTTATGTCACCAAATAAAGGGACAAATCAGTAATATTTACTTCATCAGATGAAGGGACAATTAGGTAGTTAAGTCCAGTCAGGACGACATGAAACACATGAACTCAGAGACACAGTCAAAAACGATAGTTGGGACAGAACTGAGGTGCTTTGTTTATCGTTTAACAAAACAATTGCAATGCTGCATATAATTATTTCCATACATTTCCTATTTGCACTATAGCTTTTATTTACACCCTTTGTTGCTGCTCTTGTGAGACTTTGCACCCAAGTTTTGCAGTCACCTGCACTCATGATGTGCCGAGTGATATCACAAATAAAGTGATTTGATTTGATAAAAAACACAGACAAACAGACACCTAAATAGTTACTTGGACAGTGCTGTCCATTTTTCCCAGCTAACTGCCAATACTGCAGGCAGGAAAAGGATTTCTGATCCGGAGATGTGGGTAGAACTCAATGTCCGTTTGACAGAATGGGGTTGGATGTCTGCAGCTTGACATGCTCCTGGTGTTGACCCACTGAAGAGTCCAAAACGTGATAGAGATGGTTCTGAATGTGTCCCTCACATGGCAAAGAGTGCCCCCTCTCAAAAAAATAATACAGTAAATTGGAACTACCCAAAATAATTGGTAGGAGAGTTGGAATACAATGGAACATGCTCAATATAGACGTCTAATGTCGTGGGGGGTGTCACGTGGCCAGCAGTCCAACCATGACAAGAGAGTGCAAAAATTTACAAATAGGCACGGGTTGTGAGGGTGGCAGTGGTAAAGGTTGTGGGACAGGGGAGTATCCATTGATTCTCGTTAGGGGTACCTGCCCGGTTCTTCAGTCCAAACCCTACGCATGACACATAGCCGAATCCTGTCCCAAGTGACAATACGGGTAGGTGAAGCTAGGACCTGCTGGCAGACCCGCCTTGAGCTGAGTTTCCCTCCCTCTGCGACATGCCTCTCAAGTTGGACGCTTCAAACTAACCCCAGCTGTGAGGGTGGCAAGTGTAAAATCACTGGTTTGACACCATTATTTTGAGATTACATTTGCATTCATAAACAATTGAGATGGAAGCCAGCAGACAGACAGCTAGTGACAAAATGCTCATTGTTATATTAATGCATTTAATCATCATAGAGAACAAAGAGGAAATGTAACACTCCCTGCATATTTCGGATATGAAAATGCAAGCCTGTAACCTCTGGCGGCATGAATTATTAATCAGATTTAAGTCTCTTTAACCAAATAGCTGCTGCGGAGCAAAATTTGCAAAGACAAGTGTAGCCTGCACTTGCAGTCTGCGGCATGAACCGGCGCTTTGCTCCCTGGCACATGGGCTCGCCCACATCTCGTCGACAATGCAGACCTTCTGCCCACACATATGCATATTAAAATGCTAGCTATTTCCCCCCATACATTAAAAATATTACTATATTTTGCATATTTTGCATTTTAAGAAGCCCTCTAAGGTAGAGGCTGTCCAGAAAACGAAATGTGTTCCAAATGATGCATGAGGTTTGCTCAGATGAGCGGGGATCAGGATAGCCTTGAGTCAGTGTGGTTCAGTGGAGGCCGGCTTTCTTATCCATTGTGCTGTTTGGTATTATTGGAATGGAGTTACTTAGCTAAAAGTCCTGCTGTGGGGCGGCCCTGCCCTTTCATCCAGGTCAGGCTATTGCGGAGTGTCACACAGTGCTCATTACCGTCACCGAGTCCATTGATGTTCATGTAACCGAGCAGCAATGCACATTAGAGAGCAGAGCTGAGTGGCAGAGCTTTTACGGGCCCAATTTCTCCCCGTGCAGGGCTGCTTGTCAATTTCTGTATCGCCAGCACCGGGCCCAGCGGCGGCTTTTCTGCAATGTAGCATTAGCATCAAAAAAAAAAATAAATCACATGCACTTTCCATCTGAGGAGAGTGACATTGTTAAGAAAGGGAGTGAGATTTCGAAGCTAGGGGGACAGGACAGCAACCCCAGGTGACAAAGCATTTAGCCAACATCCAGGAAGTGGCTGGTACCACCGGACTACCACTGTTTGTCCGTACCACAATGTGCACGTCCACGGTTGTTAATGAGAGGACAGTTGCATTAACAGTGGGAAATGAAATGCTGAAATTCATTTTCACTAGAAATGGGTACCAAGTCTACTTTGTTCAGCACAGCCTCTAATCAATAGGCAATCACTGAAGAATTCATCCATGTTTATTGATGATTTCCATGTATTTTAACTAATATCGTTAAGCAAAGCTGAATGACGTTGTTGCAGTAGTGATCCGATACTCACGAACACAGGGATAGCTGTAGAAAATGTCCAAAGGAAGTGATGTCATGGGCATTGCCTAATGACGCAGGTACAGAGCTTGATTAGGAGTAACAGTGATAACAGAACAATGGAACAAAGGAAGTGGTGCTGTCCATCTCAGGAGGGGTTGTGAGGCCACTGTTTAATTTAAGTTGACTCTGTGATTTCAAGAATTGACAAACAAAATAAAACCTAAAATTAAAACAGATAATATTTAACCCAGTTCAGCTACTGCTTAAATGATGTTATCGCAGAGTAAAGTCCATTCATCTCAACTAAAGGCGGTTATTAAATGGAAATTAAATACATCAGATGACTATAAATAAAATGTTTCCAGCTCTTAGATGAACCTTTATCTTCATAATATATAAATTACACAGGGGTTTAAAAAGCACTTCCTGGGAGGGAGGGAGCCCTAGCAATCTGCAATATGACTAAAACAAATACTGCGCCAATGTTTCCAGCATGCAACATCTTAATTAGACCTTCACTGCTATTAATCATGATTGCATGATTCCAGTAGTCGAAAATCATTATGCTGTTACCTATAAAAGTTTTATTAAGTTATATTCCTTAATTTTCAAGTCTAACATAACTGCCTAAATGGATAGTCAACAAGATATTGCTAGTCTCTTTAAACAGAAGCCCTCCTAGGTGAGCACAGTGGCAGTGATGTCGGAGGAATTTGGGGAATGGGGGGGGGGGTCTGCTTGAGCGGGGGATAGGGAGGTTGCCATGTCATTTGTGTCATCGCAATATATGCAATAGTCACGTCATGGAAGACTGTGATGCAAGAAAGATTATTGCAGCTAGTTTCACAGCTACACATAATATAAAAAAATAAATAGCTAATCCATATGATAAAATGTTTGTCTGCTATAGGAATACAGTCTTTATTCGGTGCCGTGTATGTTTGCCCTCACACCCTTAGTTCATATTATCTGTTTCATCTGTATCATGACCAGGGACAATAAAATGTCACCTACCCCCCCCCCCGCCAGATTTGATGTACTGTATAATAACATATCCAAAGACCCCTGTAAAGTGTTGGGCCCCCCAAATCTGCCAGGGTATCCATGCCCCTCCGACTTCCCCGATCATGACAGACACGCGTTAAATGTTTTGAACAGTGATCAGCACATTAAGAAATGTCACTTTTTCCTCCCACTATCGTTCAGGTTTTTGTTATTTATATTAATCAAAAACAAATAATCAAAATTATGATCAATATACACTCACCAGCCACTTTATTAGGCACAGCTGTCCAACTGCTCGTTGACACAAATTACTGATCAGCCAATCACATGGTGGCAACTCAATGCATTTAGGCATGTTTACATGGTCAAGACGAACCGCTGCAGTTCAAACCGAGCTTCAGAATGGGGAAGAAAAGTGATTTAAGTGACTTTGAATGTGGCATGGTTGTTGGTGCCAGACGGGCTGGTCTGAGTATTGCAGAAACTGCTGATCTACTGGGATTGTCACACACAAACATCTCTAGGGTATACAGAGAATGGTCCGAAAAAGGGAAAACATCCAGTGAGCGGCAGTCCTGGGGGCGAAAATGCCTTATTGATGCCAGAGGTCAGAGGAGAATGGCTAGAGTGGTTTGAGCTGATAGAAAGGCAACAGTAACTCAAATAACCACTCGTTATAACCAATGTATGCAGAAAAGCATCTCTGAACGCACAGCACGTCGAACCTTGAGGCAGATGGGCTACAGCAGCAGAAGACCACACCAGGTGCCACTCCTGTCAGCAAAGAACCGGTAACTGAGGCTACAGTTCACACAGGCTCACCGAAATTGGACAATAGAAGATTGGAAAAATGTTGGCTGGTCTGATGAGTGTCAATTTCTGCTGCGACATTCGGATGGTAGGGTCAGAATTTGGCATCAACAACATGAAAGCATGGATCCATCCTGCCTTG
>JAODKM010000044.1:14092126-14104172 GCA_026780845.1 Petrocephalus sullivani | reverse complement strand
GGGAGGAGCGTGTGGGTATCTGTAGCTGATATTCCGAGGAAGGGAGGAGCGTGTGGGTATCTGTAGCTGATATTCCGGGTAGGAAAAATTTGAATCTTCATCTAATCAGTTGTCATTATCCTCTGCCTTGTGCATTGTCTATGGGAAGAAATGACGGCTAGACATAACTAAGTGCTCAGCACCTGCTCAGAGGAAATCCGTGACATTTGCACACTCATTTCATTTCTCTCAGACCAATCCTAAATATTTACCCCTGCTCTGATGACTAGTCTTTGCACACCTTCGACATGGATATCTCCATGGAGAGAGCCAAGACACCCAGGATACTGTCAAGTTTTATAGGAATGTTGCAGAAAATTACATATGAAACTATTTGCACTCAAGCATCTAGCATTAAGTCACAAAGCCTGTCATTAAATATTTGTGAAACTGTACAATTATTATTTTTTTTCTCCACACAAAATGTATTACTCATCAAGCAAATTTCTAAACTGAACTCAAAAAAAACAATAGTTAAACAATAAAAATGAGATGCACACACAGACATACACACCTACAAAAAAACCCATGAAGAATTTTAATAAAAATAGTGCAATTTATATGACATCTATTTTAATTTATGTTAAACTAAGTTTATGATTCAAATATATTTATCCATATTACAACCACTTAACCTGGTCAGGGGAATTTTATTAATATTTTAGATTCAGGATAAAGTCATGTAAATCCAATTATGTATGTTTCATTGCCTGGTTTATTCAATAATTAATTCAGGATTATGGCTGCTATGTTCATAATGGTTTGTGTCTAGAGTTGCTAAACAATTTCCACATTAAAGACAGGAATGGAAAGTGCTTCATTGAGTCCAAGTCTCATTTTCAAGTAAAAGTGGATGGAGCACTTAAAATAGCATGTGTTAATGAGCCATTCAGTCAGCAGCTGAGGTAAGAATCACTGAAAACTGCCAATCAAGCCCTTCTGAGCTAAAGCTGAAGTTAAGTCATTTGTGGGTCAGCATTGTGCCTTCCAAAGAGAAAGACTTTCCTTTGCTGGTGTGACTAAACATGATTTGAGAGGATGGAGAAACTCACAACCACTCTGGCATAGAAATGGACTTTCCTAAACACTTTTATCTATGGTTTCTTAAAGATGCAGACCACTGCACCTGTGCCTTTGTGGCAGAATTACGGATTGGCATGTAGAATTATTGCATTTCCTCACTCGCAGTCCAGTAATCCTTTGCATTTGGACTTGTCTGTTCACCACTATTATTAGTACCTTCCATTTGCTAGGTGCAGATGACACCCCTTTGTTTAGCCCATGAAGGAGGATTTTGTCATCAACCTTCACAGCAAGTTGTTAGAATGATGCTAAAACCGAGTTGGATTTGGGTCAGATAGCTCACTAATAGGTGACCAAGGTACAACCTAGCATAAAACATGTGCCCTTCCTCCAGATTAATCACCATGCTGATAACTGCAGTAAGGAAGCCTAATCAGAGATAGTAGTGTTTCTGCATAGCCATTTATCTTCATTAAGTGCTAATCCAGTGTAGGATTAGAAGGAACCTGCAGCCCACCCAAAGCAGTGGGCAGTCCACATACTGTAGGATGCAGGTCCAACATATGCCTGAGAGGCACCTGATTACCTGACTGCATGATTTTGAGTTTTTGGAGGAAGCTGGGTTTCCCTGGAGGTGTGAGGTTACAGTGCTAACCAGTAAGCTGCTGAGTTAGGGGCGGCGTGTGACTCTCTGGGTTAGGTTACAGTGCTAACCACTAAGCCTCTGAGTCAGGGGCGGCGTGTGACTCTCTGGGTTCGGTTACGGTGCTAACCACTAAGCCGCTGAGTCAGGAGCAGTGTGTGACTCTCTGGGTTTGGTTACAGTGCTAAACTCTAAGCCGCTGAGTCAGGGGTGGTGTGTGACTCTCTGGGTTAGGTTACGGTGCTAACCACTAAGCCGCTGAGTCAGGGGCAGTGTGTGACTCTCTGGGTTAGGTTACAGTGCTAAACTCTAAGCCGCTGAGTCAGGGGTGGTGTGTGACTCTCTGGGTTAGGTTATGGTGCTAACCACTAAGCCGCTGAGTCAGAGGCAGCGTGTGACTCTCTGGTTAGGTTACAGTGCTAACCACTAAGCTGCTGAGTCAGGGGCGGCGTGTGACTCTCTGGGTTAGGTTACAGTGCTAACCACTAAGCCGCTGAGTCAGGGGCAGTGTGTGACTCTCTGGGTTAGGTTACGATGCTAACCACTAAGCCGCTGAGTCAGGGGCGGTGTGTGACTCTCTGGGTTAGGTTTCAGTGCTAACCAGTAAGCTGCTGAGTCAGCGGCGGCGTGTGACTCTCTGGGTTAGGTTATGGTGCTAACCACTAAGCCGCTGAGTCAGGAGCGGTGTGTGACTCTCTGGGTTAGGTTACGATGCTAACCACTAAGCCGCTGAGTCAGGGGCGGTGTGTGACTCACTGGTTAGGTTACACTGCTAACCACTAAGCCGCTGAGTCAGGGGCGCCCTGTGACTCTCTGGGTTAGGTTACGGTGCTAACCACTAAGCCACTGAGTCAGGGGCGGTGTGTGACTCTCTGGGTTAGGTTTCAGTGCTAACCACTAAGCCGCTGAGTCAGGGGCGGTGTGTGACTCTCTGGGTTACGTTACGATGCTAACCACTAAGCCGCTGAGTCAGGGGCGGCGTGTGACTCTCTGGGTTAGGTTACGGTGCTAACCACTAAGCCACTGAGTCAGGAGCGGTGTGTGACTCTCTGGTTAGGTTACAGTGCTAACCACTAAGCTGCTGAGTCAGGGGCGATGTGTGACTCTCTGGGTTAGGTTACGATGCTAACCACTAAGCCGCTGAGTCAGGGGCGGTGTGTGACTCACAGGTTAGGTTACATTGTTAACCACTAAGCCGCTGAGTCAGGGGCGGTGTGTGACTCTCTAGGTTAGGTTACGGTGCTAACCACTAAGCCGCTGAGTCAGGGGCGGTGTGTGACTCTTGGTTAGCTTACGGTGCTAACCACTAAACCGCTGAGTCAGGGGCAGTGTGTGACTCTCTGGGTTAGGTTACGGTGCTAACCACTAAGCTGCTGAGTCAGGGGCGGCGTGTGACTCTCTGGGTTAGGTTTCAGTGCTAACCACTAAGCCGCTGAGTCAGGGGCGGTGTGTGACTCTCTGGGTAGGTTACAGTGCTAACCACTAAGCTGCTGAGTCAGGGGCGGCGTGTGACTCTCTGGGTTAGGTTTCAGTGCTAACCCCTTGTTCCCTGCCTCACACCCACACTTCAGACCCCTTATGACCTTCAATAGGACAAGCGGTAACAGAAAGTGGATGGATGGGTGGCTTTCCATTTATATACAAGTATGTAGACCACAAAGCGTGGAAGCAGACTGAGCAAAATACAGGGACACATTCAATATAGTGTAGGGACAAGGCTACAATTGTTGTGCAATGGAGAGGAAAAGCTGGCGACCCGAGATGTTACAGCAGACAAGACCTTAGGCAACTCGCCCGGATTATTGAGCTCCTACTGTCAGCGAGCATGTAACTGAGGAGTCTTTAACTGGCAATGCAACGTAAAGGTCACTGTAGTGTCTATCTTTTTGTGGTGTTTCGAATTTAAGACGTAAAAGGAAGAAGCAGATATTTCAGCCCATTTAGGTGCTGGATCATAAGAAAAAATTTTGGTAGCATCTTGAGTGCTCCACTGGTTTGATAAATTTGGATCACAGAAAATCTACTGTATGACAAACAAACACCTCCTACGCACACCTCCTACACGTAATAGGAGAAAAGGACACCTAATACTGGCCCATATTCTTCAGACTCAGTAAAGGAGATTGCAGTCTCAGAACAACATTTCAGCAAATGGACATCCAAGGTCATATTTATTTTCCCTGAAATAACTTTCAAATAACACTTTGGCAAAATTATATTCAAATCCATAATGAATCAAAATATAGCAATATTGTCTGCCACCTAATTTCATATTTCATATTTACATTAAGGGTTTACAATCATGAGTGGTAGTAAGAAATTTACATCAAAACTGTGAGGTGGTACACACTGTGAAGCATGGATATTGTTTAAGAAACAACACTAAATCATTTTCAATAAACAGTCATGCATCCATTTTATTTATTTTGCAAAATCTGTGCATTGAAGCCCCTTGGGAATCTACAGCTTATCTTGCTGGAAAGCAGTCTATGAATGCTTACTGTATTTTTCGTCACTGGGGACTTTCTTCCGTGATGATTCTAGACTAAGCGATTGAATGTGCCTCATAATAAGATATTCTCTTATTTACTAATGAAGGTCACTTTCCTATGATGCAAGTTTGGAGAGACAGAGAGAGCTTCTGCAAATGCTTTTGGTCTGAAGAATATAACTAGTTCTTCTCCACTGGGGTCTTAACCTAGGAGAACATGGCCAGAACAGTTTGAGCACAACCATACAGAGTGTACAAATGATAGTTATACTTACTGCTATACCCCCTAGGCATTGTTTTTTCTCTCTCTCTCCCTCTCCCTCTCTCACTACATTCCTCCTTGCCCTGTTCCCCACTCCATCTTCTCGCCAGCAAGTGGATTATTCTGATTGGTCCGCAGGCCCGTCACTCTTAAGGACTACTTTCTAGCCCCACCCCTGTCAGTGGCATCTACCCAATTAGAGGACAACATGGCACATTCACAATGGCGTTGTGGAGACTGACACTGCAAGCTGAGCAAAAAGTAAATGGGTTTGCCTGCTACTTCTTATTGTCACCCTTCTCAGAAGTTTACACATTGGTGTTTTTTTTTTGGCTTTTTTATCTCCCAGTTGTTGAGGGTCATAACACCTACACATATGAACAAGTTCCAGATCACTGGACACACGCATGAGTGATTTTGTGCTTGCAGACACAAACTGGCACAAAAATGAAAAGATGCATGCACAACTGGCAATTCAAATAACTGCAGCGATGGTCATCTAACATTTCTCATCGCTCAGGATGAATTTCACATCTATAGGACCCCAAGGGCATTTTATTTGCCTGTGAGAGGATAACACAGCTGAGTTGTTAATGTCAGCTATAAATGTACTGTTCTTATATAACTTGTTATATATGTTTTGATAAAAGACAGCTTGAAGACAAAGAAAGTCCTCTTCTCATTTGTGGGGTTCTTGCTTGCTTTAATTCGAAAGAATGTAGTGCTTAATCCCATTGTGAAAATCAATCAAAGAGACAGATTGCTGTAATGGTCCGAGGAGGAATTTATCATAGACTTATGATGCCTTTTATTTATGGGCTGTCAAAATGAAAAGGTTCGTCCATTCTGAAAAACATGATCACCTATACAACAGGTAATCAGTCAAATGTTACTGTCACACTTAACAATACAAGTGCGCGCAAATAACGGTAGCTGTTCGCAAACAGACGATGCAAATAATTCACTTTCTGCACTCTCCGGAGATACTTTGCCAATACTCTTTTTAGTTTGTTCAGGAAACACATCCATCAGGGGAAAAAAAAAGGCTGTCAGCTTTTTCCTGCACTTGGTGGAAAGCGAGCCCGATGTTTATCGCGGTTTCCAGCTCCCGCCAAGGGTGCGGCAAATTCCCCGGCGTGGCATTTTACGTCCATATTCAGACAGATCTGATAATGGCTTTTGACCAGTATCTTTCTGCAGCCCCCCTACTCAATGTCACCCGTCTATTGGCATAACACACATCGATCTTAAAACCTGAAACACAGCCAAAGTTAGATCTCTTAAATTTTATTTATTCAAAGTGAGGCCTTTTTTTTCGTCAGACAGTCCCTCCTGGGGCCTTGCTCAAGGGCTCAATGGTGAAATCACTCTGGAAAAACTGGGAATCAAACCTACAATGACCTTCTGAACCCTGACACAGCATCCCAACCCCCTGAGCCTGACACCATCCCCTGGTTGTACATATATAAAGTGTATAAGTGCCAATTACCGCACCCTAACACATTGTTGGTTTAAGCCTTCGCATCATCACCCTGATTTCATTAAGACCTTGTTTGGGTTTTCCTCTCCATTATCATTCTTCACTAAAAAAAAAAAAAAAAATGCAAGGAAAGAAATTCCTGAGTCCAATTTGTTCCAACATGGTGAGTGCTTAGGCCTTCATTAGCTAGTAAGAGGGGAGAGAGATCCTGCTGACCGGAATGAAATTATAGTAGAGGTGGGTTCAATGTATGATTGCCTGTTGCCACTGGCAAATTATGAATTAATGTTTAATTACCCGTGAAGCATTATATATGTCTTTTCCCACATAAAAAGAAAGTGGAGAAAAAATTGAGTCTGACACATTCACAGTTTTAAAAGAGCAGATGTGTGTCATGTTGTCATCAGCATAGCCAGATGTTTTTGATTTCAGTCATGTGACTTCCCGTTCCTGGGGAGTGCAGCTCTTCAGGAACGACACTAAAGCTCACGGTCATGTCAAAATGAAGAACGCGACTCCTGAGCATATTACTGCATACGATTAACAACGGGGCGCTCCTTGCTCGGCTACAATTTTAGATGCTCAATTAACTTAACTCTGCGATTGTAATTAGCTGATTGATCTGGAGGTGTCACCTAGAATAGACACCTAGCTGGGTGGATGGAGCCGGGGCCACATACACCAGCTATGTTGATTCCCTTCTTTTTAGACCTCTTCTGGTGTAACTACTTCCTCTGGATGAATCCATTTTGCGAAATTATGGACATTTCTGCTTGGGTGCCATGATATGCCTTTGGGATTCATTTAAACAGGCGAATTTCTGCCACCGAAACAGGTTCTGACAGCAAGAGCGAATGAAGCTATTACTGTTTGTCTAAAATATTTATGCCATATTAAAGCAAATGCAATATGTGTTTCTTGCTAACAAATCAATGCAGCCTGGAAGGGAATGGAGAGGACCTATGAACAGTGTCCTTTCTGTTAATGGAGTATGACTCTTATGGCATATGACAGGCGTGTTACAAAAGTATGTTAGTAAAACTGCATCCAAAGACATTATAATCATCATGCAACCAGTACTAGAAGATAATTTCATATATTTTTGTATTATCCTTTCACGGCAGTGCAAATGCCCTTACCCCAGTCACCAGAGATCAGCAGAAGGCTTCGGAATTGGACCTCATGGGATTTTAAAAGGCTAGAGTTATCAAGTTTGCTTACAGCACCAACTCTAACAGTTGCTCTTTATAAAAAAGCAAGCTTTTTTTTCCTCAAGTTATAAGAAATTTTTGCCAATGCAACACTCTGCATCTCATTATGAATCCGTAGCTGCTTCACATACAATTTTTTGTCTTATTACAAATAACTAATCCAACATAAAGGTAGTGAAGTTTTCAGTGTTGTACTATTTATTTAAATCCAATTATGGCACATTTTAAAATAACCACATTTTTTGTCTAGTGCAGCAGGAAGCTAGTCATGCCCAGAATGTTGCAGTTCTTTGCGAGTTCCACCAGTGGGCCTTGTGTGGTTAGTCCCAGACAGAACAGCAAGGAGAAACCCTTAGCTGAGCCTTGGGAAAGCCAGAGATTGTAATTTCAGGCAATGTCAGAGTGATTAAAGGTAAGAGTGAAGGCAGGTGTGAGAGCGAGAACAGCTGAGAGGGACGGGGACAGGTGAGAGGGATGGGGACAGGTGAGAGGGACGGGGACAGGTGAGAGGGATGGGGACAGGTGAGAGGGACGGGGACAGGTGAGAGGTATGGGGACAGGTGAGAGGGACGGGGACAGGTGAGAGAGTGAGAACAGGTGAGAGGGACAGGGACAGGTGAGAGAGTGAGAACAGGTGAGAGGGTTGGGGACAGGTGAGAGAGAAACGGGAACAGGTGAGACAGTAAGGACAGGTGAAAGAGCAGAGACAGGTGAGACAGTAGGGACAGGTGAGACAGTAAGGACAGGTGAAAGAGTGAGGGCAGGTGAGAGAGCGAGGCCACAAAGGTACAGGATGTAATCAGGGGCACCATCAGCATTTGCAGTTAGATAAGCAGAGACTGCAGCATCAGAGGCCAGACAGAAGTGCCGGCTGAGTGCTGTAAAACAGGGAGTCATAATCACAATAAGGGACAATGGAGTATTTTAGCCTGTGACTGCTTCGTGACTAAGCAAAATTCTGCAGTTTCTGTTTATATAGTGTCTCAAATGCCAAGAAAGGAAATGCATACCAATTAGAGGCATTTCCAAGTGGAAGTTCAGAAGAACATCCACAGCAAATTCTGGTGGTTACAGACTGCACCGGACTCCTGATGGAGTAAACACAACTGAGTTATATGTACTAATAGACACTGTGGAGCTAAACCCTCTGCTTTATGTGGCCCATCCATCCCAAAATACTCTCACAGGAAAATGTTACCGCTCATTAACAGGAAGAAGGAATACTATGTAAATAATATGGCCATTGGACCAATTCACAGCATGAATGAAATTAAAAATGAGATCGGTGAGTCATATGAGAAATAATTATATTGGGGATGTACATAAAAATTCCATTTCTTTACCTGGCAAATACAGAGCAGAGTATTTATTTCCCCTCCCAGGTTCCAGTTCACTATTCACGTAGGACATGCACAATAAAAATAGCAGAAAATTATTACATTAGCTGTGTGCACTGCATCCCTATGAGCGGAATTTGTGCCACCTTGGAATGCAAACACGACTTCGTCATATACGGAAAAACAATCAACACGACGTACTGCTATGTAGCGTGCAGTGTGTCACCTCATCGATCACATCTTAAGTGACAGTCCTGGCCCGTTTTCTGAGTCCACATAGACCGTTCCACATAGAAATTATCAAGTCAGGAATACCAACTGCAAATCCTTGAGTTATTTTATAATATACTTATTCTCAATATAAATTTTAAGTGAAAAATACTTTTGTTTACTTTCTGGTGATATTTTAATGAAACTGAATTTAAAAACCTTCTGAATATTACATTTTCTTTGCTACTAAATATTCCACGGTCAACTGTTAGTGGTATTATAACAAAGTGGAAGCAATTGGGAACAGCAACTATAATCACAGAGCAGGGACAGCACATGCTGAAGCGCGTGCAGAGCTTCATGGAATGGGTTTCCATGGCCGAGCAGCTGCATCCCAGCCTTACATCACCAAGTGCAATGCAAAGCCTCGGATGCAGTGGTGTAAAGCACACCGCCACTGGACTCTAGAGCAGTGGAGACGTGTCCTCTGGAGTGACGAATCACACTTCTCTGTCTGGCAATCCGATGGACGAGTTAGGGTTTGGCGGTTGCCAGGAGAGCGGTACTTGCTTGACTGCATTGTACTAAGTGTAAAGTTTGGTTGATTGGGGGATTATGGTGTGGGGTTGTTTTTGAGGGGTTGGGCTTGGCCTCTTAGTTCCAGTGAAAGAAACTCTTAATGCTTCAGCATACAAAACCATTTTGGACAATTTTATGCCCCCAACTTTTTGGGAACAGTTTGGGGATAGCCCCTTCCTGTTCCAAAATGACAGCATACCAGTGCACAAAGCAAGGTCTATAAAGACATGGATGAGCGAGTTTGATGTGGAGGAAGTTGACTGGCCTGCACAGAGCCCTGATCTCAACCTGATAGAAAACCTTTGGGATGAATTACAGCGGAGACTGCAAGCCAGGCCTTCTTGTCCAACATCAATGCCTGACCTCACAAATGCTCTCCTGGAATTCCCATAAACACAATCCTAAACCTTGTAGAAAGCCTTCCCAGAAGAGTTGAAGTTGTTATAGATGCGAAGGGTGGGCCAACTCCATATTAAAGCCTATGCATTAAGAATGGGATGTCATTGAAGTTCATGTGTGCGTGTAAAGGCAGGCCTCCCAGCACTTTTGGCAGCATAGTGTATGTGTACATTTAATCTGTAATGAGTAATATGTGATAAAGTTCATCTAATCTGATCTAATTGAATTTGCTCCAATGCACACCACCGTAAATTTTGTGCCAAGGCATTATGTTGTGACAGTGAAGGCTCTAGAAAATGAATTAGTACCCAGCTTTGTTCTGTTTTATGACAGGCCAGCAGCAGCATCTTTGCGTTGCTGTGGTCTGGGAGACTCTACCACAGCCTGCAGGCCAAACCTGAGAGACTGAGGAAAACCCGCCGGCCATTCATACTGTGATTGAGGAGGACTCCCATAGCTAGTCAGGACAGGTCACATGACCTGCAGAGTCACATGACCCACGTTTATCCTTCACTGTCATTGCACATGTCGCAACTGCTGATACACTGCCCTCTATTTTGGTTTTTGTTATTTTGCTGTTATTTATTCATTTGTATCTTTTTGTACTATTTTGTTGCGTTGTCTTTTTGCATATTTCCACAAGCAAAGTTCTGGAAGCAGGTGGAAAAGCATTTCACCACACTGATTGTGTTTATGGCAAATAACTCTTGAAACCTGAAATGTAATGGCAGCAGCTGTCTGCAGCGGGGCCAGTTAGCAAGGGAGATTCTTTGGACTCAGCGCCGATGAGCGTCGCACTTGTGATGACCTTCCTGTCCTCTCATTATTGAGAGGTGACAGACTCGGAGCATGAATTATGCAGCCATTGTCTAGGGTGAGAACTGACTGCACTCACTAGCCATTGTGATATTGATCTTTGTAAAGTGTCTGATTATTTGCGAGAGCGTTTCTGGAATATGGTTATGGTTCTGTCTGTCAGAATGGAACACAGCCTACAAGTTTGTTGCTGTCATTCATGTTATTGTTTACTTCATGGTTTATAATTAGCGTGTTTTCCCTGTATGTCACTTTACATCTAATTGCCGGGACAAATTGGATGGAATCTTATTAAATGAAGAAACCGCGCAGCGGTGGCACATTACACAGACAGATAGGTAATTGAGTGGGCCAAACGAAGATGGCCACCGTGGATAAGTGCTGCCAGTGAGTGATGTCACTAAGAATACCATCAGGCTCTTATGCTAGTGCTTGATGCATTTGAGGCCTAAAAACAGACTAAAGCAGTTTGGTTTCGATGCACTTATTCATTCAAAATTAACCATTTATGCTTCTTCCCTATTCTACACAATTTCATATACAATAAATAGACTGTTGTATTTAAATGTATTAAGGTTCTGCACCGCCAACCTCAAACTCTCTCCTGTGCCATTGTTCTCAACCCAAGGACTGAGGGAGCAAAAATGTGAACTGTCTGGGGGTCTCGGAGGACTGGGTTGGTATGCACTGATTTAGAGGGCACTTTATATAACTCATAATGTTACAACAGATGACACATGCATAGATGGAAGACAGCATCTAAAGATCTCCGTTAGCTGGCTGCCAGAATGTCTAGGTTTCGATTTCCTCACGTTTTTTTCTGATCTTTAGCTCTCAATTTCAATTTAACGGGAAGTAACATTTTAATTCTGCGAAGAAAAAAAAAACTTTAGAATTAAATCTCTGAACAACAAAATATAGTGGTGTGTAATTTATATAAATGTGTAGGCTGTGGTAAAGAGGTGGCTATGGTTGCCACTTCAGGGGGAAGAACCCCATCCTCCAAACAGGTGGAAATGGACTCAGTGGTGGGATAACCTGGAGGCAGATGTTCCCTCAAGGCGGTCATCCTCCAGGCTATTTAGTTTTGGTGGTGAAGAAAGCATAAGCATCTGGTTCACCCTATTTCTGCCTTGAACTGTACGGTCTCCCCCACCCCACCGTGTCCTTTCGGCCTGAGGAAACCATGGTTACCGTCATCACATGTGGTACAGATCACCCCCTGCTGGTGCAAGGTAGCTCTCTTACACACCATCATGTCACATGACCCTGATCGGGGTGTTTCTTTGAAGCACTACAGTACAGCAAATGTACAAGCAGTTTAGATATAAGCATAAGCATGCTCTCAAAATTGTGTATATAATTATTTTCAGTCATCCAAAAATACTATACCTGAAAATGCATATAACCTATAAGTTATATATATTTATTCACAGTAGTGGCCAACTGATTGATTGTGTCAACAGGTCTATCGCCATGACACCTTCTACTCCCCCCCCCCCCCCCCCCCCCCCCCCCCACCCCCCCACACCCCACCCACACCCCCCCCCCCCCCC
>JAODKM010000044.1:14076733-14091072 GCA_026780845.1 Petrocephalus sullivani | reverse complement strand
GTCTGGTTAGGGTTAGGGCTTCCTCTGCCGGCCCCTGGAGGAGGGGCTCCCCCTTTGGGTCTGGTTCCTCCCAAGGTCTCTTCCTTCTAGGGAGTTTTTCCTTGCCGCCGTAGCCTTTGGCTTACTCACTGGAGGGTCTTTATGTGGCAGAAATGTAAAGCGCATTGAGACAATGTAATGTTGTGATAATGCGCTATATAGATAAAATTGCATTGCATTGCATTATGTTGCAGTGTGAAGGGACAGTTGTGGACCCCATCCTTTCCTGGTCTTTGCAAACCCTGAAGAGGAATGACCCCCCCAAATAAATACATCTTTTCTACCATCTGCACATGTACACTGTAATTCTTCTCTTCCGCTGCTCCAGTTTTAAAGTCTTACTACATACCATATCCCCATGTTCTGGGGGTCCAGACTGACAGTCACAGGAACCCACCCTCCATAATCTGTTTCCATATTATAAAATAGCACGCAGCATGGTGCTGTGGTTAGCATGGTCACCAAAAACACAGTATGGTGAATTGTCCATAGGTGTGAATGCGTGTGCGAATGGTGCAAATGCCCTGTGATGGGTTGGATATTCCCCGCACCAGTTATTTGCGGGGGACGTCTGGACCCCCGCCACCCTGCACAGTACACGCAGTATAGAAGATGACTGATGGCACACTGCTGTAATCACTGGTGTCCCTCCTCTGTCTTTGCTGGTCCTCCGTCCTGTCAGCATCGCTGTTAGTTGCAGATAAACAGTGCAAAGCGACAAAGATCTATTAAAAATGTTTGTGCATCAGAAGTGCGGCTAAGCGCTCACTGACTACATGGTACAAAAACATTTAAACAAATTCAGGGGATGAATGATTTGAATTCATATCACGCTGTTCTGCATGCACTGCAGAGGTATGCAAAGTTCAGCGGAAGATGAAAACACTTTATTATAATTTCAGCGTTTCTGCCTGAAAGGCATTAGCTTGCATTCCTCTTATTTAGCCTGAGAAGTCGCCCTTCTGCCCCTTGTCTCCCGCTCTCCTCTTCCACCAAAGCCCTTGATCTCCACAATTAGCATCTAAGATGCAGACAGACGAGCTAAAGGGCAATGCATCATATCAGCACTCAGTCCAACTAACCGGCATGGTAACAAAACGCCCAATTTGGACAGGGTCTGCACAATATGTTCCGTTTGGAAAATTTCTCATCTAAGTTCGGCGGCCAAGTCCCTGGCTTCCACTGGCTCAGAGAGAACTGTTGTCTTGTGAATGACCTTCCCACCCTACTGTGCTCTGTCTTGCCTGTGGGAGGCACACAAGGAAGCAGTGAAACATCTTGGCGTGAAAAAGGCTCAAAGACTCTGCCTAGGAGCTCTGCGTAAGTACTGTACACCCGATAACCTGCATTCATGGCAAGAAACACGTTCATTTAAAATTCAGCGTGAGCCAGGGCTCTCCTGTCACATTATATTCCCATTTATACTTTACAGTTTTCTAGTGCAGTTTTGGAGTTATGGTCTTTGGGGCCCAGGTTCCTACAGTATATATATACAGTATCCGTCAAAAGTCTAGACATGCAGACTGAATATTATTTGCTTTTCAACAAGATAATGACCCAAAGCACACCTGGAGGTTATGTAAGAGCTGTACTGTCTGGTGATGGACAGCTGTGTCAGATGGCCTGACCCCCACGATCCCCTGACCTAAACCCTACCCAGCTGGTTTGGCATGAGGCATGCGGAAGAGTAAGAGTAAAGGGTCAATTGTGCTGAGTACATGTGGAAACTCCTTCAGGACTGCTGGAGAAGCGTTCCAGGTGGCTACATCTGGAAGCTGCTTGAGACAATGCCAAGAGTCAACACTGGAAAGCCTAAAACAAAAAGAATGAATAAAATAATAAAGAATTGCGCTTCATGGCAGAAAATGAAGACAATTTCTTTCTAAAAGTAATGGTGAAAATTACATTGTTTTTTCCTGCGAATTCTGGCATGGCGAATTCTACATTCTGTACAGTGCCAGGTTAGGAGACTGCTTATGAAGACGGTCCTCAAGCACAACCAAATTCTTCAAAGCGGAAGTAATCACTTTATAAAAGTTTCACAGGTAAACTCATAGTGGAGATAACACAAATGTGCCCCCCCCCCCGCCCCACAGATGCAAACGGTAGACTAACACTTCTTTGGTGTTGCCATGGTAACGCACACACGGCCACTGGGACGGTTTTATCAAAACAGTTGCTGATATAAAAGCCCGCAGTGATGTTTTTAAACTAGAAAAGCACCACTTGTTAAAAAAAAATCATCAAAAGACAAAAATGATGCTTTGTGAGATTGCAGTGCCCATCTGAAAATACACTACACGCTGGCACGAGCGGCGGGTGATGAATTTCAGGAGAACCTGAAAGCAAGAAATTAAATATCTGTTGCTGGCGTTGCCAGCAACCAGTTCAGACTAAATGACTGGCGTTGTTAGGTGCAAAAGGGCTTATTAAAAGTTACAAAGCACTTCTATAGGAAGCTAGGAAATAAGAGAGAAAAGGGCGTCCTTTTTAGGTCCACGGATGTCAATGTCACCGGCTCCAGACCGAAGGGTTAGAGACAGACAGCAAAGGACACACAGGCAGAGTGGCCCCCCTGAATCTGTGAACTAGCACTGTATGGAGATCGAAACTGAAACAGAAACTGATTTAAAGATAAATGTAAAATCATACCGGACATTAATTTTTTTTTCTGTCTTTTCTTTCTGTTCTGTCTTCTTTAATTCTGTGTATTTTATCAATGTATATCAATGTATTCTACACCCATGTAAAGCGCCCTGGGACAACCCTGTTGTGAAGGGCGCTATATAAAAATAAACTGAATTGAATTGAATTCAGGGAGACAAAGGGTACATGTAGTACTAAGTAATGTCAAAGTCACCCTGCCAATCTGTGACTGCTTCTTTCTTGACAGTCACCGGAATGTAGCATTATAACTATATAAGAATGCAAAACACATACTTATGATGTATCATATAACAGTTCAATGCAACCGACAAATATGTTCTAACCAGCTGAGTTCAAACATATGAGTTATGCTCCACCAGCGCACATGGGTGCACAGGACTAGCTCAACTACTTTTGACCCATTAACCTGGAAATGGTAAAATACAGGTACAGGGCTGTCAACTTTGGTCAGCTGGCTGGAGTGAGATTTTCGAGACAAGTCTGCACACACATAAACACGCTTTTACATGTTTTATTACCTGGTAAATAGTCTGCGGGGTTTACAAATGGCCCAAATGCTTTCGAGGTAGCTAATTTTTAAGTTTATAATAGAGTAATATAGACATGTCACGAGATTTCTCGCGTGAGAGCTGGCGACACTGCGGGTACCAGCATTAGCGTATTACTGTGTAAAAATGAGGAACTGATCTATATTCATGAAATCCACATAAAACAAAGCGCAAAGAGCCTTGGTAACCATCATTCTGTCACCCATGCCCAGGGTTAAAGGTATGACTAGGTGTCACTATCCTGGGGTCTCCTGCACAGACTTACCTCACTGCAGCGCCATCTACTGTCTGGGAGCTGTAATTAAAATAGAGATTATTTAATTTAAAAAATGTGCCTTTTTAATGGAACCTCGAATTAGGGGAATCCATAGCCCCTAACACCCACCCGCCTTAATTTAAGAGATGTCTCAGAAAGAAATTGGTGTAGTATATGGGGTGAATATGGTCAACTCCACAATCAGGGGGTGTTAGTCAGGGCTTGGGTCTGCCCATGTTTAACAAGGCCACACTGTTGGTCTGAAGGAGAAGCACGCTTCGGGAAATGCTGGATCGGACTGCCCAATCACACCTGCCCTCGGGCCTGACATGAGGCCTGTCCCAGGAGCTCATACTGTAGGTGAACATTTCTTTGGATTTAACAATACATGTCAACCGCCTTGCAGGTAGCTCATCTGCACCAGACAATTCAGAACTCAGCTCTGCCTCTTTCTGGGGTTCTTCTGAGCCCTCTTCAGCCCTGGTACTATTCTGGTCAGATTAACCCCGGACTTTCTCGGGGACTGGTGGGCCGTCATGGGTTGGCATTTGTGCTGACTCAGGTGGTACCATTGCTATGGATTCCTTTATCACTTGCGCTCTGCTTGGTCTTGTGACAATTTTTCTCAGGGTCTGGAACTCACAACTTGGTACCACAACTCTGAGGCCCCTGGGAGGCTCGGGTTCAGGTACCAGATATCTAAGGTGCTCCTCTCATACACAGGTAGAGGACGAGAGCAGTATCAGAATTCATCCACTGTCGCCAGTTCCACAAAACCTTGCCTGGCTGCATCCGTGCTACTGACCTGGCCGTTTCCTTCTTTGCGGTGTCCTCCGTACACCATAAGTCCGCTCGTCTTCAAACGGCAAGGCATTGACCAGAAGCAGGAGGTTACAATGCAGCACACGAAAGGTCCTGTCCCCGGTTTCTGCCTGGACTCTATACGCCGGCCCATCTCCAAGCCTTTTGACAACACGGTGAATGTTCTTTTCCCAGAATGCACAGCCACCTCTCCCTGACCGGTTCCTGACAAGTCTCCAGGTTGAAGCGCAGTACCTTTAACACCTTTATCATAATGCTTTGTCCCTTTCACTGAGCTCTTATCACTATGTTCAGACGCAATATGGCACGCCTCCTGCATCCGAGATGCCCACTGCTGTGCGTACTTTTGTCGGGACAGTGTCCCTTGTGCTGGTTTGAGGCCAAACAGCAAGTCAATAGGTAAACGTGAGCGGAGGTTCTTCTATGGAAGAGAATGACTGGTGAGGAACCCGTCACTTCCTGTCTTGTACAATTGTACGTATTGGCAGTGTTGGGTCGATGGCCGGGTGGAGCATCTGTAGGTCTCCACTGGCTTCCCCTGTAGGTGAGGAGAGTCATGTGGGAAAAGGCAATTCCGGAAAGGTTTCGGAGGCATTGGAAAAGTTAATTCTCAAATTCTCCACCCTGGTCAGTTTTTCTGGGTACCGGAAATGAGGGATAAAATCAGAGAATATCCTCTCCGCTGCTGTTTCATCCAACTGGTTCTTAGCTGGACAGGCTTGTGTGAAACAAGTAAAGTGGTCGACCGACACTAAGATGTACTTATAGGCTCCTTTACTTGGGTCAAGGTGGAGGAAATCGCCGGAGACTGGTCTGAATGGGGCACCGTTTGTAATTGAGCCCATGGGCGCTGTGTCGGGGATGTTAGGCTGCTTCTCATGTGGATACTGATGAATGGCATGGTTCTAAATTTAGCCATGGCACTGTTCTAAACAGAACTCTTTCTTGCCAGCTGGATAAATTTGTCACCATGTAGGTGTTTCAGCACAGTTTACTGGGAAGGACAAGCTTTTTCCACGATCCTACCTGTCTGTACAGAATCCGCTCATCAAGATGCAGTGTATTCCATTCGTAGATCAGCCTTGCTGGTTCTCTTCTCATTGGTCCGTTTACCTTTACCCAAAGGGCTCCATCCCCCATTCGTCAGTGCTACCACCTCGCCGCTGGGCCAATGGGCACATCAGCGGTGAGTAATTCATTATATGTTTCAGCCCAAGCTTTTCATCTGTTGAAGCGGTTTCTCTTCCTGACTCTATCACATGTACCGTATATCTCTTGTAGGTTACATTAAGTATTCTTATTATGTGACGCGCCAATTAATGAGCAGCAGTTAGGAAATTAACAGTGAGTCTCTGATGGGGATTATTATAAGAAGCAAAACTCAGCTAGAATTTCAGTGTCCTTAGTGTCCCCAGAAGGGATGTTGATGTTAGTTAATTCTCTAGCCTGGTGTCCTTATTTCTACAGGGAATCGCAGGCTAATTCCAGGAATTGCACTGACATCAGAATCCCATGCAACTGTTTTATTTCTCATTTATTAAACATACATAAATTGCAATCACATGTAATTTAAGCGTGTTAAGTATGGCAAATGAATATATACTTTGTGTATAAAACAAACAAAGAAAAAAACATGGGCTGTATATAAGCAAAAATCCTGCTCACCAACTCCAGAGAAGTCCATAAATTTGACTTTGAAACTCTGAGCATGGGTTTCAGCTTATTAGTCCATTAAATGGCCAATTCACAGCAGCTGGCGCCGGATGAGGTGTTTATTACGCGTTAACCTGCTTGTGGAGGGGCGCGGTGAGCCGTGCGAGTGGCCGTGTTGTTAAACGCCCAGAACCACACAGCACTCGCTCGATTAGCCTAATGTGCATTCTGCCGCTAATTAATGTGTTAATTAGACATGCACATTGATTGCTGGGTCCTACTCACCAGCTCTCTCCCAGTCAGCAAGTCTGTCCAGGGAAAAATGAACCGCAGACCCGGGAAAAGTGGCAACGTCAGCAAAAAGAATACCGGCAGCCAGACGCGGAGACGAGAAAAACAGATCGCAGAGCGAATTTGGAGGGAAACTCGAGTTTTCATTCTATTACATTAGCAGATGCTTTTGCCCAAACCACAGTCCCCAAAGCAACTGGGGATTGAGGGCCCATTGGTGAAATCACTTTGCCAACCCTGGGATTTCAACCGGCCACATTCTTACGGGGCACGGCAGCCTAAGCCACTTAGCTAGAGACCACCTTGTTGGCAAGTAAGCTTCATTATACATAATTTAGAACTAGAGCCTGTGATATTGGTATTCCGTAACACATCACAGAAGGTTCGCATCTGTCACCTCCAGGAGTTTGAGTGAGAACATTCATAATAAGCCTGTGAAACAGATTATGCAGGAACATCCTTTATCTCTGGGGCATAACTCAGTCCTGCACACCGGTGACATGCAGGACGTGTGGTGCCACGGACTGCTGGTCCCTTTGTGCGCCAGCTCTGTGAGCCATTTACGCCTGCGGCTCTCCTGCTATTTCATGTACAACAGAAAAGTTTTTTTTTTTTAATGAATGAAAACGATTTTTACCAAGTACCTGTAATTTTTTTTATGCGTAATATAGGGTTCAGAGTGGAAGTGGTTTTACGCATTTTTGATTACAAACTTCATGTTGCTCACCAAACTTCACAATACTGAAATCTCCTATGTCTCTGGCACGTATTCTAAAAAAATAATGAATAAAACTTGAGAAATAAACCTATGTACATCCATAATCTGTCCAAAGGGGCCTGCTTGCTTTCAGAACAGCCTTGACTCTTCATAGTATGGATTCCAGAAGAATCTGAGGTTCTGGTCAGTGCCGACAGGACTGCACCACGCAATTTCAGGGGACTTTTATTTGCGCCATGGTGCATTATCATGCTGGAAGTAGCCATTAGAAGATGGGTAAATAGTAGCCCTTAAGAGACGCACATGCTCACCAATAATACTCCGACAGGCTGTGGCGTTCATGGTTGATTGGGATTAACAGGTCCAAAGTGTGCCGAGAGAACATCCCCCACACCATTATACTATCATCACCACCAGCCTGTACTGCTGAGCCAAGGTAGTCATGCTGTCAACGTCAACATTTGACCCTACCATCTGTGTACCTCAGCAGATATCGGGATTCACCAGACCAAGCTAGATCTTTCCAGTCTTTAACTGCGCAATTTTGGTCAACCTCAGCTTTCTGCTTCAGGTTTCTGGTTTTGGCTGACTGGTGTGGAATCCAACATGTTCTTCTGCTTGCCACGGAGTAGTTATTCGTGTTACCGTGGCCTTTCTGTCACGACAAACCAGTCAGACCATCCTCTTCTGACCTTTACGAGTAACTCTAGAGACTGTTGCGTGTCAGAATCATAGGAAAACAACAGGAATATTTAGACTCTCCTGCCCGGCACCAATAATCATGCCATGGTCAAAATTACAGAGATTAAATTTTCTCCTCATACTGGTGTTTTACATGAAGATTTACTGAAGCTCCTGACCTGTATCTGCATGAGCATTGCACTACTGACGCATGATTGGCTGATGAGATAATTAGCATGTAATAAGAGATAATAGCATGATTAAGCATGTGTAGAGGTGTTCCTAATACTAAGTGCGAAGTGAGATGCCAGTTGAGATTGACAGTAACTGCGGACTGTAGAAGGAAACCAGATTAGCATGAGGAAGGCCACGCAACATGGCAAGAACACGCCAAGGTGGAATTCGAACACTAATCCTGGGTACTGTGACAAAAGGCAATAGTGCTGGCTCCCGAGTCAGCATGTAAGGCATATGCAACTATATACGTATGCATACATAAGAATGAAAGTGGCAGCTACATGGGACATATGAGACCTGCCATATTTCTTACCTGCCTGTACGGCAAACCTCAGCGGCTAGAGCCTCAACAAATCCCATAAATATATGCGCCCAGATTTTATTGAATTAATGCTACTTGAATGATGGTAATTATGAAAAGGGCTTATGTCACGTCAAACATTGTCATAGCAAGAACAGGAAAATTAACATTTAAATTAAGTTCAATCCTCCTCCATTCAGGGTAGAATAAAATCTTCCAAGAGAAATTGTGTGACATGGTCAAACCTCCATTAATTTTTACATAATTTACACGTCTGTTTATTTAAGTATATGCTTTTGTCCAAAGTTATGAGTGGGTGAGTCTGATCTACAAAGAACAAATAGGTCACATTTCCAGAAGAAAAATGTAGAATTTGTCTTTAAGTTGTGTGACTGAAGTACGACAGTTAATTTTAGAATGAATTTCACTCTGTACAAAGCAGCCTTTTTATTCAAAATGAGAGGCTTCTATTTTTAACACCAATCTAAAAAAATAAACTTAACTATTCTCTTAAGCTGTATAGATGCTAGTGAAATCCCGTCGTAGTAACTACAGACTAAAATACTTGCGTCTATGTCTGAAATACTTGCGTCTAGTTTTTAATAATGAAGATTTCTTCACCCACAATTAAAAGGCAATTAATGTCAGACATTGTTTTTCCTTTCCTACACTGTGCAAAAACACAGGTCAGGTGGGAAACATTTTTTTTTTAAAGGCAACGAAGGCCGTTGCCCTCAGTATGTCAATATTTATTTGTATTTTAATGTACTTAATAAATTACATTTCCTTCTGAACCATAATTGAGCACCACTTAGGTCTTGTAACAATCCTGGTGATTGAATTATTCAGTCATTTTCCTCTCTATATCAATCATTTACTTTCACAGTAAAAACCACTGAACTAAAGATCCAGAGGCACTGGGGTTTTATTTGATTTTTCGACCACCAGCAAAATGTTTTGCTCAGGTGCGATTTACAAACAACTGTCCACTTACCACTGAATGCAGCATTTAATCTGTCCTGTACTGTTTTGATTAAAGCCGAAATGGTGTATAAATAAAACTCCATCAGCAACCAGAGAGGTGCGGCAGTGAGCAGGCTCATCGACGTGGTAGCTAAGCCAGCAGAGAGAAGGCAATGCGATGAGAAGCTCTGCAGATAAGTGGTCTACAGAATTACGCATTTCCCAAAGGGCTTCACACTCAGCTGGGCAGCTGCTGCTGTACCTATCTAAACTTCCACTTAATCCAGTTAATGCCTAAGCATTCAAAAGAAGAGCCACTGTCACAAAGTAATAAAATTAATGCGATCCTATGTTATTCAGAAGAACCTAAATAAAAACTAAAAAGAATGAATTTTGCCAGCAAAGAAAAGCCCCTCTCCTGATGGCCTAAGGGCTTTTGGGTGGTCCTGCTCGCCCAGAGCAATTCGTAACCAAATGTGACAGATTCTTTGCCCACAGGACGGCACGGAGGCACCGCTGCTCCTGAGAGGCCGGCCGCACTTAATAACAGTGCCTCAAATCAGAGCACATGCATTCCCATCAGTGGAGCTACATTTAGACAATTTTGCCAGCCCCCACCGGGGGCCTTAGTAGGAGAAGCATCAGGGGTGCTGGGCCCGATTCTATGCGGAGATAGAAGCACGAAGACACGTCAAGGTCCAAAATAGAATCATAGCCGGAGCGCCTACCAGGAGGGCCCTCCGCTTGGTTTAAGCCTGACGACTCCAAAGTCTGGCTATAAGTATGTCAGTCCCCGTTAACATGCGAACCATGAGCTCAAAGCAACCGCTCCGAGGCGGTCTCACAGCTTTTCACAGAGTTTTCTGGAAACGTATGCAGATATTCTGCATCTCTCATGCGTGCGTCCAGCTCAGACTCAACATTTCAGTGTTTATCCTGGTCTTTGAAGTCTTGTTATATTAACTCAAATAAAGAATAAGAATTCACAGTTAACTGAAGTTGCAAAAAAAAAAAAGGGTTTTTTTTCAGGGGGGTGGATGAATTTCTGGTCCTGCGATGGCTTGGAGCCCCACCTTGGGTCAGCATTCCTGCAAAGTTCTTATGAGGAATAAAGTGCGGGGCCATCAGGAGTGGGAGGAGATGGTGACAGCGAGACTGCGGTGCGTGGTTTAACAGGTTAGGCCGCTGTGCCCATGATCAGAAGGTTACTCATTCAAATCCGATGGTCAGCAGATTGATTCCACCATTAGGCCCTTAAGCAAAGCCAAGTTGCTTCAGGGACGGTCTCTCCCTGCTCTCCCAATAGCATGATGTTTTTGGGAAAAGTGTCTGCTAAATAAATAAATGTAAATGAGGGCTACAGGAGAACAATAGGCATGATTTGGAGACCAAATCAGCTCAGTTACGCTTAATCGTAAACAATCGGCTAGGACTGAAGTGGCTGCATCGCACCAAGCTTTTCATGCTATGAACACACCTGCTTCTGGAAATGTTGAAAGTGCATTGTAGCGCATAGCTACATCTTTCTCTAGCATTATAAACAGCATACAGCATTTAGAGCCACAGAAACCACACTGCAGACCTCTAGCTTGCCGTTTCGTTTGGCGAGCTTCAACCGCGCTGAGGACGCTGACGTTTAGTAATGTTGACTCAACAGCTGGGGCTCTTTAACACTCGCATGTACATTTTTTTCTGGCAGTAGTGCACTTTTCTCACATTGATAGTCACCACAGAGTCTGATAACGCATTTTATCCAAACATACAGATGAGCCTAATGTGGACAGAGGCAGGGTAATGATGACAGTGTCTGTTTAATCAGACAGTTTCCACAGCCATTAACACCGTAGCGGCTAAAAAGAGCTCGGCCATCTGCAGGATGGGAAACATTTCAATGAGAAATAATATATGTGTGGAGGCTATATAAGGATCCCTCTGGCCTTAAAGATGTACGGGGATTGGATCGCAATGGTGATGTTCTCTGCTACACTCTGCTGGCACGTATGGAACAGAGGGAAATATAGCATTTTACGATGGGTTAATGAGCTTCAAGAAATGCCCTTTAGCATCTAAAATGGGACGTAAGGCTACGAATTCCGGTGGCCGATCATATTTCCTGCATTCTGGCAGCATTTTAATAAAATTTTATTCAATCAGTGGACTCCTTCAGAAAGCGCCGACCATAAAACAGTGGCATCTGGGCCGGAGAATTACATTACTCTTTACGGTTATTATCATAAACAAAAATGTGTTTCTAAGGTAACAGTTACCAAGGCAACAAATCCCAGTAAATGCTGCCGTTTCTTTCGTGAAGTGAGCTGTATCCTGTTACACTTAGATAAAGACCTGGAGACCATAACAAGAAATCTACCTGTAGCTGTGTTCTAAAGTGCTGTAGAGGATAAGAGTTTATATATATATATATATATATATACACACACATATATACATAGACACAGTAGGGAAAAAAAACAATAATATTGGCAAGAATCCAGGCCTCTTCTGAATAGTCAATTAATATTTGGAAATTGCGCGGTATACCAAAAGCCAGGATGGTATGGCTAAGAAAGGCTAAGAATAACCTGCTGGCTTTAAGAGGTGTGTGCTTTGCTTGGCTGGTAATTGCAAATTCAGGTAAAAAATCTGAATTCCTCTTCTAATTACTGGGGAAAAAAGTATTTATATTTAAATATATATACCCATTTGGATAACCTCAATTTTATACAAATCTGGATAGGCATGCGAGTCTGCACACGTGCGTGTGTGTGTGTGTGTGGACATATTTATATTACATTGTGGGGACCCAATGTCCCCACAGTGTGATAAAAAACAGTTATTTTCTACCTTGTGGGGACATTTTTTTGGTCCACATAAGGATAACCTAAATTTTATAAAAATCTGCAATCAAAAAACAAAAAATTCCTCACATTTTGTTTGGTTACTTATGGTTAAGGTTAGGGCTGGGTAGGGGTTAAGGGTGTCATAGTTGGGATCAGGGTTAATGCCTATAGGAATGAATGGAGTGTCCCCATAAAGATAGGAATACATGGTTTGTGTGTGTGTGTGTGTGTGTGTGTGAAAGATGACTCATCAGAATGCATCAGCCCATTTCATCAGCTGGAATGGGCGTCGCAGTCATGTGACACCTTCTGCTATCTGTCTTAGCTGCTCGACAACACATGGGGGCGCCACTGGAAGATGTCCAGCTCGCACACAGCTGCGCCTTATCTACTCACCCCCAGGGCTCCAAAAGGTGGGAACTTGGCACCGAGCGGGCGACGCGAGCCCTGCTGACGTGCCCAGCATGCCTGGTAGCACCTCGTCAGAGCCCCCCAGCCCCTGTCACTCCGGAGCCGATGCGTCCGCTCCTTGCTCACAGGCAGGCCGCCAGACACTCTATTAGTGACCAGCCACCCAGTGCCTTCCGTCCTTTCTCGTTCTGTTAGTCTGTCTTAAGCCGGGGTTTTCTGTGCAGACAGGTGGAGTGTGCCATTCCTGCTGGTTCTACCATGATCTTTTTGTCCACCGTCAGCTCAGCTACCAATGCTTAAAAAGCATACCAAGGATTTTCACAGTAATCCAGGGTAATATCTATGCACTACTGGCAGGAGAGATGGGTACATGTCACCTCTGTCTGTAAAGACTCAGCTGGTCGACTTTGAGATTTGACCGGGTTGATTTTAAAATATTTACAACGCCAGTATTGAACCCTCTTTAAATGAGTAGATTTGTCTCAATTACAAATGATAAATAGACATATTCTTCCTGTCAGCACACTGCCATTAATACATAGTCACATTTTCAAAGTTAAAAGCAATTATTTGTCAGGGAATCTTTTAAAAAGAAACAAATACTGAGAAATGCTGTTGGGGTACGCTGGGAAGGCTCCGTAACTCCAGGCTCAAAGACAGCTGCCCAAGCGCCATAAATAAGGCCCATCAAACATGCATCCATACTGTCGCTCTCCTCTCCACCTGGCCAGGTTTCCTGTTCCCAGGGCAGACATCGACTGACCCTGTGCCATGGATATAGCAGAGCACAGGCAGCAGAGGGCTGAGGACTCCCCTGAAGGGGGATCTCACATACAGACAGCACGATGCCCCCAGACATGGCAGCCGAAGGGGGCACAGCACAAACACACACATGCTACTTTCTGGGCAGCCTATAACCATTCCCGGTGTTTTGGTTCCTCTCCTCTGTCATCCTCTGCCTTTAAGTACTATTCACATACACAGACATTTTGGGCCCCCAGTAAAGACCAATATTATTATCTTCCAAATTTTTTAGGGCCCCTGTCATTAAGAGGCCCTTGTAGGGGCATTTCTAGTTATTGAAAAGATCAGAGGCTTGTTCAAGTTTGCCTGGGGCTAGTATTTTTTTGAGACACATAAGTTATTATCAACACGCACATAATGTGCCAGGAAGGCATTTAGACATTGACATTATCATTAGATTATCATTTAATCAAATAATTTCTCACCTTTAAGACCACAACAACACTAATTCTATGCAGACACATATTACAATATACAAATCCCAGATGATAACCCATTTCTGAATCTTAATTATCATCCCATCCTGGGCTATTCCCTGCCTTGCACCTCTAGCCTCCAATAGGCTCTGGACCCCTACAACCAAAAATAGCAAAACGCGTAGCAGGGGGAGCACCACTGCTGCTCACATGCATCTTCACGCTGTGTGGCCTCAGCTTTGAGTTCCTCACAGAGCGAGACCAGCATATCTGCATCGCCCAATATGCCCTCTTAGAGGCTGGTGCTCCGCACCATCCCCGAGACCCATTCATGGCTGCGGCTGCTGCTCCACGCCATCCCCGAGGCCCACGCCCGGCTGCTGCTCTGCACCATCCCTGAGGCCCATTCCCGGCTGCGGCTGCTGCTCTGCACCATCCCCGAGGCCCATTCCCGGCTGCGGCTGCTGCTCTGCGCCATCCCTGAGGCCCATTCATGGCTGCGGCTGCTGCTCCACGCCATCCCCGAGGCCCACGCCCGGCTGCTGCTCTGTGCCATCCCCGAGGCCCATTCCCGGCTGCGGCTGCTGCTCTGCGCCATCCCCGAGGCCCACGTCCGGCTGCTGCTCTGTGCCATCCCGGAGGCCCATGCCCGGTTGCTGCTCTGTGCCATCCCGGAGGCCCATGCCCGGTTGCTG
>JAODKM010000044.1:14063868-14076633 GCA_026780845.1 Petrocephalus sullivani | reverse complement strand
TGTGGGCCGCTTATCACTCCCATCTTCTCTAGGACAAAACCGAAAACCTATTACTGATAAGCTGTACTGCCCCCCCCCCACAAGAGCAGAGGGGGCAGCTTTCGCTGCTGACCGCCTGCCCCATTTTGCAGCTGGGATTAAGCTGTGTGATTCCCTAACAAGCCAGCGGAGTGGCCAGTAAGACCAGTAAGACGGTAAAGGAAAGGTCACCGTCTGAAGCTGCTCCGCGCCCTTAGTGCCAACGCACTTCTCATAGGACTTTTATAGTGCTTTTTTATCGCTTGCAAACAAAAGGGTACATAGCAGCAGAACTTCATAGGTTTGACAGAGTTTGACATGTGGAGACCTTCTGGAAGGAGCTGGTGGGTAAGGATGTTCCTGGGTCGCCTTGGCCAGGGTCCTGCCAGCCCCCTCACCATGCCGCCCAGTACGGCTGCTCCGGGCCCCAGTGAAAACCATCCATACTTCCATTGTCTCGTTAAACTTTAATCTCCCAGAAATGCTAGAGGGAAATGCAAAGAGGTATCAATTCCATTTGGGTCTCTGCTCTGTCTGGCGATGGTGGAAGTATCCGGGGAATGTGTCTGCGTCCCGGCACCACTCGCTAAAATGGATTCTTATTTATTCCTTTAAAAGTCAGTTTTCAGCATTACTGTTTCCCTGCTGCTCCAGGACTCCCCTCCCCCATCTCCCTCTTGTTCTCATCCCCGTCTCTCTCCTGCCTTCTCTTACTCCATGTCTCTCTCCCTCTCCCCCACCTTCTCTTACTCCATGTCTCTCTCCCTCTCCCCCACCTTCTCTTACTCCGTGTCTCTCTCCCTCTCCCCCACCTTCTCTTACTCCGTGTCTCTCTCCCTCTCCCCCACTTTCTCTTACTCCGTCTCTCTCTCCCTCTCCCCCACCTTCTCTTACTCCGTGTCTCTCTCCCTCTCCCCCACCTTCTCTTACTCCTTGTCTCTCTCTCCCTCTTTCCCCTGCCTTCTCTCCCCTGTCTCTCTCTCCCTCTCTCTCCCCTGCCTTCTCTTACTCCTGCTCTCTCTCTCCCTCTCTCTCCCTTGCCTTCTCTTACTCCTGCTCTCTCTCTGCCCCTCTCTCCCCTGCCTTCTCTTACTCCTGCTCTCTCTCTCCCTTGCCTTCTCTTACTCCTGGTCTCTCTCTGCCCCTCTCTCCCCTGCCTTCTCTTACTCGTGGTCTCTCTCTGCCCCTCTCCCCCCTGCCTTCTCTTACTCCTGGTCTCTCTCCCCCCTGCCTTCTCTTACTCCTGGTCTCTCTCCCCCCTGCCTTCTCTTACTTCTGGTCTCTCTTCCCCCTGCCTTCTCTTACTCCTGGTCTCGCTCTCCCCTGCCTTCTCTCCCCTGTCTCTCTCTTCCACTTTCCTTCTGCATGTGTATCTTCTCATTGACACTCCGACTTGTGAGGGATAATGTAGTGGGCTCTACATAGATGATGCGATTTAAACTGGAGCATTACGGGGATTGGTGATGCCCAATGGGGCCGGGATTCCTGCTCTCTTCTCTGTTAGGAGCTTTCAGAAGCTCCTGAGTTTCTCTTGAGTGTCTCTAGATGGAATGGAGGATAACGGTGGCTATAATGTACAAGCCTGTCTGAGGCTCCCCTGCCTGTCCCGTTAGGGCTATATGTGACACCTCTGCGCTGCACCTGTTGCTGGCTGCTTTTTCAGGGTGGGGGGTGGTGATGAAGACATTGCGGTTTAACTTTCTTTAAGTCTTGGGCCCGATGACATCTATGTACAGCCCGTACAGGCCTGTCATTTATTTCCATCTGCCCCCCCGACACACACACACACACACACACACACAGGTTTGTAATTCTATCTGTGGGGACTGTCCATTCATTTACATGGGGGAAAACTCTGATCCCAACATGACAACCATAACCCCTACCCAGCCCTAACCTTAACCATGAGTAACCAAACAAAATTAGACTTTTGGCATTTTTAGTTTTTCGATTGCAGTCACAGATCGTTCTGAGGACCTGAAAAATGGTCCCCACAATGTCAAAATACCAGGTTTTTATCACATTGTGGGTGCCATTTGGTCCCCACAAAGTAATATAAACATAAGCCACACACACACGCATAGTTGAGTAATTATGCATGTTGGAGCCCATTCATTTCTGTTGTGTGTGGTTGATGCCCATCTATCTGTCCCATGGACGACAATTGAGGACTCGCTACTTGGTATCAGCCTTGGCAATACTGCGGCGTGAGCATGAGTGCGAGACGTTGCTCCTGAGATGGAATGTGGGAATGTCCCTCCCTGGGCAGTTTAGGTATAAATCCTACAGCTCAACAAGTACAGGACTGCACTAAGAACACAAAGGTTATGGGTTCAAATCCCAGGGAGTACATACAAATTATAACTCTTCCCTCTACTGTAAGTCACTTTGGATAAAATAGTCAGAAAAATGTAAATGACAGGGAATATGTCACCCTTTTGTCCTGGTTACGCAGAGCGCTGCTCACAGGTTGGGGCACAGCTGTGCGCGTGTCGCCTAATCCGCCGTGTTGGATCTGTGCCCACAGGTGCTCTGGCAGGTTTTGGGGTGGGGGGGCTCCCATGGAGGGCTTGATTGAAGGTTAGTGGTAGCTAGAGAGAAAGTTCCCTTTACCAATCCGTCGTCAGATATCTAGATGTAAGTGTGGCATCGGGGGGGGTGGGGCGGTGGAGGGGAACTTGACATGAATCCGTGTAAAAATAAAGCGCGTAATCTCCTCCGGGGACATGTTTAATTAAAAGGCGCCCGGTTCAGAGCGAAGTGGAATGGGAGAGAGCGAGAGCTGGGAGATGTGGCGCTGGCTGGTGAGAGCGGATCCTTTGGCCCCGGGGGGGGACCGTGGCTGGGGGGGGGGGCGCGGCTGGTCCCTGATGGCCGGCCGAGCCCAACTCTGGCCCCTGGCTGATTCTTATGGGGCTGAGCTGCCGCCTTTGCGCGTTGATTAAATGGGATTCGGGCTGCTGGACCACGGTTCCCTTTTGTTGTTAAAAATAGGCTCTGTATGTGACCAGGCCGGGCTAGCTCTCAAGGCCCGAGGCTCACCCTAGGAAAATATATATAAATATATGCATTTCTTTGTCTCGCCCTGACGTAAGCATGCTGAAATAGCCCTGCCGGGTCTTCTGTGCTGGGCCGGCTTTGGAACTTTGATAGATTTCAGTCGCCCCAAAATGGCAGACACATCCTGAGCGAGCGCGTGTGATGCGGGTGTCACGTGCCTTCCCCCAAAATACCCGCCCCTGTAGCCGGATGAATGGATGGATGGCGATGCTGCTGGTACCCGATGGATCTGTGAGCCTGAGACTTATTGCTCATTCTACTCTATGGTCCTGTTAGGAAAATGAAAGTCTGTCTGAGGAAGAGTCGGGATTAAAGTCTGTGTTAATATCCTTTAAAGCAGGGTTTCTGTACCTGCCGCTCGTCTGATACAGCCGCCTTTCCCAGTTCAGATCTGGATTTCCATTAATTGTTGTCTATGTAGCAGCCCCTTATTCTTGTTAAGCATTAAACTGAACAGATGATAATTCATCATTTTAATGTGCAACCTGTTGGGTCATTCGTACCAGGTAAAATTAATTTTAAAGTATTTAATTCTCCAGTAAATGGATATTTACCTAGTCTAGTAAATAAAGGGCAAGATGCAGGGCTTTACTACCACTGTGTTGTCAGGATTGAGAAACTTAAATACTGCCTGCTTGACAGCTCAGTTCATTTTCAAGAGATATTTAATGAAATGTAGGGATTTAGTTCTCCCACAAAGTTAAAATGTGTGTTTTTGTGCTGCTTCACTAATTATTGATAGATGTGTTAAAAATAGACTTGTTTTCCAGCGGGGTTTTGCGTTGGGTGGAGTTCTCACGCCTGCGACGGTGAGAGGACGTAATTCTGTCTGATTTACGGCATCCCGTCGCGGCCGTCGCTCCCCTGCCCTGTTGCAGCCGTCCCCACCGTAAACAGAAAACCATAAATAAATAACTTCAGGCGTGCATTAGCAGAGTTTTAAGTGAGTCACATCAGCACAGTCAGAAATCCAGGTGTAATCTGTGCTCTCATCTGAGTTTGAAAGCAATCGATAATGTGTTATTGGCTTAAGTGTTTCCTAAGAGATTCTGCGTCTGACTGCGCGTCTGGGCCCGCAAAGGTGTCTGTAGACTGAAAAAGGCATGGGCTCAGTCTTTTGTTTGCTGTGGAGTTTGGTGCTGATTCAGTCTGGAGGAGAAATGTCAGCTCCACCTCACAGCTCTCCTTGAGTGAGAATGATCCCCGCATTCTGGGCCGAGTTCTCCCTAAATGGCTTTGCACTCTGCTCCTGCTGGTCCAGGATCAGCTGGCTGTGGAAAGCTTTGTTTTTCTCCTTGCGTTTCCTCCCAACATCATCCACAGGCTGATGAGAAATCTCCCAGCAGGCACGGCTGTGATTTAACGAACAATCTCCCATCAAGCCTGGCTCTCTTCATCAGGACTGGCATGCCGTCTACCTGTGGTGGTCCCCACACGCACGCACGCACGCACGCACGCACACACACTCCTATCTTTTGTATTTTCCTCTGCTTGTTCTGCTGTCTGACAGGTTCCACGTCTGTCTGTGTGTTGGTCACACTTGGCTGCCAGTTATTATCCAGGTCGTTGGATTCTTTGCTACTTAAACCCACCCTCCCCCCCGCCCCCACCCCCTCACCCCCCCCCCCCCCCCGACCCAGCACTAACCTTAACCATACGTGACCAAACAAAATGCAAGACTTTTGCCATTTTAAGTTTTTTGATTGCATTCACAGACTTTTTTTATAAAACTGAGGTTTATTTTGTGGGGTCCGAAAAATGTCCTCACAAGGTAGAAAGTTACAGGTTCTTATTACATCATAGGGAAATTCGGTCCCACAATGTTATCATTACAAAAACACAAACACACATATACACTGCATGTATACACAAATATTCCCTCAGCTATCTCAGTCAAAAGTACAAAGTGTCAGTTCTGCAGCGTTGAAGGATGTTTGCATGATGACTGAAAAGCTGCATGTCACCTGCAGGAGGTCCCCACAGTCTCCACCTACACAGGTAGGCAGCTTTGGTGGACCTTCAGGTAGGAGACTATGCTATGAATCCATGATTCCGAGTATCAGCTGAAGGAAATCTGTGCCTGTCATTTTCTGCTCTTCTTCTTGTTGTTCTCTGCACTTTGCCCTCGTACTTCTGGGACCAGGGTTTGCGTCTCTGCCATAGCTCCATGTGTGTGAAGTCTGCATGTTCTCCCTGTGGGGTCATGGGGTCTCTTCTAGGTTTTAAAAAGCATGCAAAGGTGAATTGGAATTATATACTAGCACTGGGTGATCGGACAACGCCAATGGGCCCTTGTGATCTACCCCCCAGACCACCCCCTACAATTACCCTGTCCTCAACTGCTGTGTCAGTAAGATTACATGAAAATCAGTGCATGAAAATGAATATGTTGGGGGAAAAAACAGATCACTTGATAATGCTAAGATGGCAAGGCATCTTTCCTGTCTAATCTACTAAACTCCTCATGTCTATGCAAAAAGCTCTCAAAACATGCATCAGCAACCAGGATAATATCTATAAACCAAAATAATCATGACTGTTTATCAAATTCTAACATTCTAACTGGATTAATTTGAGCATTAGCGTCGACAGGCTCCATTGCTTGTGCGCGAGGAGATCATTCCAGGTTACGTTCTCCTGATCACAATGACGTAAATTGAAAGGACAGCCCGATCAGCTTCTGATCGTCATTAACTAGCATTTGTCCTTTGAATCTAATCTCTTTTTAGCGAAGCGAGATTGGAAATGCAGACAAGCTGTAATTTCCCACTCGCAGCGCATCAGATAACAGCTCTGTTCTGCCACAAAGTGTCTCAGCTGAGCGTAAAAATAGCAATAGGATTGCAAACTTGGTCTCTGCCTCGCCGATGGCCGGCAATAGCAGCAATGAGTGCCTGAAGTACCTGTTGCATTACTATAATAAAACAAAGTGGATTTCATTCAGAAAAAGGACAATTTGTTCTAAGCATTACTGAGTCCTTTGGCACAATGAGGTGGACCACTTTCTATAACTGTGGAAAATGAGTAACTTGAACACCTAAAATTTAACTCTGCATCAGCTCAGCTCCTTTATTGGTCTTGGCAGCAGAACTTGCATGAATGGAGAGACAATATCATTTTATTAGTAACAGCAATAGTACAACTAATCACACTGTAGTAGTGGTGTAGTAATGGACAATAGTACTACAGTTGAATTAGTACTTGAAGTGGTAGGACGTAAAGCATAATGGGTTATCTTGTGCCTCTATTATGAGTGCAATTCGCTATGATAGATGTGTCGTCTCTAAAAATCTGCTTTTTTTCCTTCCCGAGATAAATGACTGAGGCGCTGAACGGACGTCCTTAGGGACAGAGTGAGACGACAGCTCTCTTAAACAAAATCAGGGTGGCGGCAATTGTACACGCACACACCCGACACCGAGAACGTCGCGTGCATCCGAAGATTTGATTATCCGCTTAAAGAAGAGGAAAAGCAGCATTTTCCGCACGGCGGCTCTGCTAAATTACTTCATGCTTTTCTCTATAATCGCACGGATCGTTTATTCCTTATGTCACGGCTATAAATAAACGCCAGTCTTATCAGACTTGTACTTAATGCTATGGTGACAAGTGCCCTTAAACTTAACTAATAGCCTTTTCCCTGCGTCTTTAATTGAAAATCCATATAGGTGCATTTATTTTAGAACACACTGCTGACACCACATACACCCTAGTTTTATGTCCCAATCAATAATTCATCGTCGGCTTATTACAGTGCCAGTGCCAGACCAACAGACAGGCAGGCCGGAGATTTTCACGGGGAGGCACTTTTATTAGAACAGTGTGGTCAAAATGAAATGTAAATGCAGGACTATTCAGTACAGACATTTTCTTTATTGCAAACACAGGGTTTCCAGCTGTCATGCATTCTGACTCTTACTGCAAATCTGTATTATTTCATTGCAAACCTAAAATTAGCTACACCAAAAGTGTGTGGCAGTTTGAAAGCCCTACAGACTATTTACACAGCAATAAAACTGTCACATATATGCAAATGCATGTGCATTTGTGCGCAGACTTGTCTCGGATTGAAAATCTTACATCAACCAGTTGACCAAAGGCATCATCCCTGTAAACAGAAGTATTATCATGAAGCCAAAAATAAGTTATGTCTATACCTGTGCTGCAAGAGTCCAGTAAAGCATCCTGTAGTCTTGGTCACTTCGTTTTCTTAGCTGACAGGGAAATTAGTTTCCACACTCCCATGTTTAAGCTACAGTTCCGCCACCACGTAGCCAGAGGGTGCTAAGAGACGTTCCTTTACTTGCGTTATTTGGAAACGTCGGCAGTGAGTCATTTCAGCTGTGGGCTATACGGTACAAAGTGATTCGAGAAGCTCGTTATAACGACACTGGTGTGGAACTAGATGCAGTTTTAGCTGCTGCGTTACCCACCAGGCTGCTACCTGAAGTCTTTATCGTTTGGGACAATTTGCTGTGTGACACACACCACTTTCGTTGCATCAAAGAAAAGCTCGCCGGAGGCTTTTGCTCAGAAAGATGTAATCGCATCTTTTCAGACTTTCCAGACAGAGATTGCGGAATGAAGTGTACGCTGCTGACGTTTGTTGGCTCGTGAGAGAAGCTTTCCTAGACATCGAGCATAATGCAGCGGAGTATGCGAGAGTGCTGTGATTTTTGGCTGGACTGGATCAGGAACTTCAGATTAAATGTCACAAGAAGGGTGTGACGACATCCCAAGAGGCATTTGAAGCTGCATGTGCTTGTCAAGCAGCTAAACTGTTACCACCTATTTCTTCTGCTGACATGGATAAACCTGTGGCACAGTCAGTTAGTGCTGTCTCATGGAATGGAACAAGTCAAAAATCGCCCCCTCTACCCCTGTCAAATCTGGCCTCCTAATCATCCCCTATATCTAACTGGTGGATTCTCTCCTGCCCCTTCACCACCTTAGCTACTGTGTGGTGAGGGTACTGGTGCAGAATGGCTGCCGTCACATCATCCAGGAGGGGGCAACACAGTGGTGGTGGTTGAAGTGGCTCCTTGTTTCTTCTCTAAAGCACTATCTTGAAAGTCACTATATAATTATAACCTGCATTCAGTATGTGGCCTATAATGGTCCGCACCCACTAAATCAGCGCCGTCGGCCGGATTTACGGAGTGATCGGCTCACCATCAATACGTCCTTAAAGAATTGGGAGAAAGAGAATAGTGAGCCAGCGGACACCAGCAGACTCACCACTTGGCCAGGGCTGGTTCCACCATGACCAAGGGGCTCTGCAGCATAATCATCAGGGAAGCTAGCTGTAATTGATACACCGGGGCATTCATCAGCTTTTACCTTACCAGCCCCAAGAGACAATTCACCCAGTATATTGAGCAACCAGAGTACAGCAAATCATCTACTCGTAGAATAACTACAGTTACTAATTTGGCAGTGTCTGAAAATTCCGGTAATAGGTTGAAGGCACAGTCATTCACTTGATGTTAGATACAGCGTCTGGTATTTCTTTCCTTAATGAAAACAAGGACTGGCCAAAGTTCGGCCACGATAGGGACTGTCCATGTTACGATAAGAGTAGGTAATCGTACTTTGCAGCGTGGAATGTGATTCATGGGTGTCATACTTGGCTGGGAATTCCTTCAGCGAATTCCTCCACCCTGTGAAAGGCCTAACTGGTACCACTTTATGGTAATTCAGGCTCCTGGATAGCTACTATGGTTTTCTTGAGCCTTGCCAGTTAGGTATAGATCAGGGGTGGGCAATCTTATCTGCAAAGGGCCGGTGTGTATGCATGTTTTCGCTGCAAACTCTCTAATTAGATCACTAATTAGAGGACTGATTGGCTGAAGAATTCTCACACCTGGGTTTGAACAGCTGACCTTAGGGTTATCCCAAAAACCTGCATACACACCGGCCCTTTGCGGATAAGATTGCCCACCCCTGGTTTAGACGGTATGGCTGTAGCTCGAACCCTGACAGAAGCTGAAGATGGCCTCACAGCAGTGAGTGTCATGCATCCTATAAGCAGTCCTGTCGTGTCACACCCCAGTATGCAATTAGGTCCGTTCTCTCTGCTGTCAGTGGATGAAATAACCAGGGATATGGCCTCAGTGTGTGACACGGCTGTTCCACCTAGAGGACCAGACCCACGGCCTTTTGCTGTTCAATGTGGAAACCTTTTGGAACTTCGGCAATCAGCATTGAATCCTTACACTTGTGAGCTGCTGGGTCAGCTACTTCTTGCAGGTGTTTAAAGCCGATCCTCCGGCTAGGACACTGGACATCTCTGCATCCACAGTTCTTGAGGCCGATCCTCCAATTAGCTGTTAACCATCCAATCTCACTGAGATTGAACACGTGATGAGCTAGCTGTGGGTAGGGAAGGCTGTAGGGATTTGTTGTATCTGGAATGAACATCTCCAGGCTGGTGGTCAGTGGTAATTTTGGCAGCTACTTTAGGTTTAGCCTCAGTTGTGATCTTTAGATGAAAATGCTTATTACTTTTAGTAACATTTTAGGCATTTCTATCTGTCATAGTTTTAGTCGACAGAAAGTTACATTTTAGTCCAAATCCATAAACCATCATTGCTGTACTTAATAAAAGCACCAGCCGACGAAACGAGCCAAATCAATGAATCCGACTAAATGTACCATTGCTGTGTTATTGTTTTCGCAATTCACAAAAGAGTCCCATTCTGGGAAATATTTATAAATGTACACCCATAATAGGACTGTTAAGCTTTTAAATGGCTGGATTTTTCACAGAAGAAATAAAATCTCTTCTTTGTCCAATTTACAACAAGTGAGCTAATAGTGACGATAGAACGCGCGCTTCTGCCGCTACATTACTGGGCGTGCAGAGTCCCCGAGGAGTGACACTCTCATGCCCATTCATGGGAAATAAGCATCTTCTTTGTTTGGCTTTTATTCTAATCACTATTCATGGGTCCAATCAGCAGTTATTCATAACCAGAGAAAATAATTTGTAGAAGTGTAAAAATGTTTCATTTTTAAACTTCCCAATGCTTTGTCTCTTACCTAAAATACTACATAAATCATCTCTTTATTGTTATGCACTTTCCTGGCTTGTTTAGCTGTATGTTTTTATACGATACCAAAAAGGGAATGTGTGTTATTTTCACCTTATTCACAATCATTTTATTATTTAACAGTATTTCAGAATATAGTAATACCAATTAATAAATAATATAAATTCATAATTTATTTTATTAATAAATTAAGAAAAATGCCAACTCCTGATTCGTAGCTATATTTGAATATGTTTCTGTAAAACAAAATACAGAGTTTCTGATTATGATGAAGGGGAATTATTTATTTATACATACATAACTTGAGTTATTTTATATTTTTTTTAACTGTTGGCTCATAATACAATGCATACAAAAATCCAAACTATAGGTTTTAGAAGCAGTTCACCATGTTCCATCATGTTTAAAGGCCCAATGCAAAATGTTTAATCATCTAGACAACTTTATAAAGAACATTCAACTTCTAAACCAAAATCAACTGCTGCTCTACAACCATACACATCAACAAGATCAGAAAATGTTTAAACATGCAACTCGTTTCAGGCAGTTATACGGGGTTCTTAAATTAGGACTTTTATTCTTAAATGAAGTCATGAGGTGGGTAGTTCAGGTCCAGAGAATAAAAGTCCAACATTTTGTTTTACCCAACCAATTGCATATATGGAGTCACACTCGCAGACTACTCAGATGGTTGGTTGAAAGAAAAACTTCGTCTGGATTTTTATTCTCTGGAACTGGACTACCCACCTCTGGTGATAAAAACTACAACTGCCCTAGTGTTTGGCTACATATAGCCACAGTACATGTGAACCTCATTTTGTAAATCCAGCAGAGATATTATTTTCAGCCTGAAGGTGCACCATCCATAGCTGTCACCGTTACGAAGAGGTTACCCTCATAATAATCTTCTGCTGCATGCAGTGACATATAACTGCACATAAGTGCTGAATAATGCATACTAAGCTATTTTTCTTATGCTTCTTTGGGACCAAGCATCTGTGAGCATGCACCGGTAAAGAGCCATAATACCAAGGTATTAAAGGTAAATGGCATTATGCATTAAAATATATTTGTGCATCTATCATTTTTACTAGTAAAATCCAGACCAGGAGTTTGTTTCAACCAACCAGTTAAGCATTAAGAGTCTCAGTCACAGTGCTTAACTAGTTGGTTGGAACAAAATCTTGGTCTGGATTTTTCCTCTTTGGACCCGGACTACCCACCTCTGTGCATCTTAGAGCAAAAACATAATTAGATCATGAATTGTGTTGGAGAATAAAATGTTGTCTAATGAGCTAATTTTAATGTTTTCCTATTAGACTTTCCTAATTGACACTGGAAATGGACAATGATTGATGTTTTCCTAAATTACTTACATTAAATCCATACATTCATTTTTCTGAATTCATTACTTCCATTCCAAACTGGTTAAGCAATCTCGCTCCAGGTTTGGCATCACTAGTTTGATTCATTACACTGAAAGTTTTGTGCATAAAACTGTTGTGTATACTGAGTCAAAGTATCATCATTGCTATCAAAAGGGTCCACCAGTGTGTGCTGACTTCTGCTTTTCCAAACTCTGATCAGTACTTCCACCCTTAGATCTGGCCAGGGGTACTGTAGAGGCTGGGGAAGTTGGGGACCCAATATGATATGCTTTAATGGGGCCTAAAATCTCTAGTAGGGCCCCAGGATTTGGCAGTGATGGTCTCCCAAGGCCCATCCTCACTCCTCTGATGCCCTGGCTTTGGCCCTGGTATACTGTATTTTTTTTTTTGTTTTTTCATTCTCATCCTCTGTTCAGCAGACTTTGGGGTTTTGATTTTCTCAGGTGCATTGTTGCACTTTTATTATTACTTTTCACACATCTCTTGAAATGCTGAGTTATGACCCATCTGCTTAGTGGAAGCTTATTTTGGGCAACACCACCAGACCTCTGTCTGCTGCTTTATTAATGCATACAGTTTAAACTTTAACGGCTAGGCTCCACTCACCGGTTGGGCTGTTGTTGCCTCTGACTTATCTTCGGCACCCAAACTGTATACCTTTGATTGCTGCATCTCTGTGGCATCCAAAACAGCAGACCATATATCTAATTCTGGGTAAAAGTGAGGAGGCTCCGGAAAACACCAGCTCCCCCATGCATGACTCTCTCCCTTCTCGGGCCACTAGCCTCATGCACAAAGCTTGCCTCAGAGAGGAGTAATTCTAGGATTGTTTATTGTGGGAAGGATAACAGGAGCCATGATTCACACTGAGGGGCTGATCTTATCATTAGCCAATTAGATGCCTTTAATCTGTGAGTGACACGGGAGCAGCCCCTCAATATCAAATCAGATTTCAGCTGGGGTCACTGCCCTGATGGCCCCACCCCTATACATATACCTTGGATTGAGAAAAAGATTTCTAACTACATGGCTTATACCGGCTTGGCAAATTTCACCCACAGGACCACCACCCCCCGCCCCGAAGGATCTTTAAAAATTCCACCAGGAAATATATCTTCTCTGTTCTGGCGCCTAATTGGTGGAATGAACTTCCCCTAGATGTCCGAACAACTGATTCATTGAACGTCTTCAAACGACTACTTAAAACATACCTTTTTCAGAAATATCTGAACTAGCACTTCGGACCC
>JAODKM010000044.1:14040873-14053769 GCA_026780845.1 Petrocephalus sullivani | reverse complement strand
GGCAGGCCTGCAGTCACTGTGCCTCTCCCGCCGGCTACTCCGACGCCCCCTCGCGGCCACATTCTCCCTGCTGGCGACGCGGTGGCACCACGGCAGGCCTGCAGTCACTGTGCCTCTCCCGCCGGCTACTCCGACGCCCCCTCGCGGCCACATTCTCCCTGCTGGCGACGCGGTGGCACCACGGCAGGCCTGCAGTCACTGTGCCTCTCCCGCCGGCTACTCAGATGCCCTCTCGCGGCTCCACGGACTCTGCGACATGCTCTCACACAACACGCCGCCTCTAATTGATACCTGCTGCCAGAGCTGACGCTTCGCATGGGACACACGTCCCGTTAATGATCCTTTGTGCGGGTTTAAATTAACCGAGAAAGATAAAAGGAGGTATGAATGTGCGATGGTGAGACAGCGCGATTCGGAGCGGCCGCTTTCTTCGCACTATCCCCACAGCTCAGCAATTCGAATTGTCAAGTAATTACGGCAGCACTTTTGTTCTGTATGTTGGCTAAATATGCTTTTAAGTATCACACAAACACAGGCAGTCAGTCTTTCACGCTGCTAAAATGCGGTTAACCAGCTCCCAAGAGCTGAGAAACACATAGTTTGAAATGCAAGTTTCAGGAGTTCAACATATATATAAATTCATAGCTGGTGTTTTATTGTTGTTGTTGTTGTTGTTGTTGTTATTATTACTACTCTTTAATACAATTTTTAATTCAGATGTTTTAGAAAATGCCTTCTGTGAAAGAAAGGCTATCCTATGTGTGATTTAGTTGTTTGTTCTGAGAACAGTGCTCCCTTTTAATGTGGCTAATACTTCTCCAAAGATGAAGTGAAGGTGACTAATTGTCATCGTTGACATTCCACAGCACAACAATGAAATGTATCCTCTGCATTTAACCCAGAAGTGACACAGAGCAGTGGGCAGCTAAGTCAGCGCCCAGAGAACAGTGCTAGGGTGTGGTACCTAGATCAGGTCACCTCAGTGGTACTTTGCCGTTTGGGGACTCGAAATCACAAGTACACATCCCTAAGCATTAGGCCACCACTGCCCCCTAATATAGATATAGATATGCATGTTTTTTTTTTTTTTACTTAGACATGCATATGAAAGCAGATTGCCTGTGGCCAGATTTAGGGTACAGGAACAGAAAGGCCATAAAATATGATTTATAGACTTCTCTCCAGTAGAGTTTCTTGCTTATTGCCATAGAGCATACACATAAGACAATTCAGTTATGAATGTCAGTTACATAAAAATAGACACTTTCTCCCTTTCAAACCCTAGTGTGTCTTAAAATCTCCACCATCTTTACCTCTAGCCTTGACATGGCCGGTTAGAGGAGCTGGGAGGACAGTCACGACTGCAGCAGCAGCGGATCTGACAGACAGGATTAACAGGGACAGCGGGCTTACACGCTGACATAACACATGGCCAATGCTTTCTATTATCAAGCTGGATGGATTTAAGGTAAATGCTGTAGACAAGTACGATGATTATACAAAAAGCTTGCATACACAGATTTTATAATGACTTAAAAATTATGATAAATTGATTAAATTTGACATATTTAGCATTCTTAGCTCCCCCACCACCACCACACACACACACACCCACACACACTCTGAAACGAGCTTCTGACTTTTTATGGGGAAATCAGACACTGCCCCGGGATAAGCACAAGGATGCATGGGTGAATGAATGGATGGATATTTCATATTTATTGTGACAGGTACCATGGCTTTTTACCTAGCTTGCAAAATGGCATTGGAGTATCATCTCGGGGTTTACTTTACCTTTGCATCAATAAAGCAGGAAAAGACTTAAAGAAAGGTCCTCATCCGGGCTTAGGATCAGCAAGAATGGCATACACATGTGCACTCTCTCTCGCACTCTCACGCACGCACACACACACACACACACACGCACGAGTAGCTCCCCTTCAGCTGCATTACACAAACATATATTCCCACTGTACATTCCACATATTGACAAGGCCAGCAGCCTGTCAGTGTACCTCAGCCCATTGCCCGAGAAGTCAGGGGCCAAAGCGCAATGCACAGACTTACTCACCATGGATGTTGTGCTGTTCCTTTTGGCTTCAGAGTTAGACAGACACTTCACTCCTATGCTGGAGAAAGCTTTCACACCACAATCAGCAATCCTTGGCTACCAGGGGAAGGAGAGACAGTCAGCCCAAGTCTCTCCACAAAGTAGATAAATCCAATTTGTTACTTAAACAGAAGACATGGCTTCTGAACATTGAGTTCATGACCTTCAAGGAATTCAGTTTGCATTTGTGTAACCTTTCCATCTTTGTTATATTTACAAAGCTTATATATGTATACAGTATATTACATATTATATGCACACACTGCTGCTTTCCAGGGCACTCATTAAAATTCACAGCAATATGAAATAATGATGCACTGTCTGGTATCTGAGATCTCCTGCTGTGTTCCAAAAAAGGATTTATGAAAATAAACAACCCCCCCCCCCCACAAAAAAATCCCCAAAAAACCTAATGTCTGTGATCTGAAAGCTGGAAGTGAGTAGATGCCGATTCACCAGAAACGATCTGCTCTGCCCTAATTGCAGCCTGCAAAATTAAAGAGATTAAAGTAATTAATTAAAAAATACTCGTTAGCTTTTATACCACCATGGGGCAGCCTAATAAGAAGAAATAATGTTTTTTTATGTTCATTTTAAATATTTTTTGTTATTTGATATTATACATCATATATATTTTTCATTTTTTAAATGTACCTGTGACCAAACTGGGAATTCAAGGTTATGCTGCGTCTATCCGATGTAGGTACGTGAATGCTAAAATCTCTCAGACACCGGGGTATCCAATGTCCCTTCCTGCCAGAAGGTGATCAGAGGAGCTTTTGTCAAATGACAAGTGGATGTGCTCAAGCAAGCCAAGTGGATGAGGAAAACCACCAGGTTCAGGTAGAGCTTCATGCTGACATTTAAAACCACAGGGCTTCTCCATAACTTTCCTGGTAACTGTAACACCTCCTGCCGATCCCCTTTGTCCGTATAGAGAGTCAGTGCTGCTACAACGCCACTAATCCGTTCCTGAAAGACCCCGCATTCACTAAAATCCCTTACTGAAATACACGTATCCAAGGGGGATGCAACTCTGTAACTTAGTAACTTATGCCAAACAAAATTAATTAGATAATAAAAATAGGCGCGCACACCACAGCACAAATACAACGGATTCCGGTATGCGGAGGGGTACTGAAGGCAACATGGCTACAGATAAACTACAAGAAGCAAATGCAAGCGAATTTAAAAAACGGCTGCTGCATGTTTTAACCTGATAATTTGTCAAATACTTCTTTGATGCTTAGCATCTAAGACTTTGACCTGTGCAGTGCCTGAATGTACAAAAAGTTCCTTTAGAGCCGAAACACAGTTCGACTGATTCACAGAAAAGAATCAGAATAACTCGTTCACGAATCAGACATCGCTGTCTTTCACTTGGATAGCTGTTTTTTTACGTGCAAGTGTTTCTGGTGAAGACGCAGTCACATTGTACTTTGTGTGGTGCTTTTCCTCTGAAAATCATGCAAATACAAACATGATTGTGTTGTACTGGACTAAGCTACTCGCATATGAATCGATATACTCGTTATAGGACTGACTGCAGTTACTTTCCCAGTGCCCGATTCTGCATTACAAGGCCTTCAGACCGCCTGCTGATTGCCATTGGCCTCCCAGATCCAGTGTCTAACTGTGAAGCAAGCTACCTAAGAGTCACCCACCCGACGAGAAAGTACAGGTCCAATTCCACTAGCAGCCACACACACACAGCAAAAACAGCTGAAGTGGAATATCTGCAGCCTACATAAAAACGTAAGGCACAGAATAGTTGCATAAACTGTCTCATGGATGGAGTGAGAGGAAGAGATTTTCCCCGTGCAAGCCACAATACACTGCCCCGACAAAGACAGCAGGGACAGATCGGCCATGGATTTCAGAGTTATTATCTGACCAATTAAATTCGAACTGACATCTCATGGTGTTCCTGATTTCATTATAAAAGTGCAAAATGACTTATCATAGGATCAGATCAATGTCAACCAGCAATGGAAACACCTATCAGTCTTACTGATATCTTGATTCTAAGTACTAGTGCCAGTTACACCCATTTAATCCTGGATAGGGGTTAAGGGTGTAATTGTTAGGATGATGGTCATACCCACACAGTCTCCACAAAGGTATTGATACCTAGTCTGTGTCTGTCTCTCTGGATGCACACTGTAAGCATTTTCAGCGACTCTGATCACACTGTTCCCGTTTGCATATAACTAAAGAGGTTTTTGAAAAATGCAGGATAATGCTCCAAGTGCTTTCCTGAGAGCTCTTAAGGTACAAAGTGAAGACAAGCTCACCTTCTGCCTGGTATCGTTGGCTGGGCACTACATAATCAGCCACTTAACGGTTCCTCTGTGGAATGGGAAAAAAATTAACAATAATGAAAAAGTTTATCTGTTTACGAAATATAGCTGGGAAATATTTATCATGGAAACATTATTTGTCTAAATTAAGGGTCAATGACAATCACAGCTCATTAAAGATCAGTACAAAAAATGAGATTGTACAAGTGTACATCTCATAAATTCAGATCCTTAGCAAAATGGTCTTCTGATAAAGTGAAGGTGATTAATAGGCGTCACAACACAGTGCACAACAACGAAATGTGTCCTCTGCATTTTACCCATGTGACACTGTGACACAGCAGGGGGCGGCTATTTCAGCACCCGGGGAGCAGTGCTTGGGGGTGGGACACGCACACACACATACACACACACACACACACACACAGACTCGCATACCTATCTAAATGGGGACCTTCCATTCATCTCTACAGGAAAAATCCTAATCCCAATCATGACACCCTTAACCCCAACCCAGCCCTAACCTGAACCATAAGTAACCAACCCAAATACAAGACTTTTGGCATTTTTACTTTTCTGATTGCATTCACAGATTTTTATAAAACTGAGTTTATCCAAATGGGGACCTGAAAAGATGTCCCCAAAAGTAAGGAAAATTCCGGTTTTACCCCACTTTTGGGACATTTTAATCCTCAAATGTGATCTATGCAAACCCACACACACACTAGGCTTCATACTTATTGTTTTGCAGAGGTTGTTTGGTACCGTGGTATTTTCATTCAGCAAATTAACAGTGTTGCTTTAGAAGAGACTCTATAACAAGATGCAAGAGAGTCATGCTAACTATCGATGTGTTAGAAACGGGGACTGACATCACTGGTAAGTGGGCAAAGGCGGTTACATGGAGTTAAACCTGATGGTATTTTTTAGTCATTACAGTGCAAATGCACATAAAAAAGTATCCTCCTCTTTTTTCACTGCTGAGGGGCCAACCCTGCCCATGCCAGATCGGACTGGTATAGCAACATAAATTTGCAGGTCAAAATTCATCTAGAAGGACTCCACATCAAAAAGATGGTTTAAAAATCTTCCTGCCAAATGCTGTCCGGAATCCTCCCCGCAAACATGCATTAAATGCATCTTCCACCGCGCCCGCAGCAGGACCTGCGGCTGCATTCGGCTCCACCCACCGGCCGGGTAGCTGCCCGGCCCGCCTTGGGCTGCAGGCACTTTCCCATTTCGGCGCCGGTATTTCGGGCCATGCCAACAACCACCCACAGCTGGGGCCACTGGCTGGAACCAGCACTCGCTTTGATCAGACTCCCCAGACAAGGCAGAACAGCGGAGCGGGACACTGCAGCCCCTTACCCTGCCTGGAAAAGCGACTGACCGCTGGTCATTTATCCCCACAGCTGGATCTCTCCCAGAACCCCTGTTCCTCTCGTCACCCCCAGTTTAGGAGGAGCAGACACAGAGGGACGACACTGCCCATCACCTCCAGCCATACTGTGAGCCCCCAGGAGATCTGGGCTCGTACAGCCACCACTGTCTGTGTACTTCTGTACTCTCACCCAACAGCACATGATCAAATGATCCGTAATATATTAGTTTATTATTTAGCAGATGCTTTTATCCATAGCAGCATACAATTGAGAGAGCAGGGTCCGCCAGACCTTGAAGCAATAGGGGGTTAAAGACCATGCTCAGGGGCCCAGCGTTGATGTCACTCTGCCGGCTGTGGGATTTGAACTGGCCACCTTCCGATCATAGCAAGCCCACTGAGCCGCTGTAATAATCACGTAATAATATTGTCATATTTTTTTTATATAATTGAATTAGATTGAGTAAGTTCGGGCAAATAGATCCATGTAATTTAGGGACATAAGGATGGAATGGAGACTTTATTAAAGTTTTCGGTGAGGGACCAACGCAAAGCACTGCCGTCCCAGCTTTATTAAGAGGGAGCCGCAGCCGGGACAGGTAATATCGGAAGGTCGCCAGTTCAAATCCCAAAGTCAGTAGAGTGAATTCACTTTTGGCCCCTTGAGCAAGGCCCCTAACCCTCAGTAGCTCCAGGGCCTGCCCGACCCCGCCTTCTCATAAAAAGTCAGTAAATAAATAAATAAATAAATGAAACGATGTTTGTCACTTTGTGTTAAAGCGACAGCTGCATAAATGTAGATGTAATATGTGAACTGGGACTCTAATCAAAAGGCATTAGAAAATAATCAGGGATGATTCATCATTATTAGAATAAACACAGGACTTTGAATATATGTAAGATCCTAAATCCGACACAAGCATTTGGTTAATGGATTATTAGCAGAATCATGGAATCCCAGGAAAAGTCATTTGGTTCCATGCATCCCAGTCAGACGGCTCATAAATCACGTCAAAGGAGAGCTATGCATTTTCTCTTCTTCCCGTGGCTCCGGCTGCTCTTCTCTCCGATCCGAAAAGCATTAACAGCCAAGACCAATCTTCGCGGCTGGTGTCAGCGTGTCAGGGACGGAAAAACAACAGGCAACAAATCATACGGCGCGACAGCAAAGTGACAGGAAAGCGATCCCCGCCATTGATTTTGAGCCATGCGTCTACGGTGCCACTATTACACAACTGCCGCGCTTCCCCCGAAGGAGCAGAATTATGGAACGCCGGCATGTTCCTCCGAGATTGGGTTCTCCAGATGCGATATAGCGAAGATGTCACTAAACTGTGACACGGCTTGCCACGGCTGTGCAGAGCGTCCCTGTCTGTCAAACGGGCCCTGATTCCAAAACGGAGTAATGCGTCACATTAATTACCCAGCAGTGGTCACCAACTGTAAGCAAACAGATAATCAGGAAGCCTGGAAGGCTGATCCCAACACTGCCATCCCTCGACTGGGTAGCTGAGCGATGACGCAAGGCGCCCCGAAGCACAACCCTGGCTGACCAGGTCAGTCTAGATGGATCTCTGAGCCAGGGCTACTCTGGGATCAGAAACTGGCCCTGGACTTGCATAAACGATAAATTTTGCCAAACCGCACACCCATCGGCCCACCAGGAAACTGCCAGGTAAGCCAGACGGCCAGCCCTACTTTGAGCAAAAACCACAACCCTCCAGCCACCATAAAAATGCCTCCAGCATTTCTTTTGCTCATTTTTCTAGACTCTGGACTCTCGGTTTCTCCGTTTGCCACACCACAAATGAGCCTGCCAACAGAAGCCTGCAACCTCACCGGCTCGGGCGAGCCGTCGATTCCCGGCATCTCGGCAGAGTCCGGCGCACCCTCGGCTGTCACGGCCCGTGCGGCGGGAGGCGTGCCTCGTGCTCCTTCAAGCCTGTTATTTCCCTCGTTAACGACTCCCCTCTGCCATCCATCAATCTCCCATTTCCGGGCAGCCGGGGAAAGATGAAGCTACAGATCAGGCCGGTTGTCCGTGCTCGGTCAGGCTTTGGGCTGAGGACATAGCCACGAGTGGAGCTATGAGCCAGAGCAAGGAGCTAAGAGGATGAGCTCTCGCGAGTCATTATCCCTCAGTAATATTCCTGGAGCCTGCAGGGACAGTGACATGCACTACCCCTACTGAAGGAGACCTAAGCATTTACTGGGAAAGCACAAACAAATGAGCCGGGAGCCGTCCAGACATTTGATGGCAGAACATTTCGCAATGTGGTCATTTGCGATGAGCAAGCATGCGAGGGGCACCTGCTGCATTGGCTGGGAAGACTAGCATATGCACTGGTCGTCTGGTTTGAAGCAGTCAACAGCCCCGCAGAGAATCTTTCGCAAAACACGCTGACTCAGATTAATTAAACATTCCTTAATGAGACAAATTCGGTGTAAATAAGCCATAAAAATTCATTTAGACTTCCAACCATTAATGACATCCTGCCATTATTAATCAGAGTTCGTCTGGTTATATAGTATAATTAACACCCCTCTGCTGGACCAAAGGAAATATTAAACATCAATATACATTTAAATTCAAAAGTGTCAAATAACAATAACACAAATTATAATGACGAGGAAGTGGCACAGCAGGTAATTACACTGTCGACAGGTCTCCTGCAGGAAAATCTCACTTCGTTAGTGCCCTCTCTCTGCATTTGACTGTTTTTATTGACAGCTTAACGGACTTCAGTTTGAGACGAGCGCTCGCCTGACACCTACGTGCCTTTGGAGGCAAAGGAGGCACTGCAGCATTTCCAGGAATCTCTGGGACACATCGCCGTCGTGCCTGGAGAGCACGCTACGATTTCAAATAGTAACACATTTGAATTCACACCAGCCCTGCCCACTTCAGGAAATCTCCATCTGCTAGCGCTATAGCATGTAAATGCACATTGGGCTGCACCCGAGGCCCTCAAAGTTTTTTTTTTTCCTTGGTCAAAATAACAGCCCTGGTCCCCTGACGGGGCCTCAGCTCTGACTCGGCTACAAAAAGCAGAAATTTGCAAGTGTAAAATGTGCTTCTCCCCAGGGCGCCAATTAAAAGTTCCTCCAGCTAAGAAGCGCCTTTAGTCCGCCGACCCCGCTTCCGTGCCGCAACTGCGAACGAACTCTGCGAATCTACCAAATACCGACCTATTAACGCCAAGGCACTCAATTACAAAGGGGGGAATCCCATTAGTCACATTAGTTATAAATTACTGAATAATTTCAAACATTTACATTATAATCGAACATCTGCTATTCCTGAATCATTGTCTTATGCTCGTGCTGACGGTTTACCCAACTCTTCGTCTCTTTGACAGTCACCCCAACTTTACGGCAGACCGGAGGGAGCCAGCAGATGTACGGCCACCATTTTTCTGCAAGGCCCGGTCGTAAGGGCAATTCCAGGATTTTTTTTATGGTGGGGAGCATAAGAAGGGCCATGAATCATATAGTGGGGGCAATCGTATCATTAGCCAATGATATGTTTTGAATCAGTGAGTGACAGGGGAGGGGCACTCCAGCAGCCAATCAGCCAGTGCCCCTCTAGCCCTGCCTCTGTATGCACCCATGCTAATCATCACAACCTTCTGCAGTCCGTGTCCTTGCAGATTCATCGGCCTCTTGTGCAAATGCCACTTATAGCGTCGCTCACTGTGCACGTGCAACGCTGGACTTCTGACCGGCATGAAAATTCTTTATGCCTCTCCTTAGAGATACACATTGTAATGTCTTTTACACAGACCTCCACAGTCTGCAGATTATAAATTCTATATGTAGACCGCACCTATGCTGTGTAAATGGCACAGACATGCATATTATAAGTGTAATCTGCAATTATAAGTTCACTGTGGGAACATTTCGGGGACTCAGCAAACAGGGATTTCAGAATTAAGCGGCGCCTTGTTAGAGAATCCCTTCCCAACAGGAGGCCAGGATGCCGACCTCTCAACACTGAAAAAGAAACCATTAGCACGGGACAACACAGAGAGTTTGGAATGCAAAAATAGCTGTTTTTGATCATCTCCCCCTCCAAAATAGGCACAAGCAGAGCAGCTCGCAGCATGAATGAAGGGGGATTCTGCTGCAGGGTCACCTAGAAGAGGAAGAGACACACACCACTACCTCGGGATCCAAGGACAGAGGTACAGGCGGCACAATCCCACATGAGCAGGGCTATCCTGATCCGCCCTTCATCATAGCATGACTGCAACCTGCTTCTGAAGTATTTTAAGCAGCACTTGAAGCTGACATCAATAATGCACTTTAGATACCTTCATAATGCATAATAAAGCATTATAACATCTTCTATTAATGGTCAAAAGGAATTATACTGTTCATTATAATACTTGTGCTCATATACTATAATACATTATAATACTTGTGCTCATGTATGCACTATAGGTACCTTCATAATGCTTTATAAGGGTTGGAATAAGAATTTAGGATGCTTTGCACTGCATTATAAAGGTATGTATAGCACATTATATAGCTTCATAAAGTATTTGTAATGCATAAATATGGCTATAATGAGTTATGACTCATTTTTATTAATATTTATAACTATGGTTACATATTTATTTATAATATTTCTATTTATATATAATTTCTATTTTTTATTAATGAATCATAGGTGGAATATTCTGGTTCAGAAAGCACAAATCCAGTCCAAGCTTTTGTTTAGTTGAGTACTCTTTGAGTACTCCTGCACTCAGCTGGTTTGTTCACCTGGACCAGAACTTCCACCTCCGGTTATCCATGGAGTCATAGATTCCTACAGACGTGGCATTCATAGAAAGTATATTCTTATCAACTTTATTCTTAGTTTTATACACTTTTTCCTGTATTCCTTTATGTTACGTTATTTAATTTCGTCTGCCTTCTACGTTGTTTATGACACAGACGGGAGTAGTGGTAACTCCATTTCACGGCGGGTGTACCACTACATTAACGCCCGTGACAAAATCTTGAATCTTGGAGTAATAACATCTGTGTGTGGCGGCCGCCTCCAGTAGCAGGTTTACTGTAGCTGGTTTGTATATTCTGTAGTTCATTTCAATTTCCCACTGTTATTACTAGAACATTTTCTCTCCTTTATCTGACAGCCTGCTGAGAGACTGCAGCTGAAATCACTAAGTCAGCTCAGTTATGGAGATGTTTATAATCTTGCATTCTTCCTGATGCAACTATGTGGATAAGACCGTCACGAGTCTTTCTGTGTGATTTCGGCAGATAACCAGTAATGGCCAGTAACTGTAGCCAAGAGGAAGCTCGTGGAAGATTGAGGCAACATCGTTTTAGCTGAGACCAAAACATAAGGGAATCTGTCACCAACACCATGCTGACAGGGTGTCACCGTCTTAGGGGTCCAGCACCCCCATTTCAGACAGGGCGGCAGGAAATATTATGCAGACAGTGTCTACCAAGGCCCTGGAACATTCCGAGGCTCCACTCTTCCCTATGAGGTGAACTTAGTGTCTGGTAGCTGCAACATCCTGCCTGGCATGTCATCACTTTTCTTCCCCACCTGGGCCTTACCAGCGAGGCCTCTAGGGGGCGCCAGAGCAATGGCCAAGATGCCACATTGCAACGAAATAGAACAGATGCTACTTTCTGCCCCACATACGATCTACTGAAAGAAAATATTTGGCTTTGCCTTTAAATCCCACTCGGTAGTTTGGCAAAATGCATCAGGACTCCCTGTGTCGGGCTTCCTCCTCTAATGCTTCTTGGGTTGCACATCCTGATTTTACAGAGTTCGATGTGTCCCTGGGCCAGCAAGGGAGGGGCTTGCATTTCCCTATTTAACCAATCACAGCCTTTATTGTATGACATCACCACATTAATTAAAACCAGTGTTTCTGTTCAGCGGCAAGGTGCACAGATTTCTAAAGTACAATAGTACGACAATTTAAAAGGCTTAAAGCAGCATCCATCCAATCACACGCTGCCGCCCCAGGCTGGGCGATGGGACGGCTTAAAGCAGCATCCATCCAATCACACGCTGCGATGGGACGGCTTAAAGCAGCATCCATCCAATCACACGCTGCGATGGGATGGCTGGAAGCCTCAAACTTGGAAGTGAGAAAGAAAAAAAAAAGACCATAGAATGATGACTGTGATTGGCTGACACTAATTTGGTAAAATCAGGTCCTGATTGGGTCCTGGTACTGCCCCAATAATCAAACAAATATGTTGGTGGACAACACCATCCATACATCCATCCTTCCACCCAAATTTCATAACTACTTATAAGAATATAAAAGTATGGTGGGGAATAATATTTGAATGTATGCCTTTCATATAGTGCTCACTTATTATTAAACATTTATTTCCAATCATAAAATTGCCTTTAATATACCCTTCTGTTATGGTAATGGGCCATATTTAGGTTTGATTAATATTAATGCTTATTCATAGCAGTGAATATATATGAAAAGTTTGATAGTCAGTGGCCTATACATTTAAAACGATTTAACAGCAGATAAATGGCCAAAGAGGTGGTGTACAAGTCATTATGAATTATTTAAGATTTCAGCTTAGATTTACTTTATGTGAAGGTGGCACTTGCAGGAAGGATAAACACTGCATTTTAAAAGGTTACGGCACAGTGAAAGGTAAAAGTGCTGCAAAACCTAAAAGTATTGTAAAAGGTTACTGAACAATGAAAGGTAAAAGTGCTGCAAAACCTAAAAGTATTGTAAAAGGTTACTGAACAATGAAAGGTAAAAGTGCTGCAAAACCTAAAAGTATTGTAAAAGGTTACTGAACAGTGAAAGGTTAAAGTGCTGCAAAGCCTAACAGTATTGTAAAAGGTTACTGCACAATGAAAGGTAAAAGTGCTGCAAAGCCTAACAGTATTGTAAAAGGTTACTGCACAATGAAAGGTAAAAGTGCTGCAAAACCTAACAGTATTGTAAAAGGTTACTGCACAATGAAAGGTTAAAGTGCTGCAAAGCCTAACAGTATTGTAAAAGGTTACTGCACAGTGAAAGGTTAAAGTGCTGCAAAGCCTAACAGTATTGTAAAAGGTTACTGCACAGTGAAAGGTTAAAGTGCTGCAAAG
>JAODKM010000044.1:14030672-14040773 GCA_026780845.1 Petrocephalus sullivani | reverse complement strand
CCTAACAGTATTGTAAAAGGTTACTGCACAATGAAAGGTTAAAGTGCTGCAAAATGTAACAGTATTGTAAAAGGTTACAATATCATTAAAGGTTGAAGAAATACTTACTTCAACATGCAGGACTAACAGCAGAACAAAAGATACATAAACAGATTAGAATACAACTATAAAGAGGAGGCAGATGTTTGGTGATAGAAAAAAAAAGACAAATCAAAAGTATTTATACTGTCCATTGTGATTGTCTAAACATTTCTAATCCTATCCTTCAAAATTATTCCAAATTCCCTACCGAATATTATAATGTTAGTTATTTAGCAGATAGAGACTGATAAAGACCTTTTATAGGCAATGATTATTGTAAAATTGCATAGCATCTTCTTGAAGAAATGACTAGTTGCTGATTATACATTTTACTCACAAATTCACAAATGGAAGATTAAGATAACAAAACCGCATTATTAACTATTAAGTCAGAATAAAAAGCTAATAATACAGGACCCACATTTCTATAAAAGTATAATGAAAACAAAAACTCTATAAATAATGACCTCAATGCCACCAATGTATAATTAGTATGGTATTCTTGTTATGCATGTGAGAAATTATTGTTTTGATTGCCAATTTTCAGTAAGACGCTATTAGATAAATAAAATAAAAAATGTATGGCATAATTGCAGCTGCTAAAATTGGTACTGATATAAAGAGAACAGTTTTTCAAAAGCAAGTGCTACTAAGAGACGTTGGCTAAAATTTTATAAGAATTAGCTTGTTTCCAGTTACCAATGTGCAATGATATAGAAAATAATCCAGGACTGTAACTAAATTATCTAAAATAAAAGGATTATTCCACTATTCAATGCATTGAAATTAAAATATACATAAACAGCTGAATGCCACAGAAAATGCCTTAAGGCATAAGTTGAGATACAGGCAGTCATTACGCAGTTTTCTAATGGAAAACCAGCAGATTTGTCACCTAACTTCGCTTCTCCCGAGTTAAATGTGTGAATGTTATTTAGCCAGCATCTCCAAAATATAATGTTTGAGCCTTCTAAGCCCTACACTCCATGCCTTGGCTGTGCCTTATATAAAACACTCTCCTTGCGTACATGTCAGGATCAAGGCTGACACAGAATAATACTATTTGGCCTTTTAAACTGTCAAGGCAGAATTCAGTCTCAATTTTCACAAAGCAGTCTTTTTCCCCTGTAATTTGTAATGCCAATTTATCAGCCCCTACCTTCTGTCAGCTCTGTGATGCAGCTTCTTCCATCACACTTCTTTGGTTCTCCTCTTCACATACAGGCTCCGCCCTCATCGCTACACGCCTGGCTGCCATTATCATCTGCCTGACCAGCCTCCACCTGGACATGAACCTGTCTGAGACGGAAACGCTCCACGCCCCTCGCTGTTCACCACCCCAGCAGTGTCAGCATCCGAAAATGCCAATAATCCCAGCAGTATGCCATGATGAAACTCTAATTCTCCCAGCACATACCGTCTAGAAAAGAAAAGAAAACTTTCAAACTTTTTCCTCTGCACAATCTGAAGGATCCACCTGTGCCTCACCAAACTATGTACCCAATTGCTCATCCCGCTTATGATAATCTGTTACCTGGACTATAGTAAATCACTCAGTTTATCACAGCCCGATCACTAACATGGGCTGTCAGACCCACTGAGCGTATACAGCATGTGTTTTATCTGTGAACTGCAAAATGTTCCCATATCTCATCAATTTAACATTGAAAAGAAACTACCAGTATCGACTAAAAATATTTCATATACAAAATTTATGAGGCAAAACAATAAAACTGAACCGGTTATCAAGTTCTAGTTAAAAATAGTCAGTAAAAGTTATGGATTGGGGGATTGATTTATGCCAGTTTAAGCAGCTGGACTGGATATGGATGCAAGTAAGTCATAAACATCTATTCAATACTGAGCAACGTGTCGATATTGGAGTGACAGTCAAACACATTCTGTTTATTGCTGGTAAATAGGAGTGCTCTATGAAAAATAATAAAAAGGTCAAATTAGGGAGCATTCACAGGTACAACGCATTGCCGCACCCAACACCTCGGGATCCCGGTTGGCGACCCCCCCAGGCGGACACGCGGTCCTGCCCACCCTCAGGAAATGGCCGTCTATCTGCCGCAGCCAAGTGTTATGTGGACGTCCCCACGGCCTGGTCCAGCCAGTAATGAGGATCCCGAGAGCCGGATCAGCCTCAGGAAACCGCGCCACATGGCTGTAGTGCCGTAACTGATGCTCCCTCAAAAAGCAGGTAATGTGCCACAGTGGAGACTCCCTGAGCAACCGATCGTTTGACACAAAGTCTAGTCCTCGTCTCAGGTCACTGGATGGGGTCCAAGGCTCGCAGCCATACAGCAAAACAGGGAGCACCAGGACTCTGAATACTGAAAAGAAAGTAGCAGTGCCAGCTTTGATCTGCTAAACTTATGAGGCAAAACAATAATACAGGCTTTGACAGTAATGTACAAAATCCACTACTTGTGACCACAATTGCATCTGATTACTTTCAAGAAAGTTCTATTTGTAGAACCTATATAGAGTTACGAGCATAGCTTAGGGTCTGAGCACAGGGTCAGGCCTTTTATCTGGTGGCCCTGGAGCATTATGGGTCTTGCTCCAGGGCCCATCGGAGATGTGACTATTCGGCCGAAGCTGGTAATCGAACCAGTGACCTTCCGAAAACAAGCACAAAGGCCCAGATTACAGAGCCACACTGGCTCCCCTGCTCAGTGCAAAAAGAAACCTCCTTCCTCAAAACCTGACACAACAGATCTACTGCATCAGGAGATTTTGCAAAGGTTCATTCATGTGGCTCATGCCCAGCCCCCCTTCATGCCCAGCCCCCCCATCAGCCCGAGCAGGCACCCCCCCCCATCGGTGTCAGGGTGCAGCACCACTTCAGCAACTGCATTATTTAGAATGGGCTGCAGTGCCATAATTACCCCCGCGATCTCCCTCCAGAGCAGGAGCCAGGCGAGAAGGCACAGGCCTGCTTCTATAGATGTGCCAAGTCTGAGTTATAAGGGTTGCCAAATAAGGCACAAAACCCCCCAAACACACACACTCCTATCTTAGTGAGGACCATCCATTCATTCCTATGGGAAAAGCCCTAATTCCAATTACAGCATCTTTAACTCCTACCCAGCCCTAACTTTGACCATAGGTAAACAAACAAAATAGAAGACTTTTGGAATTTTTACTTTTCTGATTGTATTCATGGATTTTTATGAAATCAAGTGTGAAGTAATGAAGACCTCACTATTCACTGGCTTTTTCCAGGATTTGCAAAGGTCCTTTGTGAGTTCCCCTGTGGGCTCAGCACTTACAGGAGTTCAGTGCATTACGAGTCACGCGGCACTCGAAGGTGGAGTCAGACTACCGCCCCTTTAAGAATTCTCCTGCCCTTTTGGATAGGTCTGTCGCTATTATCTTTGGGGAGAGAAAGATCACAGTGGGAATGACTGAAAACCATATGACTTCCTACCAAGTACCAGCATCATCCTGTGACGATGTATGGATTATCCTACAATACACTGTGGAAAACGATTAAGACGAGGTTAGGGGTACATTATAGTCAATAATATACCACAAGCATGGCTGCTTTATGAATACTCCCATGATACATGAGCCCATCGATTCTGGGATAGACTCACCCACTGCGATGCTGAATAGTATAAACAGGTATGGAAAATGGATGGATGGATGGACAAATATTACAGTACAGATTTTTGTGTTATGGCCAGTGGGATTCAAATACCACATCCAGTACATCTGGCAAGCATCCATAAAAATCATCTGACTCCACAATCTGTCAATAGCTGCTGGCTGCTGAATATTGGCTAAATAAAGCACAGTAACCAGAGAAGGAGGCTTGACATGAAAAGGAGAGAGCCAGACCCTCAGCATTGCTACGTCGCTAATGGGAGAGGGCAGCAGATCTTCCCCTCGTCTTGGATTTATATAAGGCCAAAACTAAGGGAAAAAAGGCTGCAGGGAGGCTGGCAGACCATGAGGAGACGGGTATGTGCAGATACGAAAGCCCTCGGACAGCCAGAACCAGGGAAGCAGCTACGCAGGAGCAACAGCAGCACTGTGCGTATACAGAAAGACAGGCCATATACAATTACATCTGATTAGCTTAAAGGGAACTCAGCAACAACGGGGGACATCAGAACTGAGTGCCTGTTAGGATTTAAACGCTGGCATATCTCTAAGTATTCGCTTATAGATAAACGAGCATATCGCTACCATTTACCGCTTAATTCAATAAAAAAATCAAAGTTTGTAGGTAGCTGAACCAAAGGGGTTACATGAGAATGAAATCAAGAAGCTAAATTAAAGAAAAATGTAATCACTGGGCAATTTGCACCACCTGCTAAGCAGTACATTCATCTAGGACAACAATGCATGAATACAAAATACGCATGAAAATACGCAAAATACTCACCTGTAAATTTCATAAATAGGGCTTTGCAGCACAGTACAGGGGGATGACTCTTGATTGGTGAGACATTCAGATGCCAGATACTGTATCATTACTGAAAACAATAAAGCAGCTGAAAATTATTTCCAAATGGTTATACCAACCGCTGTTAGTCAATGCTATAGCACAAGCGTGTAAAAAAGCTAATTTCCTATATCTTGTTGCTCTACTATAGGAAATTGCGTGTGCGAACGCAGGCCACTGATTAGTTGGGACAGCGTTTCCCAATCTGGTCCTTGGGCACCCACGGTTAGAGACTTCCACCTCAAAAAAACAAATGTTACATCACATGCATACGGGAGGCCAGAGGCCAACAGGCCAGATCAAAAAAGCAAAGAGCTGAACAGAGAGATGCAAACCCTGAACAGTGTCCCCAACGTCAAATGAACAAAATGAGCAATATCCAGAGCATTGAGAATCAAACATTGCTTCATCAGATCAAAACGAACACTTTAGAAAGGCAATTATAAAGGGACCCACTACTCACCCATTTTTGCTGATTTTACTATGAGATATGCCACACTTTTTCCACGTTCTATCAGAAGTAATTTAATTTCAAACAAAAAGCTTTTTTTCTAGCTTGAAACACACTTACAAAGCATGAACCTGATTCTCCAGGGCCACAGACAGAGAGTGATTTAATGAAGCCCAGGAATTTCCCAAGAACTGATGCCTTTGAGACGCAGAAACTCCTAGCCCAAGCAGTCAACATTTTAAGATTGGTTGAGGGCCTCCTGCTCGAGAAACTCGAGTCACATCTGAGTGTCAGGAGGTGTCTCTGCGAGCGTCAGTTTACTGAAGGCCTGAATGTAATTACATTATCCTCCACCTGACAAGAATTACTGTGATGAGGAATACAAGGCTGTTTTAATCAAGCAATCAAACTGCACACATACTTCTAAGTCATAAGTTAGAGAAAAAAAAAAAAACTATTTACGGCCCCGAATTTATGTTCCGTTATTCTGTGATGCTCATGACAGGCCATGCTGTTACTTTGTATTGCAACTGTGAAACCAGTTTATACCAGTCCATCTCCTATTTATCACTTAACATTAACATTGTTAACATTAACATTAACATTGTTAACACAATTAGAGGTACGATGTAAATCATCCATGGGTTTTACTACATATTGACTTAGAATTCTAGGTGCTTATAAGGCAATGTTTATGCTCACTGGGTAACGAAGAACAAGAAGTAAATGCTCATTGGCTATTGAAGAACAAACAGTATATGCTCATTGGCTACTGAAGAACAGGCAGCATATCCTCACTGGCTACCGAAGAACAGGAAGTATATGCTCATTTGCTGCTGAAGAACAGGCAGTATATGCTCATTGGTTACTGAACAACAGGCAGTATATGCTCATTGGTTACTGAACAACAGGCAGTATATGCTCATTGGTTACTGAACAACAGGCAGTATATGCTCACTGGTTACTGAACAACAGGCAGTATATGCTCAATGGACACTGGAATCAGGAGGGTGCTTCCCAGCCTAAGAAAGAGACAAAGGGCAATTATTCTTTGTCCCATTAGAGACATTCGACCACACAACCCACTTCCTGAGATGAGGCAAGGTCGTGAAAAGCCTCCTTCCAGAAAAACAGAAAAAAAAGGAAAAAAAACTCATTGCAAGCAACTTGCCCTTGAACCAGGAATCACTGAGAGCCGGATTGGCTGTGTGGAAGTCAGGGAATGATGGGTGACCCTTGAAGGAAAAACTGCAATGAGGCCCCCATCCATACTGGAATCACCTGTTGGGTTTCTCCATCCAATGAAGAGAAGCTCTGCTAGCATGCCTGCCCTGATTGCAATCTGGCAACCTAGTGGCCCACATCACCAGGTGAATCTGGCAACCCGCAGTGCACTCACTGACAGTAATCACCATAGGCTGGACATAAAAAGCTCAGTATTGATTAAAGGAAAAGCAGCCCATGAACCCACATAGGGGTGTGGTCATGCTATCAAATAGAAGTAAAGTTATGACTTGGCTTCTAATAAAAGAGGGAAAAACATATAAATAGCACAAGCAAAAGACATACATAAGTAGAGGTGTATGGCTCAGCAGGTTAGGACACTATGCCTGTACTAAGAAGGTCCCTGGCTCAACTCCCAAGGTTATTTCATCATAGGACCCATTACTGTCAACTGCTCCAGGCAGTGAGCGACTGTGCCATCTCAACTGCACATTGCTTTGGGTAGAAGTTGGTAGCACTGCTGCCACACGCTTCCAGGGTTGGGACACATCCTCTCTTGGTGTGTGGGTTTTGCAGGCTCTTCACACTGGCCAAAAACATGCATCTAGGCAGACTGCTCTCTCTAAATTACCTATCGAGTATTATTCAGTGCATATGCCCTGAGATGGACTGGCATCTCGTCCAGGGTGTACCCCACTCTGGTTTGCCTGATATGGGCTCGAGGTAACCCTGACCAGGATGAGAGCTTAAAAACTGGCAGGTGGAGAATGCATATTTAACATCTTTCAAAGCTGATATTGATCTAGAAAATCAGTGCATCCCAGGCCAGTCCTTGGGGTGCCCCAGACAGTCCACATTTCTGCTCCCACCCAGCAAACGTGGATTATCTAGGACTGTGTTGGGAAATACTGTATTAAATAAGTAACATTATTAATAAGTGCCAGGAAACAGAGTAAACACTGTCCCTGCTTTGGTCTCTCAAGCTGACATCCATTGGCAAACGTCTCAAAGAGTAGATGGTCAGCCCAACACCAGAACTCTAAATAGAAGCTAAAAATGTGAAATACTTAAACGAGAAACTCCATTCAAACTGCATGGGTCAAAGGAAATCTAGCTTCACAATGAATGAATAAAGGAAGGAACCTTTACTAATATACCATGGTTGTAACGGAATAGAATTCTGAAACCTTAGGGTTGACAAATAACGGTGCAAAACCAATTCTTACAATAAATTAAATAGCTACTTAGGATATCTGATGTCCTGAGGTTGAGTAATCGCGCTGTACGGGGACTGCTTAGATTGAATTCTGCATAACCTGGCTATTTCTGGGGGAAAAACTGCTCTCTGGATATTTATTATGCCAGAGAAAAGCCAGGTGCTACAAGTCCACATATTTCCTCTACAATTTATGACTTCTGTCAGCTAAGAGGCCCCCGTCTGAAATATAGAGCACACTGGAAACGCTGAAACACTTCAAGACCTAAAAAGCCAAAGTATACAAACACTGACTACCAATAATGAATGTCCTTATTATATTTTTTACAAATTGGTACCTGTTCCTCAACCACGCCATCTCAAAACACGTCCGTCCTCCGGAGGCACCATGTGTGCGAATGTGGCCGTCCGTTCAGTTTATGACTTACTGCACATCGTGAACAGCGATGCAGGCATCCATCAAAGCCCTGTCACTTCCGTCGCGGTGACAGTCAGACCTCCTTAGTACAGTCCATTTCATCCAATTACGGACTGCATTCAACAAAGAAATAGTCAACTCTTAATTACATAATGGGGTGCAGTTGACAAAAGTCTGTGCAAATATTGCTGCACGCTCCACGTTCAGGTAAACGGAGCTGACAGATCAGAGATTCCATGCTGTAGGCCAGTGACATACACAGACTTTTCAGAATCTGGGGGGAGGGGGGTCCCTCAGTGAATCTTCATGACCCTGGGGTCCTCCTCGGGAGATTTTTGCATGAGCATCAGTTTTCCAAAAAAGCAACTCAGAATATTAAGGTATTAAGGTGGTGGGGTGGGGGGGTTAGGGACTTTCATTTGTTCGGGTAAAAGGAACCCCCAGCACCACACAGACACACACAAACACACACGCCTGCTGTACGCTAAGTTCTTCTTTTATAGGACAAGGTTCTGCAACCATTTTCATCAGCGCTGAGAGTGCCAGGCCTGACCTGATTGGGCTTCCTGGTACATAATGCAGCGATTTGAGAATGCAAGGCAGGAATACACAACGCCATGTTGTGTAGAAGGAACCTCACCAGTCATACTATAAAAGCAAAGACCTGCCAGGGTCCATGGGATTCCTCATAGCATGACCAGTGACACCATTAGCAATTGTCGTGTGTTACCACAGGATGGGCAGCACTGAGAAAACGCGCCAGAGATGTTATTTCTCACTTGATAGCCAATCTGCTGATTCTGCCCATCACACCATTTCCCAAAGTTACATACTGAGCTTGCGGATTCACAATCACACTGCAGTTTGCCTGTTGATACTGTTGGATATTTACAAAAGTGGGTCCCGCCTGGATTTCTTTAACTGCTTGCACTGCGAGTTTGCCAAGTAAGTCTTCGGCAAAGAAGAATGCTCGCTTTAGCAATGGTAAATGCCAAATCAGCCAAGCTCTCCTAATCCTAAACTAAGGTACCGCAGTGTCTTCTTTAAATGGGATTTTGGCCCATAGTTCCAAACATCTCTGACATAAATGGTAACCAGGCATTTATTTTCACGTCTAATTAACACATCTAATTTCACAATTTAATTATTTAGCAGATACTTTTATTCAAAGTGACACACAACTGAGAATGCGTGGTCAGCTGCAGGGGCATAAGGGGTTAACTGTGAAGTCACTCCGCTGACCATACTTAACAGAAACGTGTTTTTCTTTTGAAGACATTGTGAGACACCACCATCTCACCAAAAGGCCAGAGGAAGTCAATGTACTGTATGTGACTTCAAATCACAGTGTCATGTGGCAAACTTTCACTGATGCACAGTGCAGAGAACTTCTATTTGAAATAACTGTTTTTTTCTTTTTTATAACTAAATCATTCCATATTATATTAACTATTATATTACTGTTTCCAATTATACTTTATCTGCACCCGAAGCTGTGATCCTTAGGGCACTGGCCAGTGCATAGTTTTGAGGGCACACCCATCCATGACAAAGCACTCGCAGTCACACTTACCAGCTATTCCTCCTTTTCATCTGTGCGCCTGACCAGCCCATCTGAGCTTGCATTACTAGAGGAAACCAAACTGCGCAGAGGAAGGATACAATACAGAGAAAATTCAGAAATCCCACACATGGAACCCTACCTCCATGTTACCAGTTGAACTTCCCCCCCAGTGTTTCAGTCAGCCTAAAGATTTATCAGCTCAAGCAGCTTAAGTTCCAAATCCTGGCATGTGCCATTGAGAAGCCTTTGTTTCATGAACTCAACTTATTCATAGAAAAGGACTAAAAATCATGAGCTAATTGTGCCAATACCTGCGGTCATCTGTGTTCCAGTCTCCACTATACTTTTAAATTTGGCATTAACTGTGAGTCATGAGCCATTATTTTTTGCACAACCTCTGGTAATTTGCAAATTAGGCTTTGTCACTAAAAATCACAATCTGTGAAACAGCCTCTGAACAGTAGAAGTCACGAGTCTTCAGTGTTTCCAAGTTACCGTACCACCATCTAGTGGAAAAAGGTTCATCCTGATGACATTAACCACCTGAGAGTAAATGCTTTACAGAACATTTATTTAGAGCCTCCTCATAACCTCTTCTCCTTCTCTCAAAACATTTTATAAAATCCCCCCTCCGCCTCTCTCTTCTTTTCTCTCCCTATTACCACTCTGACTTTTTTCCTTCATT
>JAODKM010000044.1:13996138-14007586 GCA_026780845.1 Petrocephalus sullivani | reverse complement strand
TATATATGAAGCTGTACAGTTCTGCGCCTGTAGCTGAAACTGTAAATGTAACCTGAACAACGCAAGCCATCTGTCCGAACGTTTTTTAAACGTGCCGATTTACCAGGAATTTCCACTGGGTTAACTATTGTACGTGTCCTTTTTCCATTGCGGATCCATAGCATGACGTACAGCCAAGGTTATTTTCCATCTCCACCGTGTGCGTGATAAAACGTGACAATCCACCTGTGAATGTTTCGCTTCAAATTAAGACCCATCAGAACCAAATGTCTCCCTCAGTCCCACCCTTTTGATGTCGCATATTGTAGTGCGTATGTTTTTACTAAATATCTAAAATAAATGGTATTATCATTTATCCACATATATCTGTCCAGCAGCTATAAAATTAAAAATGTTTTTTTTTTGCAGCATAAAAACCTTGGTGTTGCAAAACTCTATATATTTCATACATCTATATAAAATTAAATTCTATTGGTTTTGTGGTTGTAAGACATTGGAATTAATTAAGCAGGACAAACATTAGCATAGAATCAGCAAATTTTTTTCATCCAACACAACTAGTTGAATAATTTCAGAATTTAAAAGCCATGATATTTTAACGCGCATGTCGACTCTTCTAACAACATATTTAGAAGCAATAGAACACAAGGTTAAGTACAGTATATCAGGTTCTAAAATCAGTTGTAAAAGCACTTATCACATGAAGTGTCTTATTGCTTTGCTCGGGGTACAAATTGGCTAGAGGACCTGTTTTTCAAATTCGCAAATTCAAGTATTCTTGAAACTGAAGCTACTAAACTGCATAAGGCATTATTGTGGTGAGGCCTGTGTTATGTAAGAGTATCTTCGTACAAGATAGAATTACATTCACAGGGTTTAAGATAATATGTGATCAATGACTAAAATGTGAGCACTGGTCGTGAAGGTAAATATCACTCAGCCAAGAATCCATTTGTTTTGAATTTAAGGTTTAGCTGTGTGAGGTATAGCATACTGCCACGCATAATTGTATGCATTCATCTAAAATAATAACATAATAATAACGATACTGTATAACGTTGGATGGGTCTACTACGGTTCCATCTCCCCCCTCAACATTGGTTGACTCAGGAGTTAAGTTTTAGCTTTATTCTCCCTCTAGTGCTAAATTTGAGAACTGCAAATGACTGAGATGTTGCTTGAGGCAGACCTGAGGTACTCCAACCATCCATCCATCCATCCATCCATCCATCCATCCATCTTCTAAAACCACTTATCCTTCTGTGAGGCAACAGTGCTAACCACCGCACCACCCCCTCTGAGGTGCTCCATAAATAAAAACATGTCATTAAAAAAAATAAAAAATCTAACAGCACTAATCTACTAATAACGTATGGTAATGCAATGTATAGTGAAAAATGTAACTTCAATTGGATAACCGTACAACATTCAATGCAAAAAGACACAGACAGATGTACTGGAAGGTATTTATTGATGTGGTATCAATACTATCAAGTTCTGTAGATTTAGTATAAACAGACAAAACATTTTCAATCAAAAAAGAGTGCATTTTATACCCAAAATCTATCACATACAGTGTATGCAATGACACTTCACAGAGAAAAAAAAAAACAAGAGTTTGATACATAGTACAATAAACATAAGAGGAAAAATAATGTACACGAAAGATTATCCTTCACAAACAATGCTATAGTGCTAACTATTAATGTAAATGCACTGTACTTGTCATTTTTGTTAAACACTGTATATAACTTTTGGGCTTCGGCGATCGTTTTGGGCATACCTGCTATCTCATCACATATGTATAAATATAACCTTTATTAATTTCATGTGCAAATGGGAATTGTCACCCAAATTTACATAGAAAATATAATATCCTGTAAATTCCAAACAAGGGATTTCATTTCCTAGTTTCTGTTTAACTGAGAGAGCACGGTTTTTCCTGTATGTTTTTTTTTTTTCTTTTAGTTATGCACACTTGTGGTAGAGCGTATAACAATTCAGCACTGCATTCAGCCTCGGCGGAAATTAAAACACAAGACATAATGGGACCATGGAAATCCATCCTGCCTTTTCGTAACAGAAAGGATATATATATAAAAATATATATGATACATAACAAGAAAAAGCCTTGCCTTGTCGAAATGGGCACACAACAATCATCATTTACAAACTTTGCGTTGGTGGGTTGGAGAACCAGGCTGAAGGGAATCGCAGACAGTGCATTAACTGTACAAAAATACTGTCTATAAGCACAAAGTTCTCTTTTGATGTCAGGCTGCTGGGTTGGGAGGGAGGTGGGGACTGTATAAAAAAGTCAGTGAAATTCTTTACCTGTCCCCTATGAGCAGGTGGTATATTTATGTTCTGGGTGCCAGGTGGGGGACAGATAAGAATGACTTTTTGTTTAGCGGGGATCAAGCCAGATCGATTTTGTTTTTTTTGTTTTTTTTAGTTATTAGCGATGACTAATGGTGTTACTGGGTCGTATGGGAACATTAAAAACAAACAAATGGAAGTTTATTCACAACTCAATGTAATTAATTACCCAAGAGAATAATCAACCTGCAGAAACTACAGCACTGACCTGATATTAAATATCTGCCTGGAATGGCAGTGGAGCGCCATTCCAGGCAGATTCACCAGGTCACCCCCCCATTTCACCAGGTCAGAATAATGTAGTCTTCAGAATGTTAGGATGTGTCAGACATCCAGCCTATACCTTTTCCTGAGCTTGTGTGCAAGTGCAGGAATGTAGGTTACACAGCACCATTTCAACAGAGGGTAGAAAAACAATGGAACATTGTTTACATATACTTTAGGAAAATGTATAATGCATAGTGGGCTACTGAACTGCCTGTGCATTCAAAACCCCTTGCTGATAGTCAGGCACGGAGGATCGGAGAATGATGGACCCTTAAGAGATCTGCACTGTGCTTCAAACATTCAGAGACAAAAGAAGTAGGCACCCACAAAGAAAAACATCATCGGGAGTGGGAGTCCTTTTCAGTCCAAAATGATCTCTGTACCCCTCCGTCTCTGTAGTGAAATATGCAGGTAGGCCAAGCCAAAACCTTGCTGTTAACAAGGGTGCCTACTCTGAAACAAGCATGGGTGTCATATAAGACGCTCAGTGATTCTAATTGTTAGCTAAAGGTCTCTTTATACAAAATCACTGTAATATGTATCACACATATGACATCAGGCAGCGTGATTACCCCATAAGCTATACTGCGGTGTCACACCTCCATGGTTGCATGTCCACATTTATCCCCAGCATTAGTTTGATTATGTTTCCTTGCACCATGTACCTGAACACTGGACAGGCACTATTTCAAAGGTACAGCCAGACCTGTACCTCACTCATTCGACCACTGAATCCAGTTTCTATTACCAGGACCGGCATCCATTTGGAAATGGATGGAGGAACGTATTTAGTTTGGAGGCCTATTTTGTTTTGAGGCAAAAGTTCAGGGATGACGTGAATGCACTGCATACTCGTCTACTTTCTGATCCCCTTAAAGTATTTTCACACTGCAAGCATCAAGCGCTCGTCTATGCTGGCAGTTTCTTCTGGTGTCCCGCTGTGTTGTTTAGATTTGCAGCAGTGTCCTTCACACTATGGCCAGCACACATTCCTCTGCTAATGACCCCACCTTAAGGGGTTTCTACTCAGACATTTACTGCCTTTCAGAGTAGCCAAGCATAAGCCAAGTCGGTTAGTCACCCTCCACCCAGCGAAAGAGATCCTGGGCTGGGTCCCTGCACTGTCTCTTTGGGCTTGCATAAACTGTAGCTGAATGCTGACTTTGGCCCAGTCAAATACAGCAGGCACTGACGTGGATCATCTATTCATCACTCGGGGCACAGGGTAATAATGGGGGTTGAGGCTCTGCATATCACTAGCTTTACTTCTCAAGAAATCACAGGAAACATTGTCCACAGGCTGGTCCTGAAGAGCTAACGCTTCATGCTGGTGTCACCTCAAATTAAGGGGAGCTGCAGCGGCTACCATCAACATTCGACTTCTTAACTTCTGGTTTTCGTAAAAGCTTAATTATCCGTATTGAACATTGAAGTCTATTTTTCAGTGACTACAAAAAGTCACTGAAGAAAACTCAGTGCCACACGTGTTTTGTGAAGCTGAGATGTGAGAAAGATTCTAAAAAAATCTTGTTTGTTTCTTTCTTTCTTGATCTATGAATGAATTGATCATAACATTAAACACCCCACCCCCAGGATGTTTTTTATATAATTGCTAGCACTGTGACCAGGCTTTTCAAAGGGAGACTAAGACTTTGCAGCATGTAGCTGGAGGGATAGCACTGATTTGTTTATGCCAAAAATCCTTTTGTGGTCACAGTGTGGCAGAAGAGCTAGATCCAAATATTATAAGTGTTGCAGTCAGACATTCCGTACATGCACCTTTGGGTGAAAGAAGCAGCTGAATACTCTGATCCCACCCCCCACCCCCCAACAAAATCACCGCATGGAATCACACATTCAAGAACCAAGTCCAGGGATTGGGGCATTGAAGACCACTGCCACTAAGACAAAAATATTAAGTACACAAATTCTGTGCACACAAGCAGCACACAAATAACACATCAACACATAAAATAGCCTTGAGGATAATCTACAACAGTATTAAGCCAATGCAGTTATATTGCATGTACATGATCTGAATGTTTCAATGTGATACGTGTAACTCTAGATGAATCCTCAGTAAAAGTTGTTTGATATGCTTTATAACATGGATTGCTCAGAAGTCATAAAGATCCGAGCTTGTAAAGGAAGCAATCGTGCTTAAATTGCAAGGTGGGAATAAATAATGATGATATGTTCAGGTCTTACAGTACATGGGACAGAAAAGAATTATCTTTACAGTACAAAAATATATATAATCCACAACAAAGAGTAAGAACGTCTTCTGTTCTGATCAGAGGAAACTTGCTCGCTAAGTCCAATAGCTGATCCATATTCACTTACTTATGTAAAAATTTATTGATTGATTGGTGGCAGCGTATTACGGAAATGTTATTTAGGACTTTTCAAACAGTAGACAGGGTTACATTGCACACATACCAGTTCTGCAGTGACTGATGCTGCCTCTACAGTTGTTATAATAAAAAGCATGCAACCTCTAATACTACACTGTTAGTCACAACCGTCACCTTCCAGCATTGTCAGGCTATCATAATCTAATAGATCCGCAAATAAAAATATTATAAATATACCCATACGTATGTGTAATGAAGAGCTACCTTGATGCAGCCTTGTAATGTGATCTCAGAATATCATGGACGGAAGAAAAAACAATCATAAAATGTATTGATAAATGATCAGAGAACAAGCCAGTTTATATGATGTCTCAGTGTATTGATTGTACTTTTTTGAACTGCGAATATATATGTTTATATAGATATAACAATGTACATATGGAGTAAGCAGTGGTACATGAGTGATCAGAAGTTTGTGACTGCAGAAAGTGAAATGTCTGTGGACCCTGGGATGTAATGTTTTGTGGGGCCAGAGGTCAAGGGTCAGGCGTCAGGCGATAATCAGTCACACAGCTAAGCCTTGGCAGCGGGCGCATCCACATTGTGAAGTAAGGTCCTTAATTGTCCGATTCAACAGAACATCAATGACAATGAAATCAAAAAGGAACAACAACAACAACAAAACAGCAAATTAAACAATAATAATATTAATATTAATAATAATAATAATAATATATGCTAGAAAACAGAATAGTTTAAAAAAGTGAAAACAAAATCAAAACACTGAAAGAGAGAAAGAGAGATACAGAGACAGCACAAAGTATCTTTCCCCTGCTTTGAAATCTTTTCTTTCTGTCTTCGGCATGTTCACAAAGTCATTGGATGCTGTAGGTGTTTTATGGCTGATGATGATGATGATGGAGATGATGGTTGTGGGTGTGGAGTACGGCGTTATGTGGAGCTGAGCAGGAACCCTGAGAAGGAGGAATGGATGTACTCGGTGGAGTACAGCCCGTTTGCCTGGTCAGAGGGCATCTGGACCCAAACCTGATCTCCCTCCTTCAGCTCCAGAACGGCACTGCCGGACGCCTGGTCCATATAGCCCTTCTTGTACTCATCGTAGGTGTATGTGGCAGGCACATTGTTCTTGTATAGCGCCACCCACAGGCTGGTTCCCTTTACATGCACATGGTAGGCAAAGTAGTAGATGCCAGCAAGCGGACTGGTAAAGATCCCCGTAGAAGGACTGTAGGCGTTCTGCCCATTGTACAGAGTCCTGTCAAACTTAATTGGCATTCCGGAGGGCGGGAAGGGCGTGGTCAGGATGGCAGTGAAGGCGGGGGCTAGTGCGGCGGACAGCACCCCTTGTCCATACTGGGGCTTCCCATTCCGGCCACCGGGAACGGACTCCCCGCCAAGGTCAGGTCCCTGCAGCGCAGACACTTGCGTCTCACCATTGATGATGGCTCCTGGAGGACCTGGAGGGCCCGGAGGTCCTGGGGGCCCTGGGATGCCATTCAGTCCCGCAGTGCCAGGTTTTCCTGGTGGCCCCTGTGGTCCTGTTGTTCCATCATGACCATTCGTGCTTACCCCAGGTAAGCCAGGTGGACCAGGCTCCCCCTTTAAACCAGGAATTCCCTGGGGCCCCATAGGCCCCGATGGGCCCTGGAGCCCTGGAATCCCAGACTGACCTCGAGGCCCTGTGCCCCCTAAATGTCCAGGTTCCCCTTTTGACCCTGGCACACCCGTCAAGCCAGGGTTGCCAGGCAAACCTATATGGCCCGGCTCTCCTTTGGGACCTGGCTTTCCAAAAACACCGTTGGGGCCAGGCAGACCCCTTTCCCCAGGGACACCAGGTTTTCCTGCAAGTCCGCTGGGACCTTGAGCTCCTCTGATCCCAGGTACTCCTGGGGGCCCCACAGGCCCAACTTCTCCTTTTAGGCCAGGTATGCCATGCTTACCTGGAAGACCGATAGGGCCCTGGATTCCTGGAGGTCCAGGCTGTCCATCCAGGCCAATGTTGCCTGGGTGCCCATCAATTCCAGGTACCCCTTTATCCCCAGGGGGTCCTGGTACTCCTGAGGGACCACGATCCCCCTTCTGCCCTGTCAATCCAGGCTTGCCATAGCCAACAAGTCCCTGGGGTCCTGGTACCCCCTTTAACCCTGGCTCCCCCTTTGGGCCAACAGAACCTGGCGCTCCTGGTATGCCGTCTACACCAGGCTTCCCTATTCCAATTGGTCCAGGCTGACCTTGCAATCCTGGAGCGCCAGGTTCTCCTGGTAGTCCTTGTATTCCTGGAAGCCCATTATCACCTTTTGGCCCAACAGGCCCAGGAAGTCCATTCAGTCCTTGTTTTCCAATACCTTGGGCCCCAGGTAGTCCTGGAAGACCTCTAGGGCCAGTCGGGCCTCGTAGTCCAGGTATGCCTGGATTTCCATTTCCATTTTCCCCCTTTAGCCCTCGATCTCCAGGAATACCTACTTCCCCTTTTGGCCCTGGCTCACCCTTGACCCCTGGGCCCCCCCTAATGCCTGGCACTCCAGGTTTTCCATTCAGAGACATGCCTGAGGGTCCCGGGAGGCCAGGCTGCCCAGGCAAACCTCTTGGGCCTGGTTCACCTCGCAGGCCAATCTCACCCTTTCCCCCGGCTATGCCTTTCAGACCCGCCTTTCCGGGAAGGCCTGGGACCCCCGGTTTCCCAATCACAGACAGCCCGGGGGGGCCCTGGGGCCCAGGCTGCCCATTGAGTCCTGGTTTTCCAACCCCTGGATTCCCTGGCAGACCTGGGGGTCCTGGTGGCCCACGGGGGCCAGGTTTTCCCTGAGGACCCGGCTCTCCTTTGACGTCCACCATGGGCAGTGTATCTGCAAAGTGAAGCAAAGAGAAGCCATTTAAGGGCACTGACGATGTGCTCAGATATTTTCTTGGCTCCTAAAGGGGGTCATACTTCACCTTCACACTCACTTCCCAATTGTGTGAATTCACCAGGATGCTGTCATCACATAGTCATGGGATTTTACTAAAGATTAGTGAACTTGGGGATTTTTCCAAAACTAGCCGCCCCCTTGGTTCTTACGACTGAGGTGCGATCTATTGTTTTGTACGCAGATGTGAAATCCATCTTTTTTAAATGACAGGAATCCCAATTCTTTCCGGTTCCCCTGCAAATGGAGTCGCAGGGTGTTGCCTTACAGCCTCGCATATCCCCTCAGAGGACATAAAAAAAGAAAGAAAATGAATGGAGGACAATGCTGATTCCTCAAAATTTAATTTCCGGGAGGGCCTGCTCCAGTTTAGGGAAGCCATTGTTGACAGTAGGAGACGGAATGGACAGCAGACGTGCTCCATTATTGTCCAAAGTCAGCTGCATCTTTTACCAAAAAGCAGATGCTTTGAACCAAAGCATTTCTTTTAGTTTTTTTTTGAGGAAGCAGAGTCAGCCAGTCCCTGGAGCCCAATGGCAAATCACGTGACTAGCCCTGGTGGGACCTGGACCGATGACTCTCCAGTCACACCCTGTCACGCACTGGCACCCATTGGGCCACATACTCCTGCTGACATGATGGCAGATCAGACGAGGAGGCAGTTTACTGCACAACTAGCAGAACCAGTAAGTGTTTTTTTTTTTCTCATCAGCAGACATAATCAGAGAAACGAGCTGTGCCTGTAACGCTACCCTCATGCTTGCTGCACCAATTCATGGCTAATTAGGCTGTGCAAACCATGTGAAATGTAAATGCTGATTATTAGGGAAATCCAAGACAACATTATCAGGGGAATAATAATGTTTATGTGCAATTATAACATAAATAAATGTAAAAATACCACTACGGAAAAAAATACACAGTTTCTCCCAATTCTGTATTTTTTTTTCTGAGTGTCAGAATAAATAATATCATGTAGACTAACATTTCAAAATGCCAGGAATATATGTGGGAATTTCACAGTCCGGGCAGAATGATGAATGCACATTTCAAGGCCGATTAGTAATAGAAGCACAGGAGAGAGCAAGCCGCTGTCATTTATCATGTCATCTCGGAGCTCGGCTGTTGTTCCTTGGCCTCAGTCAGACATTACGCATTGATTCAAGATGTGTTACCCTCTTATATTTACTTACAGCTTTGTGCTGGGTGGATACTCCCGGACGTGAACTTGGTGGTCTGGGCAAGATATTTTTGCTGTCTGCTAAGATGCATATAAATTCCCAAGAGATCTACTAAGGCAGAATGCTGTCATATTAAACAATCATGTAATATCAAAGTATATTTCATAACATTATATACAATTTATTGTCCAGCCAGAATTGCATAGTTCCGCAGTTTGTGGAAATGACCTCACCAGTTGTATTGAGAACATCGGCGACACTAGGGAAATGCCACATCGTGTTGGATGAGATTATGTGATACATGTCTGGGAAAAAAAAATGTTGGGAGAGGTAGAGGGTTTTTAGAACTAAAAACGTTCTCTTATTTTATTACTGTGAATAGAAATGAGATACACTTACATTTGTTTCCTAGATGTGACAGGGGGAATCTAGGTAATATGTTCCCCATTCTTTGTGCCTGAAGAGGTGTTGTTAATGGCCAACACTGCACCGACTGAAGACCCTGCACTGTGCCCCATTAGACAATCACACTCCTAACGGTCAGACATACAAAAGAGCTATATTTACTGCATAGTAAATTTTAAACAACAAAGATGGACTTATAAAGCTTAAGTACGTTTATTTTACACTATAAACTATTTTTGTAAACTTTTTTTTTTTTTACCTGTGTGTTTCCTGCAGATTATAGTGACAAATAAACACAAGACAACAAACGCAAGACGGTTAGTCCGGCAATCACCGATAAACAATGAACACATGACAACAGACAAAAAGCAGCCCAGTGGGCAAACAAACACTCGGCATATACATGTGCGAGAGCGGCCCTGGAAATAGAAGCTGGGGTGTAAAGTGTCAGAGTGTCAATTGTAGCAGGATTTTGCATGCAATCAATTGTCGTCGAGGAGCCTGGCTGGCTGTGGGTAAAACCATCCCTGAATCATGTAACCTGAGCACTTAAGGTCTGGCTGGAGTTTATGACCCAGGTCGGCATTTTAAGGAAGTGTGTCATGCGTATGTACTGGGCCGCTGTAAGCTGTGTGCTGGTACTCCTCTGGACAGACATCGCCACACTCTGCTGTGCGGCTTTTTCTGCTGATGAGAGCAGACTCAATAGCATGTTTGTAATGATGAGCTGGTGATGGTGCTGGAAATCAGAACCGATCCACAGGTGTCTGAGGATGCAAGGGCACTGCTGGCCCTTCCTCGTGGCTGTGGTGCGAAGTGTGACATGACCCCTTTAGGTCACCAGCAGCAGTCATGTTAAGCTTCAGCAGCCATCAGGAAAGCAGCCCATCTATAACATGCATGTAGAGAAGCTTTACCGTAGGTTGCACTCTGTCATTCTGGTATGGAATCCGCCATGGCCCGAATGCTAATGCTAATTCTAACACTGATGTCCTCCGGGCGGCTCCCGGAAGAAGGGGTGCATATGACACAAATCACAACAGGATGCGCAATTGCGCGATATAGTTTTGCAATGCATAATTTTCTTGAAGAATTTACCATTAGATGGATGCATCATTATTGTTTAGGAGAAATATTTTGCAAATACATATGCTAAATATATAAAACTGATAATATTATGAAAATTCAATACATCAAGGGTAGCTAATCACTCTAGTTATATAATAATAGGATGCACATACTGGAAAAAATTGTCTTATGTGTGAAAAATAATATATCTTGTTTTTCCGGAATAAGTCAAATCGGGACAGTTTTAATCCTTGCGATACTGATGTGTCAGAAATGTCAGCAATTTAGGGCCAGGGAACCAAAACAAATAAACAAAGATCTGCTTTTATATGCAATACCGATTCATTCCAGTAGGGGGCAGCAGAGACATATAAATTTGGGAGCTGCCATTAACAAGCACATTATCAGCACTGGGACGTTTCTACATGGAGGAAGAAGGACACTGGAATTCCGCGGCTCTAGAGTGGGTCTTAAATACAGAGGACTTCCCCTCCGCGAAGCCCGGCGTGCCCCAGTCCCAGCACGACACTGGTGATCTCATCCCCCAATAAGTCTAGGATTGTGGCAGCAAATTGGGCTCGGGGCTTACAAAAAGCACCACATAAAAAAACGATATAAATAATGAAATAAAAATTCCTGGTAGCAGCAGGCCCTGTAACTAGGCGCCATTGTGTTAGCAAAATCCAGAAGCTCAAACCTTGCCAAGAAGAATTGTGGATTCTTCTTGTGATGGAAGCCTTTATGTGTGCCCCCCCCCCCCCCCCCCCCCCCGGGCCCCCCCCGGGGGGGGGAACAGGGGGGCGAAAAGGCCCCCCAAAAGAAAAAGAGGGGGAAGGGGGGGGGTTCTGCTCCAGAAATGGGGGGGCG
>JAODKM010000044.1:13964235-13975639 GCA_026780845.1 Petrocephalus sullivani | reverse complement strand
CCTGCTCCGGGCTGGTTGAGAGCAGAGTAACTCAGAGAGAAAGCACTAGTGTGGGCCCTTCCCCTGCTCCGGGCTGGTTGAGAGCAGAGTAACTCAGAGAGAAACGAGCCATCGCACTTGCTGCTTCTGAAAACCTGAAAACTGGAAAGGATTTGTTTGATCTCTGGCTTAAATGTTCCCTTTGACTTCTCAAAATTCGGAGGGCCCACTCCACCCCACCCCATCGCCCCGCTTGTTTTAAACATTCTTTCTTTGATTTATAACATCTTATGTGAATTCCACGCTGGCCTCCTCTCCGTGCCTGCCAGGTGCATAGCTCTTCGTGAGGCCCCACGCCCCCGGACGCTAAAAAAGGTGGGATGTCATGTGAAATTTCCTCCTCAGAGGCTTTCAGCACTGCAGATAACAGGGATGCTTGCTAGACGACCAAGGATCGGAGAACTGCAGAGTTCTTTTTTTTGTCTTTTTTTTTTCCACGTTTTCTGGTAATATGTCATAGTCTCTGTGAATGTGAAGGTTACAGAAAAAGCAGAAAGCCCATCATACAGCCATCCTTTTACTTTTCAGGTCTTTAAATGAATACGAAAGCGTTTGGGGGCTCAAGGCGAAAGTGTGAACGTGGCCCTACCTGAGTATGACTATTCGCCTGAGTATGACTATTCACCTGAGTATGACTATTCGCCTGAGTATGACTTATAACATATTCGCCTGAGTATGACTATTCGCCTGAGTATGACTATTCACCTGAATATGACTATTCGCCTGAGTATGACTATTCGCCTGAGTATGAAGAAGAAGCTGAGTAGGGTGAAGGCTCACAGTGGAATAGTCCATTACAGCCTCAATGGGGAGGGGGGGGGAGCTAAAAATCCTAATAAATGATCCTTTTATCTGATATTCATAAATGCAAATTCTGTCTTCATGGGCCCCCTGGTCTTGCACTTGATTTAGGAGTAAAAACGTGGGCAGATGTCACAGTAAATCAACCTCCCCAGTCATTACTGTGCTTAATTTACCAACAAAACAGCAATTAGTGTTGTTTAAGCTAACATAGATCGAACTATTTTCAAATCCCCCTTATGCAGGGTCGTGAGGGTCTGGAGACTATCCCGGAAACTATGGGTGCAAGGCGGGGAACAACCCAGCATGGGGGGGCAGGGTACCTTTGGACTATGGGAGGAATCCTAGTCTCCAGGGGGTGTGCAGTGATTGTGCACCGCCGTGCTGCCCCACCACCATAAAAAGATGATAGCTTCCTTTTTCATTAATAATTTAATTTAAAATTAAATTCTTTAATTCAGTTTAATCCTCACTTTAGTTTCAATTTACCCAGTTAACTACCACACAATAGATCCTGGAAGAACAAACATACCACAGGGTAGGCTACCAATGCTCTCTGACTGCTGTGCACAGAAACCTAGGCGACTAACCTGAAACCTAAGTTCCGAATTATATTCTGTAACAGTGTTTCCCAACCTGGGCCTGGGGGACCCACAGACATCTTTGCTACACCTCCCAGCTTCCTGCCAGACAGTCCTAAAACACAGGCTGTCTGCGGGTCCCCGAGGACTGGGCTGGGACACTCTGGTCTACAATGTGGCGTGCCTATGTAAGGGACCAGTTCAGGTGCTAGGTGCCGGAGAGCTCCTTGGTAAGCAGAGAGCCCTGTGATTCTTTGACGTGAAATAAAATCGTCTGTGTACATCTTGTGTATTTCGGCCTAAAATGCAGCTGCTTTTCCGTTTTTGCCAGACCCCCCGAACAATATCAAGCACCAGGCCCCAATATCTAGGAATCTAGCTGTTTTATTCCCTCCAACACAGCCTGTTCACATCAGTCATGTGATTTCAATTAGGGTTAGACAACGATGTTAAGCGCTGGGCATAAATTGTGCTCATAAACGCAAAATTGTTACCCGAAGCACCTAGTAAAGCGATCCGCTCTCCTTTAAAGGATGTGTGTGTCTTTCTCCTCTGCTCCGTCCCAATTTCCCGCGCCTGGCTTTTCCCAACTCTCATTTTGGTCGCCCACTTTCACGTTTGAGGAGGAAGCACCATTAATGAGATGCCACAAACATTTAATGTATCTTGCCAGGCCACAAAACCCCAAACCAAATGAAGTCAGCACAGGACTTGGGAGAGACCAATCCTGGTCACGGAAAGGAAAAAAAAAAACACGCACACACACACAACTGCCTCAGTCTGGTAGGGTAATCACTATAATAGTGATTAAGATCATTATTATTTTCTTTTGAAGTAATGAGGACGAAGAAGGCAGACTGTATATGAACAAAACCATGAGAGCTTGTTTCAGCTATTTAAGTTCTCATGCAATACCTATTTTTTGTTCTCTTCAGAGGGAAGCTGATGATCCCCTGCAGAAGAATACACCCACGAATGGTCGGATGATATGATTAACCGCTACTCATGCTGCCAGCCGGAGACCAATCACCATCCACCCTTCTCGTGTGCTGTTTTCCTCTTCTCCACCTCTCATTTTTTACCACGTGCTATGTTCTTGCCCTCCTGCCAAATCATGCCTCCAACTCTGGCCACAGGTGTGATACCAGTTCCTTAAATCTGTGAATTACATCACAAGAAACTGTTTTAAGTCTGCTAGCTTGACTAAAGACAGTAGGATACAATAGTACTGAAAGCACTGAACCAGTCGCAATAAAAATGCCAACTTACTTTAATTCTAGCATGGGCTTCAACTCATCCCGAAAGGAGGCAGACTGCTAACATTTCATCTACTTTTCATGTCTAATTCTGCCAGCAAGTTGGCATCCAACTTAGTGTTTTAGCCAAACTGCCCATACAATATCTATCCTGTTCTTTGGCTAGATTTTATGTCGGTTGTTTATTTTATTGGCATTTTTTTTACCCAAATATCACTGCAGAAAACAGTTCTATGTGTGACAAAATCATAACAATGCAGTCTAGCTATAGTCCTGTAAGGGACAGTAATCCAACTCGACCCTGTATGTCTCAGACGCCCCATCAACACGGAACCAATCAGGTGGCAAAAACAGGGGTGGTGTACAAAGGGCTGGGCTGGGGAGGGGGGTGCAGTTGGGGCAGTCCTGTTAAAGCAATTATTTTGTCCCCCCAAAAAAAACCCTTCAGTTTTATGGAATTTTCTGAAGAGTGCCAAACTACACGCCTGCCTCCAGGTATAAGCCATTGAACAGATTGTTCTTTTGTTCGTATAGGAGACTTCAAAGAATGCTCTTGTACTATTTTCATAGCTGCTCTAAAAGGAACTCAATTAAAATTGGGGACCGCATTCTTTCTCCCCGCTATTCCTTCATAATCAAAGAGTCCTTTTAACCTGTCAGCCATCGCGCTTTTCATTTCTGCTCTCCAATTATGCCAGACTGACGTAGTTACACCGGAATGCATCTACTACATATAAATGTTATCCCAGTCCTCAATCGGGGGCGCTTTTGCAGCCGAGATAACTCAGTGATGCTGCTCTTGAATATTTGGGCCTGGCCCATAAACTGAGGCGCAGGATGTGAGCTGATGCCACATCAAATAATTGGTCCATTGTTCTCAAAACATGACTATGGTTAGCCAGATGGAGTAAGGAGGCAGGAGATGCCAAACAGAAAGCCGCGCCTCTGCTACACTGAAAAATATCCCCGGGAGAAAGTGCAGTGAGCAAAGAGAGAGGCACGAACATTTCTGTTGGGCGGCCTTGGATGTTAATAAGACCACATCAGGAGCAGAATAAATACTGGCCCGATCATGAGCCTTGTGGGTAACTTGACAGGGTTCAGACCCAGAGATTAACCTGGGAGAAAGTCAGCATAAACGTCTCACAAGTGTATGATGCATGGTCCACGCTCAAGGTCGAAGTACCTTTTTTAGCCATGACGTCGTTCAATAATGCTGACAAAGCATCTTGTTTTCAAATAAATCCACTTCAGTCTGGTATGGAAAAGACTGTGTTTACTTAGGCATAGATGAAAAAAATAAGAAAAAGAAACCAACAGATTACCGTATTTTGACAAAGTACTTCCCACATTGCCTACGATGAGTAATCCTGTTTGTCCCAGAGGGACAACCACTAACAGGCGGAGGTGAAGGCGCCAGGGAAAACGGCTCATTCCCAAATAGGACGGCAACTGCGCCAATCCGGCTACCATGGCAACAGATGCTAAGAAGAATTAAGGTGGGCCAGGGGGGATGGAGAAAGTCATAAAGAATGGCTATTTGACAGATTACTCAGTTTTATGAGGGCCATTCTGGCCGATGGCATGAGATGGACTCTCAGATCACTTTCCTACAGGTTACACAGCATTTTCTCACTAGGAGCCAAGCACAAACCGCTCAGCTCGCAAATCTTACTCCCCAGCTGCTGTTACAGCCACTGCGCAGAATATGTCAGTCTAGCAGCATCATTTGAATGGGAAGCAAAGGATTCATGGACAAAAGAGGACAGTGGTGTGCTACAGACTCCGCCAGCTGGGCAGCATTGCATTTGCCTAATCCTTCATTGGTAAGGCTTTCAGTCATCTGCATAGAGGCTTTCATTACCTTCCCTGGGCGAAAGTGAGAATCACAGCCTTACATAAAATGCCCTTTTATATAGCTGCACATTGGGTGGCATGGCACTGCAGTGCTTACATTGGATGTGCATGTGGAGTTTGCATGTTCTCCCCATGTCTTTGTGGGCTTTCCTCCCTGTACTTGGGTTTCCCATCCACAGTCCAAAAACATTTGAGTTGCCAAATTATGTGTGATTGGTGTCTCTGCCCGGCGATGGGTTGGCATCCCGTCTTGGCTTACTCCCTGCTTCGTGCTTATTGTTTGCAGGAAAGGTTCTGTACCCAGGAGACCTTGTATAGGCCTGAAGATGAACAAGTGTGCATGCAACCACAAAGCAGGTGGAAAGTAAAGGATAATATATTTACTGGCTGTTTCTAGGGGCAGATTTGGGGCAGAGGAAGAAGCTTCAGTTCATTAATCACTAGATATGCAGTTAGCAACGGACGCAGATTGACCAGACTAGAGAGTGACACAGTTCTGGAGCAGACGCACTGCTGAGAAGTTCCAGGATGTAATGGAGGGCCAGACTGATTGCAGATGGCACTGACTCAGTATCTGAAGTCTAGGCATGTGACTCCATTTGCAAGCTGTATATTTCTGGTTCACATGATTGCTGTAATGCTTCACTATAGATGCAATGACCAGCTGTTCATGCCTGTGACGTCTCCAGACGCAAAGCACAAATCCGAATAAAAACCCAGATTACGCTTTCTTTTTCTGTCTCTCCTACCAGTACTGATACTGTAATAATTAATTGTTTATTACCAGTACTGTCCATATGATTCAAAACAACACTTAATGTGGCATTTCAGAGTACTGTATTCAAAAATAGTATTTTTCTTGGTTCTCGTGTGTCACTCACCAGTAAAGGACACATTGCAGGCAAACAGATGCCTAATTTATTGGCACAATCACATCCTCTGTGGTGCATAAAGGAGCCTCACTGGGCAAAGTTCCAGCCACCTATACAGCACCCCTCCCCAGCCCATGAGCTTCATTTCTGACAGAAGTTAGGTGATGACGATGTAAAAAAGCAGTGTTTCTGAACAGTCCCCAGAGACCCCAACCGGACTGTACGGAAAAGATGGGCCATTATTCTTGGCTAAGTGAGAAGATTTGAGTGGGTCCAGTCAACCAGGAACTGGGTTAAACTCCTACTTCCAAAATGCAACCCCACACTCAACCCACAGAGGTACCCAGTGCCTATTCCCCAGTGCCTGAGTCTGTCATACATCACAGGAAAGTTCGGGGAAAGTTTATATGTTTTTACAGGCAAGTGAAGTGTTTCTCCACCAGCTTAAAAGACTCATTGGTTGTCTCAAACTCACAGATCATTAAAGCCTATGGCAATGTTTCACAGAATACTCTTCAATGGTCACAAGCATATGGCATTAATTCAGTTATTCGGTTACTGACTTCCATGAAAGCATTAAACACGCTGGAGTATATGATGTGGGATATATTTTTCGCTTTACTTACTTCATTTACTTTTCACTTTGCCGATTCACTTTTAACATTTTTTTTAAGCAGCGCCTCGAGGCTGGACGGTATCTAAGAAGACAGAAGCGCAGTAGAAAATGTGCTCAGAAGAGCTGGTTCTTAGTAGGCTGCTAAACAAGTGGATTTATGTCTGTAGTATTTGTGGGCAGTGAGAGCACAGCCTGCCTTATAATGATGTCAGTAGTAAAGCCTTCCAACAAGCCACTGAGTTTAGGAGGAATTCCATCTATATGGGTGCCAGCAGATGACATTGACTTGTTCTATATTACCATCATCATCATCATAATTTGTATTATTATTATTATTAATAATAATAATAATAATGATAATAATAATAATCATCATCATCATCATCCTTTTACAGCCACCTAGACCAGAGGAGAATGCAGGCCTTTCAAAGGAGGGTCTTGGCTGACCCTGCTGCCTCAGCACAAAGTAGCTATCCTCATATTTGGGTTTGGACCCAGTTGCGATAATCAGAAGGTCAGCGGTTCAAATCCCACAATAGCTTCAGGAACTGGCTGACGCTGCCATTTTAATTGTATATTGTTTTGGATAAAAGCATCTGCAAAAAAAAAAAAATTATTCTGTTTGGAGTTATTGTTAAATTTCTCGTATATAGTCATCTACCGTTTTGGTAATATAGCCGTACCTTCGTCTCATATTATGCCGCACGGGGCTTATACTGTCTTATTTTTTATCATCCCCAGGGAGGACGAGAAGAGTAATGAGTGCAGGGGCAGGGAACTCACTTCCCTCCCTCATGTGCACTAAATCTACTGAGCACTGCTCAGAGAGAGCGAGGAGGAGGAGGACGACGACGAGGGGGAGCAGACACAAGGCAGACGGGAAAACAAACCGCCTGACTCTCTCTTTTTGTTTCCCAACGAGCTCCTGCTCCTCAGACATCACCCTGCTGCTGCCTGAGGGCCCGCAACAGGGAGCCTGTGGCTTTTACGGGAATGAATTAAGTGCCTTTTAACAAGCTGTCTGAATGGCTGTGCGCGGGATTCACTGAGCACTCATGGAGGTATTCGAGACGAAAGCGGCGTAGCGGATTCTGGGGAGTATACGGCGCTGATTGCCGGGGGGGGGGATTCAAATGACTGTCTGTCTGTGGAATAAGTTGAGCTTCATTTCACTTGTATTGCGTCTGCCTGTATACAAACGGGCAGATCTGTCCTCGCCACAAGTAAAAGTAGGACTCAAACACACACTTTCCAAAGGGGTTGAGGTGGAGAGGGCCGACAGCCACAGATTCCTGGGACTGCAGGTTACATCAGACCTGAGCTGGACTCTGAACACCGCAGCCACAGTGAAATAAGCCCAGCAAAGGCTTTATTTCATTAGGCTGCTCAGGAAAGCCGGCCTGAACCATCGCCCTCTCGGCCAGGCCTATAGAGGACCGATAGAGAGCATCCTCACTGCAGGCATCACTGCCTGGTACGGGAACACCACACGGGCAGAGAGAAAGGCTCTGCAAAGAGTCATAGACTGCAGAGAGGATCATAGGGGCAAAAGTCCCTTCCATGGACTCTATGTATACACAGTGCTGTCGGAAAAGAGCAGAGGGAGTCATCAGGGACTCACTACATCCAGCTTACCCTCTGCTCACTACATCCAGCTTACCCTCTGCTCAGACAGAAACACTGTACGTACAATCTGAGATAGCAGAGCGGACTGCATCATCATTCACAGAACAAGGTTCTTCAGCAGCTTCTTCCCCACCACAGTCAGACTGATGGCAAAACAAAACTAATGAACATGTAAAATAATAACCCTACACTACCTCACTTCACTGGTCATGTGCAAACAATCATTATCTGGGAAACAGGATGAATGTGCAATATTATAACTGTGCAACATCTGCCTTCTATGCAGCTATGCAACAATCGGCACTACTTCTTCTATTTATTTCTTTGTATAGATATCACCATCTATTTTTTGTAAATAAGTGTTCTACTAACTTGACCCAGAGAGCTCTGCACAAGAATTCCAATGTGTCTGGAACGTTGATTTTTATGCACAAATGGCAAATAAAAATCTCAATCTCACACTTTCAAACGCACAGCATACACACTACAGAATGGTGATCGGGAGACTTCCCCGAGCGGCATGCATTGGTGCTAACGAATAAAAAGTGAGTCTGCATGCATCGTAGACTATAGATACGTTGTTTATCTTTCTCCAAGGCTTCCTGTCACTTTTTCCCCCTGTGCTATCATACTGAGTGACTGTCATCAGAGCTGGAATGCGGCTCCTGTGATAGACGTTGGAAATATTCCGGGCCTCCCATCGCGAATTTGCCAAAAGCGGGGGGAACAGGGTGATAAATCAGAGAAGGTCATTCAGCCAACCGTGCTGCTCTGCATACCTATTAGCTATGGAAAAATGCTGGAAATGTACACTAATGGGATTCCTGTCACCCATACAACTCACCGTTACCGATGGCGAAGGCTCACAGCTCAGAAACAAGCCAAGCCCAACCCCCCACACTCTCAAAGAGTGCGGTAATAAAGGGCGTAGGGCGGCATTTTTTCGGCAAAGATCGGAAATTACTTGGGCAGTGGGACCAGGCACTGGCACTTTGTCTCACTACGCAGTAGGTCTCTGCTGAATAATGCTATTGACGGCAATGAAAGAGGACAAACAAGCCCAGGCGAGAGGCAGAAGGGGGGACAGTCACAAGAAGCAGATTAGCATAGCTATTAGCTCAGTCATCCGGCTCCGCATTCCTCCACCAATAACCCTTGCAATAAATATACACCTATTATACAACGGCACAGCTGAATTCTTGAATCCGATTGGCCAGAAGAGTCTCAATGCATTTTCTATACCCGCACACATAGTGCTAGTCAGGCGAACCACAGTAATAAATCAATGCCGGTCTTATAACCTGTGATTGTAACGTTGCTTAAAATCCCAGGTGCAGAACACAATATGAAATTTTAACAGAAATTAAACGTTTAATCAGTGGCGGAAGAAAGACGTCCTACCGATAAATGCCTTGTGTGTCAGGTGGTTCTTCACCCCCACAGGGGCGCATTAAAAAAGAATAATGCACAGCTTGTTGTGTATTAACCTTTACCTCACTCCTTTGTTTGAAATCAATTGTCTGTTGCTGTTGCAAAATCAGTCTGGTTGTTTTGAAACACAAGGCTAGTGCAAATCCAGTGAGTGCGTGTTCTATTATTCCATCTAATGTCCCTCAACCTCCAAGTCATGAGACTGCATAATACATGCAGACCATCACTCGCAACTCCAACTTGTTCCTATTCACTGCTGTGTAGTTTTATTTCCAGTAACAAATATATTAGTCCTGAGCCTTCCATATTCTGGGGGCCAGATCAGTTTGCACTGGAAAAAAAGTATTTAAGGAGTCTTCAGTGAACACTGGAAGGGAAAAATACTTGGCGGGAAAAATGTACAAGCACTAAAATGACAAATGGAATTCTTTGTGTTAGGTTAAACACCAGTTAATGAACTCCTGTAAGTTTTGAAAGCCAAGCTTGGAGCTGTTGAAGAAACAATCTTAATTCAGTTTTTTAATTCATTCATCGTCTAGACTGGACAGCCAAACATCAATTGTTTTTAAATATGCAATATCAGAAATATTTATGCTGAAAATCTGGAACTCTAAGGCCAAATGGACTCTGTTGTAAGCTTAGTGCTTACTGATGGTGGGGAGCCGTGTGACTCATGTCTGAGGAATAAAGGTCATCCACCAGTCAGGATCCAGACATATTGGAGGGACATTTATTCTCTGTTTATATTGCATCTACATACTGCACATAGTATTCTTTTAAACGTTTCCAATCAAGCAACATTACATTGGCAGTTAGGAGAGCAAACTAACCAGCCGTTTCAGCCAAACTGCCTACATCAACTCCAATAACATATGGAGTCCATCAAACCTTCAGAGGTTCAGAAGGGTACTCCTTCTGGTTTAGGATAAATATTACTTTTAGTTGCATGCAAGATAGATATTTAATGCAATTTTAGCATCAAACAAAACATCTGGGGCATTTCAAATTCCTGCTCTTGTGATACAGGTCACCATGAAGCACACAGTCTTCCCAAATAATGTGTATAAATGTTTTGCTAAGGATTCTGGGATGTAGGAAGTCTACTTGGTCCTGTCTGAACAATAATCCACATAGTTCAAATCCTCTTATGACCGTGTTGTAATTTAGATGGATTAACAGCAACAGGCAGACTATGTTACGTACTTTAGCTCCTGGGCAACTTATTTGTCCCCTGAAAATGGGATTGAATCATACATAAGAATATAAGAACATAAGAAATCTACAAACAAGTGGAGGCCATTCGGCCCATCAAGGTTGTTTGGGGAGACTTCTACTAGTAGCTCAGAGATGTTAAAATCTTGTCTAGTTCTGCTTTAAAGGAATGTAAGGATTTGGCCTGCACTACACTAACAGGAAGACTATTCCATACTCTAACTTCACACTGTGTAAAGAAGTTTTTTTCTCAAATCCAGTTCGAAATGTTCTCCCGCTAATTTCCAATTATGGCCATGAGTTCTGTTATTTGAACTAATGTTGAAGTAACTATTTAATTGGACAGCATCCAGACCCGTTAGGATCTTATATACCTAGATCTTGTCCCCCCTTCCTCATGAGACATTCCTTTTAGCCCGTGAATAATTTTTGTAGCCCTGCATTGAACCCTTTCTAAGGCAGCAATGTCCTTTTTAAGGTAAGGTGACCAGAACTGCACACAATATTCTAGGTGGGGTCTTACCAAGGAATGGTAAAGTCTTAACATTACCTCCCTTGACTTAAACTTCACACACCTGGAGATATAACCCAACATCCTATTAGCCTTTCTAATTGCTTCCCCACACTGGAGAGAGAGGGGGATGGAAGCATCAACATATACACCAAGGTCTCTTTCACAATCGGCTTTCGTGACACCCATGAAATACTTGCGTCTTATATTTTTGTTCCCTATATGGATTACCTTGCACTTGTCCCCATTAAACTTCATCTGCCAGGTATAAGCCCAGTCATTAATTTCATCAAGATCCCGCTGTTGACTCTGTGCTCCTGTTACAGTATCCGCTACACCACCCACCTTGGTGTCGTCTGCAAATTAGACCAACTTAGTGTGTATATTGGTGTCAATATTGTTTATATAAACGAGGAATAATAGTGGCCCCAAAACTGAACCCTGTGGTACCCCACTATGGCCCACCAAGACATTGTGCCCCTAATAACTACTCGCTGCTTCCTATTTGTTAACCAGTTATCAATGCAGGTTGCTACAGTTCCTAAAATCCCTGTCACTTTGAGCTTAAGTAGGAGCCTCTTGTGGGGGACAACATCAAAAGC
>JAODKM010000044.1:13948743-13964160 GCA_026780845.1 Petrocephalus sullivani | reverse complement strand
GGAAAAGCAAAGTTAGAGGTCGACAAATGATATCCCTCATTTCTTTTAAAACTATAGGTAAAATGCCATCAGGGCCCGGCGATTTATTTATGTTAAGCTTGGCTAGGCTTTGTAGCACCTCAGCTTCAGTTATACATATATCACTCAAAGGTGAAGCTGGATTAGGAATGATCATTGGTAAGTTACCCATGTTTTATACAGTGAATACCCGTGCAAAACTACCATTAAACTCATTTACAATATCGATTTCATTTCCAATTGTGAGGCACTCGCTATTCTGCAGATTAGTCACATACCATCTACAAGGCTAAGATTAATATTAAGATAGACTTTATTACTAATCTCGGGGGAAATTCTTGTGAATAAAGCAGCAAGGTACGTAGAGCACAGGGAAATGCACATAACGAGGGAGACAGGCCACGTGCAACGACGGTGCACACGATGCAAAGAAGTGAACGTGGTGCAAACACATGAACACATGCAGAGTGCACACATGGAACATGCTGAAGAAGAAAAATAATGGAGTATTAAGGAAATAAATGCTGGGAGGTAGGAGATCTTGGTAGCGAGTGGCAGGGTCTGAAGGGCATGCAATATCATCTCGGAGAGTATATGCCCGTGCTGGGCTGGCTCATTTCTCTGTCCCGACCTGGCCTTTCCTCTCTGGCTCTCTGCCAGTCTCCCAAATTCCCACCCTAGTCCATATTTACATTGAGCTGCCATGCACTTACTCTAATACAGTCAACTGACTGATTCACTGAACAGAAAAGAACAGTTCTGGGATAAAAAAAAGCAAAAAATTGTCTTGAGAAGAGAGCTCTGATTTTCATCCTAGAGGGAGAGAGCTGCCAGCCTAGCTGAAAGAGGCAGTGTTTTGTGCTGGTATGGGGGACACAATCGCGCTGCTGTTGTCCCTGGGGGGTACGAAACTGTTTTATGTTACAGGTCACTTTGAACCACAGAGCAGCCGCCCACAGTGAAGGTTTGTCATCAATTTAACAACGTTCAAATGATAAATTGAAAGGACTGAATTAAATCCCAGAGAGGAATGTGATGTGGTGCTCACAAGGACGGATAGTGGTGCGGCTGTCATTGTGCCCAGCTGGCTGTGTCATATTCCGCACATGGTGGAGAATAAGTGTTGGAACACAGTGATATAGATCTGTGCGAGTCTCTGCTGTAGTCCCGTAGGGAAAGGGATTTAATTTTATCCACATTTTTAAGGTCAGTGACTCACATGTAAATGTTAATTGTAAGCAGCTTATAAAGTTGATCTTATAAGTACTGAACATACTGTATGCTGTTTGCAAATTGAACATCTAAAGATTCGGAGGCCACCCAGTGTCTTGAATGATGGCCTTCCCATTCTGTGCACCACCATAAGTGTCCCTAAATAAGCCCTGAAGCCACAATGTCTCCCTACACAATACCAATATGAGAACACTGTTTGGAACTATGACTTCATTCCAGTGCGGAAGGTGAGGAAATCCAGAAAATTCACAGCTTCCTGGCACATTGGATTGTAGAAGGAAGTGATGAGGCCTTAGTAATCACACTAACCACATTTCTGCCTGAACTGTAGGGAGTGTGTTGAATGGATCAAGCAGAAATTGACAACGGAAACTAAAAGTCTAAGAGAACATCCTCTTGATGGGGTCACGAGCCAACTAACAGCCGGCATGTTTCCGCTGATGCCATTTCACACCACTGCTGGATCAAAGCTGTCCTGTTCCCAGAAGATAAAGCACCCCTGGTAGATGAATATCATGACAATTTTGAAAACAAAGCGAGGTTCCTACTGGACGCACCGCGGGAGATTTTCGGTGCTGTTTTGTTCTTCTTAGGCCGATAAAAACACTATTAAAAATTGGCAGGTGGAGAAGTCACTCTGCAGTAAGGTTCTGCTTCGCATTAGGGTCAGAACAACAGAGCGGCATTTTTATGAGATATATTAAAGGAATGAGAAAGAATAAAATAGACTGTGTTAGCATCTGTAAGCCATATGAAGGACACTAGTAATTGATTCAAATATTGGACTAATAAACCACTGTGTTTGCTGACCAAAGGAAGACTTCAATCATTTTTTTTTTCTTTAACAGAAAAAATGAGGACTGAAATAGTTTCCAATAAGCAGTGACTGACATTGAGAGTCACCACATTCCATTAATCCATCCAGACGAGATTAGTTTTTGGCTGGATGTCTGGAGCAGTGTAATTTCTGAAATTTCCGTTCCATGAACATTCCTTGATTTCATGTTTACTTTAAGGGTGATACTGAATTGATTTAATTATAAGAGAGTGTGCAATACGATGTGGGTTATTCAGTATTGTGGGACAGTCTGCCCTTCGCTGGTTTTCTACTTTTCTTCTGATGGCCTGACTTAGCCATTCTGTGCTGTCCAGAGACCGGCACCCAAAAGCTCACTGCGCCTACCCGGATGCTACACAGGGTGACAGTGCTAATGAGCTCTTGCACATGGTGGGTGGATTTTGTATTCTGGCATGCACCCCATACCTTCTGGATGTGCCTTGTAATAATCTAAAACCAAACACTTCTGAGGTGTGGAGATGCTTGAAATCCAGCAGTGTTAGGTCAGGGGTGGGGGCATGTCAGAACTTGTAAACAACCCCCATTTAGGCAATGATGATGAGGCCCTTATTCTGTAATTAAGACCAGGAGGTGGTACACTTGTCAAGAATCGTATGTGTTGCCAGCAGGGGTAGTTATGCTACTTAACCGCAATGCTCCAGGAACTTTTCAGGGAAAAGTCCCCCCCCAGGCACACTAGAGAAAATTTGCACAATTAGTAAAAACAATCAAGGGACTTTTATTCCTTTATAATACGCTTTTATCCAAAACATCTAAATTTACGGTAGTGAAAGGGGTTACAAATATTTATGGGCGCTTCCTGGGATTCAAACCCACAACCTTTGCATGGATGGATGGCACAGCTCTTTAATTGCTGAGTAGCGGGAGGTTTAAGAAGCCCTGCCTTCCTTAAAATTCATTAACCGAACATTCCATAAGACATGATCATTCCAGTGCAGGCTAAGCTGAGCCAGAGTTCCAATGTGAGCTACATCCTCAAAGCACAACATAAGAACTCTCCATCGTTCCAGAAGCCAATTTTTCAGCATGTCCTGCTAGGACACAGTGTCACCTTCCCACTTACCTAACTGGTTGTGGTCCTATGAACTGGCCTTTTTTAACCATTAGCTCTTACTAATATACAATTGCCTCAATAGATAGGCACTTTAGTCTGCACCGATGCAGGAAACCAAAATCTATGCATTAAATGCTGAAAATTAATATAACTATGCATTTGCTTCAAGCACATATACTGTCCCAAATTTCACATTTGCTCTCTACACTAACAATCTACCTCAATTTAGCAATAATCAAAAATGGGAAAACCTTTAAGCAAAGTCATATAAATACGAGTTGAAAGCAAAATAGAAATCTTGCACCACACACAAATAAAGGTAATATGTACAACCTTTACAAAGTTCTTCTCCAAGGAGATGCTAGTGATAATGTGCTTGTGTACTGAAATTCCATCCTCATGTTGGCTGTCAGTTTTAAAGAAGACTGGACTGATAATATCTGAAAACTGTTCCTTTGTTCAATATTACACCAACAGCATAGATTTGAAGTGACTGCAAGAATCCTGGATTGAGGGCATGGAGAGGGAGAACAGCCAGGCCTTTGCTGTGATGGACATTCAGGAACTGGCTGCATTGAGCATATGTACAACGCCGTGACCCGCAGACTAGGTGGAGCTTCTTCTGGGTTTGGATTTTAACACCATGATACGGATCCCGTGCTACACTGTCTCGTTGGGAACATCACAGACAACTTTCAGACAAAACAAAGGCTATTTCAGCAGGCCAGGCGAGGTTCAAAACACAAAGAGTTGGCCGAGAGCGAGCACCGGAAAAGTGGGGGAGGTGGATGGGAAAGCGAGAGGAGAGGAGAATCAAACGGCTGACCATTATTCTTCTCTATTTTGGAGGCACGCAGACAGATGTATTACACTGGATATGAAAGCGTTTCCTCCGCAGTAAGCGTTTAATTCCAGCTTCCAGACTCCTCTGGCGTCTGCAGGACACTCACACGGGGATCCGTGTGAACACAGTATCAGCTCAGGAGGAAGCCAGGAGTGCGGGCAAAGGGGGGTGTGCAGCAGTGCTACAAAAATCAAGGCCCCCCAACCCCCCCAAACATCTGCATAACCATTGAAGCCGATTCACACGCAGACTAAAACACATTTTTGTGTAGTCATCACCAGCTGACAGTAATCCAAAAACAGGCTCCCTTTAAGTAACAGACAACATAAAACTTGGCATTTGTAATATCTATTGTTAAAAAAAGCTAATTTACATTTCACACAAAGGACCTGACCTACAGAGGAACTTGGTGTTTTTCTGATCCAGTCTTGGATCTCCTCGTTGGATTTCTGCGCCAGGCATTGAACAAGAAGGGAGGGGAGAAGGAAAAATTAAACAAATAAACTCACCATCCCCACCCCGGCTAACACCGCCTTGAAGCCAAAATGACTGCCTTGTTTCACTTGGTTGTTCTTCAACAGGTAAAACCAAACCAAACCAAGCAGTAACGTCTCTCCATCTGGCTATCATGTCCCGTTATACATCTACATGAGGCAGATATATTCATATTCTTTGCAGGAAATTGGCTAACAATGCCTCTCTCCCCTGTGGCCATCCCAGCCACACGACACTCAGAGCCCCGCGCTAACCGACAGGCCCCACAGAACCACATACTGCAAACTGTGCATCCCACATTAAAGCTTGAGCCACTCCAATTCCCAAGAATAACCCTCAGCATCACATCCATGCCTTCCCTTTAGATCGTCCTGTGACTCCTGCCTCGCTGCCTGACTGTCTTTCCTGCTTTCCACAACCACCATGCTTCACTGGATTTATTCCCACTCCGTACTCAAGCCGGTGTTCCACTTTATCTTACAGGAGTGAAGTCCAGGGAGATAACTGATCAGACACTGCTAGAAATGTACTAAGACTAAGGGCGCAATATGTTAACACTTGTTATCACAAACATGGCTCTTAGAATAAATATTTAGGGATGGACGGGTGAAAGGCAATTGGGGTTCATAGCTTTACAATTTTGTCATCACCTGCACCCTTTAAGCATGGAAGATTAGACTTGGATAGAAGATGGACTTGGTCCTTATGATAGTAAATGCTAGAAAAAAATTATATATTGTGCCAGTGGACCTGTCTGCCTGATCAAACCCCCCCCCCGCTACATACAGGCAGCCATGGACAGTGAGCGGATTTGTGGGTTACTGCTCTGTGCCTGTGATCGGAAGGTCACCGGTCCGAATGCCATAGTTGGACTTTACTGCCGGGCCCTTCAGCGAGATGCATAATCTCAGCTGCTCCAGAGACTGGTTGATCCTGCTCTCTCACGTGTTTGGACAAAAGCACTTGCTAAATAAATAAATGCGAATGTTTATATACAGCATGGACTTCCACTCATGTGACCGATGCTTCTGGTCCATTTGCCAGAATGGTTCCAATAAGCAGCGTGATATCAGAGGACCGCTGATCTTGGATCTGGGGACGCAGCGACCCCCCCCCCCCCCCAGGGCTGTCTACCACTGCAGTCTGCCACCAGCTCTGCTGGATCGATGCACATGGAGGGCGGAGGGCCCTGGCTGACGCATCACCTACACAGTGGGGCCCCCCAGCAGCCTTCTGGCGATAAGGAAGCCTTTAGAATCTCGCCATTGAGATGTTTAAGAGCCACGGCGATGACAGACTCAATGGTGAGCTAAAGGAACAATAACAACAGGCAGCTGCCAGGAGCCCCCGTCTCTCCTAGAGCTGACAGTGGAACGGAAAAACACTCCCGTGTCCAACGGGGTGGGAGGGAGACTCCGAGGGAGCGAAGGAGGGGGAGACGAGGCAAGAGGATGAGGGAGGCGGAGAGAGGCATGCATATGCTAGCTTTATGAATGTCTCCTGCAGCACGCTGTGTGATATTCCCCCTGCAGGGTGAGCACTGCTCATGTGATCAACAAGCCTATATGAACCTGTTATTTTAGCCTCATGCTGCTGCTCCGCCGAAGCTCACCAGGTTACGGTACATGTGTCAGCTCCCTGCTCACGTCTGCCTTCGCAAAGGCCCACCGAGAGCAGCCACATTATACTGCCATAAACAGAGCCATAAATCACGGCTGACAAACTCATCTTAAGGAAGAGCTTCCTCTCTACACTCAGAGGTCACTTCCTCCCAGCACCTTACAAACACTTCTCTGGAGAGTGCTCTCCATCTCCCGAACATGCCTGCTTTCAGCACTTGGAGCGACTGACTGCGGAACCGCATCTGTAGAGCAGTTGAGAGACATTTGTGGCACCGGGGCACTTCGCTCGTCCGCCAAGCAGAGAAAAACATGACTGGATTTGTGGGTTGACACAGGAAAGCCTTTTTAAAAGAGAATAGACATCTCCATAGACATCAAATGAATAATCAGCATAAATATACAGGCAGGTAAACTGCAGTCGGTCTGGACTGCACTGTAGTATTCCGTGATTTCTGCCATCTTTGCAAACTCATCGCACTCCTTTCCAGATGCCTGCTTCCCACTTGAAGCCCAACACTAACAGCACTCACAGCACCCTCTACCAATGGACTGGGAACCGGGCTTTAACCCTGCCTCTAATACTCAGAGTCTTCATCTTTCTCTCACTTTCACCCCCCCAGTCCACAATCCTGCCTCCCTCTGCCCTACAATGTAGCCACAGGGCTGTCTGATGCCCGTGTTGGTATTTTATGAAAATGACCCTTAAGCTATGGAGACCCCGGGAGCGGCACCCCCTCGGGCCACCCTTCCCCTGCGCTGCAGCGCACTCGATCGGTGTCCGCCGCTGGGCGATTACCCCCCTCGGGCCAGCCTTCCCCTGCGCTGCAGCGCACTCGCTCGGTGTCCGCTGCTGGGCAGCACACATATAGACAATCACAAACCCTCCATGTGGGGAAACGAACAAAGCCCCCCGGTAAAGAGTCAGAGCGTTTCGCGTTTGGAAGATAAGTCGCTGGGGAATTTGTGTTTCCTCGGTAATGGTAGTCATTCCACTTAAGTTCCTGTCTCATCTGTGCACCAAATGTACCACAGCGAGCTGGATTCTGCGTTTCGTCTACAGTGCAAGCTGGTAGGAGATTACCGGCGACGTGACATGCAAATCCCTGTAAATTACTTCTGAGATGTTTAAATAATCTTTCTAAACATTTCACTAACAAGAAAAGACAGCCAAAAAAGTCGGTAATTAAAATATAATTAGGTCTAAGACTAACATTTTTGTGTTCTAAATACATATGTGGAAAGTGTTTTTCCTGCAAGAAAAATCAATCAGCAGTTCAATCAAAAGAGTATCTTACTTCCACTGGACCCCTATAGTACTTCAAATGTTTGCACTGGTCTGAAAATAGCTCTACATAAAATCGATTTATTAGCTACTTTCCATCCTGCTAACCTTAAGTTATGAGTCAACACATTATGTTTTCAGAAATATTAACTGTCTGCATATCAGCCGTATCACTGTTGTGAAGCCACCTCCAACACACCTTCTAGGTACCTGAGCATAGAACTGTAGGACAGCATCAGAAATACTGCCCTCTTGTGGCTGTAACAGTATGAGCCTGAAAACTCCAGCCCATACATGCTTCAAACAGCGCTGTAACGCAACAAGAGTGGTGTTCATTGCCACAGATGTGTCCCTGCACTGTGGTTTGGCATGAAAAGGAGAGTGACGGGAAGTCACTGGATTTTACAGCTGCGACTGGGCAAACACCAAACCAATTAACACAGTAACTGTACCCACGAAGAGAAGCACCCAGACAAGGGCTCAGATCATCACATGCACACAATAACACACAGTTCTTGTTTGAAGTGCAAATGAACCCAGCAAATAACCTTTTACTTTTAATGTGCTAGCAGATATCACTGTATTTAGCTGCAGGTTAACTGATTTTCAACAGGATCAGCTGCTAAACCACTGAGTAAAGGATCATCTTTGGTAGTACTGTACCGTCTAAATTACCAGCAATGTTTGCTATAAGCTTCCAGGTTTGAAACAGACATGGGCATAGACCGATTGAACAAGAGTTTCAGATTTAAAACGGCCTTAAGCCACGAATATCAAGACTTACAATAAACTCTTTACAGCACAGTCGTTTTATCCTCTGAAGAGTAAAAAGATATCTCAGTAGGTCACATCCAGATATGCTCTAGCATACAATTTTTTTGGAAGAAAAAAGGTTTCAAAAAAGTTCAAAAAGGTTTGAAGCCAATCGGAAGAAGAGCTGTAAGTTTAGCACAGAATTCAAATTGATATGCCTTCCTCCCAGAGCAAAAAGCCTATGCCCACTCAGGCTGGACAGAATCCAACGATTTTCAAAAGTATTCCGTGTATGTAGACTCAGCAATCCACAGTTCCAAGACAGACTTTGGTCCAAGCAGTGAATAATGCAGCCAAGCATGTTAACCTGACCATAAGAAGATCCTTATTTGTAAACCTTTGTTATGACCCGCAGGACGAATTCAGTTTTATTTAAAAGGATGGTGGGGTCTCAGTGTGAAGGTTCTGGTCTGCCTCTGGAGCATCTGCATCCAGGAAGCACCACAAGATCTATTTGGTCTGTCCAAAGAGGCAAACTGAAGAGTACAATTCCAAAAACTCAGTCCATTTCTCGTTGTTTCTGAGATGAGGCTGCCAATCAGAGGTGCTATAAAAGGGGGGGAAGTTAGGAAGATTCCAAGATCCCCTAAATCACAGAAGTCCTAAAAATTTTGGAACGTAATTGGATTGGTCTGGGTTAGGGGCCTGCAATGGGTTGGCGCCCCGTCCTGTGAATTCCCTGCCTTATGCCAGTAGCTTCTGGGATAGGGTCCAGGCCCCCCACAGCCATGAATAGGACAAGAGGGTTTAGAAAATGGATGGATGGGTTTGGGCCCAATATGATATGCTTTCATGGGGCCCAGAATACCTAGCGGTGCCCCTGTCACCCTTGAACAAAACTCACACAGTCCTCATGTAATCCAAAGAAGAACCTTCGTTAAAATTTCAAAACTCACCCAGTCTGCAAAAATGGCATTTACTTACGGACTTATCCTGTCCATGTACTGAGTGAGTCTTGGAATGAGAGGACACCCCAATTTGGGGTTAATGAGCAGGCATGCTTACTGCGCGGATCTCCACGTTACAACTGCAACATATCTAAGAAATGCGAAAAGCAGTGAGGTCCCGCCCCTTGTACTGGCTAGCCAATCACTGGGACTTCACCCCTCGTACCGGATAGCCAGTCACGTTTCCCATGAGAGATAGGGAGAAAACATGCCGCATCTTCCCCTGCCTTCCCTTTGTTTTCCCTCCTAGTGCACTTTCAGCTCACCTATATTGACTTTTCAGGCACTGGAGTGAGAGAGGAACTTTGTGCACTCAGCCCAGAGCGAGAGAGCGAGGGAGAGAGAGAGAAAGAGAGAGAGGGAGAGGGGGAGAGAGAGAGAGAGAGAGACCAGATGCCAAGTGTTTTTCAGAATGTAGCCTTTCTGGGCTGGGTCTCTTTCAGCACCGTCAGATTCTAGAAGCTGAGTGCTGCTGCTCAGTTGAGAAAAAATGTATTATTGAATCCTATCCCCCTGTGTTTGAATTGGATAGCAGTGAAAAACAGCCCAGAGCTTGCCCAGAGATTCAGATGCAGAACTTATCATGAAATTGGCTTTTTTTTTCTTCTTCCTCAGCTCATGAAAAATTTTATGATGCTGAAAAAAATATGGGGAAAAAAAAGACTATATTGCCAGCAGTGTTTGGACAGAGGGAGAAAAAATCAAGGTGTGAAGATGAAATATAGATGAGGGATCCTGGCAGTGGTGCTGCTGGGAGCAGAGCTGGTCACAGACATAAAACACCCTGCAACCAAATGATACTGTCACAGCCCCAGCTAACGGATGGGAAGGTGGATCCGGACAGGTGGAGGAGAGAGGAATCCGCCGTGCATGACAGCACGGCAAAAGTATGTCTAATGAGATGCGTGCGGCGTGGTGGCAGCACCTGCGAGACCCCGAGGGTGGTGGAAGGGTGCTGAGCCCGAATTATGCTCCCGAGCACCGATCAGCACTCTGAGCCAGCGGCTGACGGGACCAAGCCCCCGGGGATGCCTGTCAGTCATTGCTCCCCTTCCCTGGTACCAGACCTGCAGCCCAAACCAAGGCACTGCCCCCCCCCCCCTTTCTCCCCGAGATGCACCGAGCACGCTCCGATTCCACACCGCGTCGTGCCATATGAGAAACGCTCGCTCCCAGTCAAGTGAAAGTTTTGCTTCGAATCGAAAAACAGATGAAAATGAGCGCTCCAGAAACATAATCAATGCCATCTCCTGGCAGACACTCCCTCTGTCTCCCAGACACAACTCCAGGAGTTTAAAAGAATGAAAAAGATTGACAAGAGAAAGCATTGTTATAAATGGCTGCATTTTGCTTTTAATCGCCTCTGAGTTATTCCCCGCCTAGAATTACCGTACCAGTGAGAATTATGCAGGTCCCATGACTGACAAATAAAGGCATGATTTTCTTTCATTTTTTGTCTGATGCATTTGGCTTTTGTGCACTAGCTTAAAGCAACATTCGATATTAGGAAAAATGTAACAAATATATGAATGGCGATGAAGGAAATCTCTAAAATGAGAGCAGAGGTACATTCTTACCTTTCTCTACCGTCTGAAGAAGAGTGAGAAATATTTCTTGGTGTATCAGTGGAGGCTCAGGCAGGTTTCTTCTGTTTTTTCCTTCAAACTTCAGGAATTAAGGAGATGGAGGGAAAACACTAAAACGGGCAACGTCCTGCAATTTAGAGGAAATAAAATATCACACAGATGCAGGGGAAAAATGAAACGTTTTTATGACTGCAGGTGGGAGGTTTTTTTTTTTTCCTGTTTTGTTTTGTTTTTGTCTCTCGCTCTGGTGAAAACTTAGTCCGTGTTGCAAGGAGGGGAAAAAAAAACTGTTTTAAGTGTGGTCCTCTAGCCTGACTACAAGTTGATTTGTGAAGCACCTTCAGAATCACTGTGCTCACACTTGCTCATGGGTTAAAGTAGGAGGGAGAAAGTGGAGAGAGAGAGAGAAAGGAGCCGAGCGAGGCGGAGAGCGAGAGGGAGGAAGAGAGTGTCCAGGGCGCGTTTCGGAGGCAAGGTGCTGCGGCTGGCTCCGGGCTCAGTGAGAGGGGACGGTCCTCTCGCCCAGGCTTAGACAGGCACCTGGAAGATGCAGAGTCCCCTGTGCCTGCTTCTCCTTTCACTGACGCTGCCTTTCTGGGAGAGAGAGCGAGCTCCCAGACAGCACTGCTCCTTAGGCTGCTTTAATAGAAAAAGCAAATGCAGCCAGTGGTGAATGAGCGAATAAGGAGAGAGTTTCCACCTCAAACACAAACACTCTGCAAACAAACACAAACGCATTCAAAGACACACACACACACACACACACACACACACGTGCTCGCTCGCGCATAAGCACACGCCTACGAGCATGCACACAAAGAAACCTTTCCCACCATCTGGACACACTGGCACCGTAAAAGTATCCCCGATTTAGCTTTCCTGTACATTCCAATTCTGGCATTTTCTTAATAGTCTCAGAGAGCACATTCAGACGCACAGACAGTATGACACAGACACACACATGTACAGAGTAACGCACGGATAGATAGCGAGACACACACATTCAGACTAACACAAACCCACACACACACACACACCACATGCGGAAGGAAGCATTCTTCAGTACACTTTTTCAGCCATCTATTACATCATGGATTAAGACAGACAGATAGATAGATAGATAGATAGATAGATAGATGGATGGATGGATGGATGGATGGATGGATGGGTGGAAAGATAGATAAATGTATAAGTAACACACTAAGGTTGCTAAATATAAATTTCATTTGGGAATTTCATCACTAGGCTGAGGTGATGATACACGCATCTGTTTTAGAGCCATACACGGGCCCATGTGTTTTTTTGCCTCTTCTGCAGAAGGATCATGGCTTCTGTGGCATAGACAGCAGCAGTATTTGCTTGGAAGGCCATAAAAAAGCACCAAGACAGTTTCATACGCTTGGTAAACAATGCCTGTTGTGCATCAGACCCAGAGGAAGAGAGGCTTTGTGGGATCCCCCTGGTAACTCAAGGCTGATTCTCAGCGGCACGCTGGAGGCGGCATGCCGATTGTGGCCTGGGAATATCGCTGGGCGTCAGGTCGCACTTCTCATTTGTTGACGCGTTACACTGACAGTGCATTTCTCGACGCTGTTCAACAATGTAGCGTTAAACGCTCCGTGTCAACTTTCCAGTGCGTTTGACTCCAAGCCCCAGTAGAAAGGGTAATGTTTTGTGAGACCTGCGTTTTGTTGTCACTGCCAAAATGAAATAAGTACGGTGTAAATCCATTCTGCTTGCTGCTTAAGCTCACATTTTTTTAACGTTAAGCTAGTGTTTGTATCAGAAATTAGTCACCATGCTTCTCACTCATGGGATGGTAGAGGAGCCTCTTAGTCTTACCTGACGACCTCGGCTGTGTGACCACAGAGTGGTCCGTACCAACACAGACATTGCCGCCATTAATGAGGGACGGCCTCTTAGATCAGGTGATATTTACTTCATAAAAATTTAAAAAGGCTACATCTGATAACCAGAACACAACCCCTATTCTTACCATTGGCCCGCCTGAAAATCCAAGCTCTCCCCTGGGCTTCGACCAAGCAGACCGGCTACATTTCTGACAAAGCAGGTCATTGAGCACAAAGCGTGTTCTCCGCCGTTCGCCTTGAGCAGCCATCGCCGTTCGCATTGCATCCCTATCGCTCTCGTATCGCCAGCCACTAATTTGCGCTCGGAGGACTGGGGAGCCAGAGGTATGCGGGGGGCCTGACCGCACCGGCGTTCGCATGTCACTGTGGTCTGGAAATGGACCATGGAGCAGCGGCGCACTGGACCGGCGACAGGAAAGAGGGCCGCTTTTTACTGCCGGATCTACTGAGAGCGGGAACTGGCAGACGGAGCCATCTGATAGCGTGGCAATAAATTGCCAGCCAGGGTTAGAAACACAGACCAAGGGAAACAGAGCGAGAGACAGAGAGGGCAGGGTGAAAACACAAAATAAGACACAAGGCTAACTGTCATGCTTCTTAGTGTAGTGAGCTTTGTGCTGCTCAGCGTAACAGTTTAAGTTCAGCTTTTCTATTTTTAGCACTTTATTACCAAATTACAGTAATTTTTTTTTTTTACTTTTCCACTGAAAGTAATGTTTATCTTCAAATTAAAAGGCTCCGGGTAGACATCTAATGATAATCCTCTATTACTGATTCAATATGGCATCTTACTCAAGTCTGCCTCTTTTCGTTCAAGAGCACGGTCTTTCCAGAATGGCATGCTGGTGTAATGGCCATAATTGGGTCTGTAAAAAGCACGATTCATTCAAATGTTCAACTGGCATTTTTTTTTTTTTATACTTTTCTAAATGTATGCTTCCCGCTGACGAATGCTGCATAAAAATGGTTGGAAGATTTAAAAATGTAAAGAAAACCAGACCAAAATTTCACCAGCATGTGATTTTAATTCAATATTTTCTGGTCATAATTAGGTCTTGGGTAGTGCACTACTAGCAAAATAAGGATGTTTTAGATGTTTGTTTACCCAGAATGAGCAATAGCAACTATTGGTTGGAGGATGGCCAAAATGTTATGGTCCTAATATGTGCCGCTAATACATAACATAATTGCAATTACTGCAAACATGCGAACTACATCCCCATATAGGACAGTTTAGTACATAATTGAAATCAGAATAACAAAAATGTCATGTATTAAGAAATCTGGATGTGAGTAAAAGTTCAAACAATGGAGATATTTAAGGACACACTGGTAGAGACTGGAATTTGTGGCTCACATATTTATCTGATCTTAAACAACATGCAAAGAACAAAATGTAGCCTTGTTCACTCCAAATGTTTGGGTTTAATATATGAAATAAAGTGTGGAACATCGAAATCCCAATCTTGTCCATTTCATAAGCCACATCAAGTACCTATTTCTAGAATCCTTAATGACTTAAAATAAATATCCAGTGAAGTCAGCCCCACCAATACGCAATAACTGAATGGCTGCACTGAATGGATGTCATTTAGACATTTACAAGACAGAGTTTGCCAGGCCTTTGCTGATGATGTCATCAATGGGGGCCTTGTGCCTGTGTGTTTTGCCAGGTACATTTCTCAGTAACCGGATGTCATGGTAGTTCCATTCGGCCAGTAATGACTTTGTTTAAAAGGCGTCACTTGGGGGTGGAGGGTGTGTGGAGGGTAAGGGGCCCCTAGTCTCTTGCTAACTTTAGCCACAGGGTAGGACCTTTTCGATTGACACACCTTGGAAATTCGCTCACTCATACGTCTTTTCTGCTTTAGTGTTCCATGATCGAAAACCAACGCAAATAGGAATGTTTAATAAAGGGAACTCTATACCCTGACATCACACTTTGGGGTCTTTTTTTATTTTTTGTTTGTTGCTGAAAATAGGCTCTGACCCCACGCCCAGGTACTTAAATAGTCATACAGAGACTGTTGGATTCCCAGCGAGTGCCTTTGAATGTCAGCTGCAAACTAACAAGGCTGCCACTGTAAGATGGCATATCACTATAGTACTCCACTAGGGGCGCTATGCACCCTTTGTCATTTTACTGTTTCTCTGCAGAACAACTATGTACCTCCTCCCACTTAATCATCTACGCTGACTTGCACATTTCAAGCTGAAAGCAACAGTGAGGCTGAAATTTTTGTTCATTTTTTTGAGGATGCGAATTAGTTCAGCTTTCAGTTCAATGTTCATTAAAACCTGCCCAGATGTCGAATAAAAATACACAGAATCTGGGGGGGAAAAAAAACAGTTATTGTCAGTAATTTCCATAAACGAATAAAGATGTCAGCGCAATGTGAAACTAATTATGAAAAAAATAAAAACAGGGAGAATCATTTCATAATAGTTCCACTGCCTATTGTTACGAAGACGTGGAGACGGGAGCTTTTGGAAGGTCAGGGGTCATGTGAGGACAGGGTCTCCACAGCAGGCAGCTCCTGCAGACTCCTCTCATCCCTGGCAGCTCTGTCGCTGGCCTGCTTTAAATACCCGGCTTTATGTGGACGATCTCCCCCCACCTTCATCTGCTGTAACCTTCAATAGGAATGTCTGGCATTTGGGCAGAATGGGGCTAGTGCTGGTGGTCTTGGGGGGGGGGGGGGGGGGGGAGGTGGGGGGGAAAGGGGGGGGGGGGGGAAGGTGCTGCGGGCATCTAAGGTGATGGGGTGGTGGAATGGATGGGACACTAGGGAG
>JAODKM010000044.1:13937601-13948154 GCA_026780845.1 Petrocephalus sullivani | reverse complement strand
GAACAGAGCCCAGGGGCCCCACCAATCAGCCCCAACCAGCGGGGGGCGGGCGTGGGGAGGGGGGGGGGGGGGGGGAGGGGAGGGGGGGGGGGTTAGTTGAAATTGATATGAATTTCAGAAAGAAATTCCTCTCTTGGCATGTATTGGATACTGTCCAGGTGGAGCAGGCCACGCAGACGTGGAGGATATCAATGGGCAGCTGTGGAGGCACATCCACCTGACAGGCACTGTACCCACGGCCTTTGCAGCCAACGCTGAGGAAGGGTATACAGCTATAAGGGAGGAGGGGGGGGGGCTGATCCAGACAAGGGGGAAGGGGCTGCAATGTGACTTCTGTATAAAAGGGAAAAAAGGTTAGTAAACAAGAAAAGTTTCAGTTTTGAATTGGAGAGAAGAGGCGGCACTTCTAATCACTGTCTACAGGGCTGCGTCCGCATGTGTGAGATGCCCTGGGAGAGGTAGGCCGGCGACACGCAGACGTGCTCCATGCATCCCACCGCAGGAAGTGTCACTGCAGGCCTCACCTCAGAAGAAAGTGTTATCACAGTTAAACTAATGCAACAACCCAGGTGCTTAGCAGATACTTTAATCCAAAGCATTCTGCAAATTTCCCTTCCTGTATAGCAGAGGCTGAGTGAGATTTCTGGAAGGAGTCGTCAAAAAAGTTATAGGTGTGTCATTTTTAATTCCCATTTAATTGCAGTTGCCTTCAAGGCAATTTGGTAAAATTATACCCAGATTCTCCAGGCGTCCACATGTGCTCACTACGGCCACATCTTCCCCGTGCAGCGTATATTTAATCCTCTTCATCTGCAGTCTAACCAACTGTGCTGCATAGAAGCTAGTATTACATCAGTGGTGAGTTTAATGAGGTATTGCATCGACCAATCAAGATTAAGATTGAAACGGTCTTTAATATTACCCATAATGCATTAGTGTGTTAAGAATGTCCAGAAATGTGCCTCTAGGGGCGTTGGAAGGGCATGGCTACCCTGGCAGATTCAGGGGCCAGGCACTTTGGCCCTTGAATATGTTAAATTATAAGTATAATTTCAAAGGGGACATTTTAACAGGGGACCCAGAGTTTCTGTGTACAAGCCCTGCTTGCCTCACAGGCATGGAGAAATAAACCATATACATTGCTAATGCGGTTAAAATGCATGCAGTAAAACTATTTATGAAGTAAGATGGTGTTGGAGATAGCGGGCCTTGTTCCACAGAGTACAGTCCTTGTTTTGTTTTTCAGGGCGTGTAGGTCGCACATAACTATACAACAGTGCAAATGCACACTTCTCACTACATGCTGTATACTTTAGTAAGCTTAGGAATGCCTACCGACTTTATATGTTACTTTAATGTCTCATATGATTTGGTATATATAGTATACAAACATATTGGATATCAAGTCTATCTACGATTATGCAGAATACAGTTTAAAACAAGGCAGATTATTAAGAATCATCAATCCGAAAGCATCTTGTTTTGCCGATCATGTTTACATATCCGTAACGTTACGTATCAATTGAAGCAAACCTTTACCAAGGACTCTAATGACTGGGAGTCAGAGCTGTGAGTCCGAAAAAGGAGCGAACACTAAAAACATCTCAGCTGGATGGCAGACGTCAAATTCCTCGTTCGGCGTTTGTCTCCGTTACCACTAATATCAGCTTCCCGAATAATAACATCGTCGGGCCACTGACAGTGCCGTAAAAGGCAACGCTAGCGTGGAAGGGGCGAGGGCTGGTGGCTTTGTGTACCAGCAAAGGCTTAATCAGCCAAGATCGCGGGATGAAAGAATGCGGGGATTAATACAATGTAATTGTTTCCAGAAGGTGTACTCTATCATTCCCCATTCACGGGAGGATTCCAGGCTCTGCGGAGGAAAAGCAGATTTCTGCGGACAAAATTAAATAAACACACAACGATAGACAGGGGTAAATAAATCAGATGGCTTGTCTATGGAGCCGGGAGAATGGGGTGCAGACAGGCGTTCGGGAAATTCCGGCCGGGTCTAGCATTGTACCAATCCTCCCTTTCCTTCGTTTTATCAAAACATCCCTCCACAAACAAGTGTTTTCAAGGGAGCTGCATAGCCAGTAGCCCTCGAGCCGTGGTCAGTCATTTCACGAAGAAAATAACATTCCTACCAATAAATTAAACTGAGAGACCATTCACAAAAAGGGCTGGGCTGGGCTGATAAGGAATGCCTTCACACGGAGTTGTTAATCTTAAGATAACACAAGACAAATCAGCCTCATTTTCAGGCACATTCTGTCAAGCTGGACCCATTCTGGAGGAAATCAGAAACTTTAAAGGGAAGGGAGGGGGTGCCAGACTTTTCCTTTTACTCTTTTTTTTCTAACATTTTAAAATCTATTTTCATTTCAAAACAAGTCAGCATGACAGCAATTTCCCCTAGAGCAGGACACAACATTAACCCAAACAATCATTTTCTGATAATTCCAAGAGCATTCCATTAAAGACAAAGTAAATACTGATATTCAAAATATGCCAAACATTAATTTTCTGTGATTGTTAGGCTGATATGTAATACAGTCCATCTGTTTGTGCTCCGATTAGAGCTTCTACCACAAGATGGCGATATTCTGGTTTCATGACAGGAGAAAACAGTAGACTATTTTCCTAATTGAATTTAATGCTTTAGAGTCAAGAGTCAAGTAATATTAAATCACTGCAAGTTCTAATGCATGGCACAAAAGACTATGAATGACCAAATATGTGCAAGCAGTTATGAGATTCATACACTCAGTGGCCACGTTATTGTGAATACCTAGCTACTACTGGGAAGGTTCCACTTTTCCCTCCAGAACCATTTCAAGAAAGAATGCACTCCTTCCTTTTAGCTTTAATGAGTTTAGCCTCTCTCATCAATAAGGTATTTTCTGCCAAAGAAATACTATTGACTGGATCGACAAGAATCATGTTCGAGTTTACGTAGATAATGCATCCTAGGTACACTAATGCTTAGTTGGATAGTAACTCTAGAATGCTCAAGAACTGCATTGCTTTCAGACAATTTGCATCTTCATTCTTCTGCAAATCAGGCAGTGTCTAAGAGGACTTAACTTTCAGAGACTGTCTGGGTTACATAAAACCTGAAGCACCTTCGGAGACACTAGTTAGCCCTGTTTTGTGAAACCCCACAGCCCATTCCCAAGTCGCTGGAAATCCCCTCTCCCACCAGGTTTCCCATCAGGTCTTTACATTTTAACATTGAGGAATCACTTCAAAAGTTCTCAAAGAGAGACAAGACGATGTGAATCTCCAATAAAGCTAAAGATGGTCACATGACCAAAAAAAACACTACTGTAACAAAAAACCAGGGTAGCAGGTAGTGTAGTATCCATCCATCCATCCATCCATCAACTTACCTTGGTCTGGGGCAGTCTGCAGTAACAACTACAAAACAGGGCGTCATCAGGGGAATTGCTGTATGGCTGGACAATGTAGTTAACCTAAATTACAGTTGGCTTCTTCCAGTTGCGTAAACAAATGCATGAACACCCCTCTCTAGATAAGCATCTGCTTAGGATACAAAAGACTTGGCTTTTGCTGTGTGATCTTAAATAATTGCAATAGGGGATATGGATCTGAATAACACAGAATTCCTACAGGCGTTTGTTTAATGTTTATCACAGTGAGTTGTGCTGTTCTTCAGTTAAATAAGTCATAATAGAGAGATACCGGCATGGCAACAGAGAATATTTTTTAATGAAAATGATACTTGACCAGAATATAAAAAAACAAAATCCCTATTGTTTATAATGAGTGACAGGTGACAGACGACAGAGCTAAGGTAACACCAACTCAAGATTAACTACTACATAACTACATTAAAATGGAAATCATGTTTTTCAAATAACATCTAGTACTCTGTAATGCCTGGTATTTAGCTAGTAGACAGCATCTATAAATACACAAAGACGGTCTGAACTAACTAGAGACACTATTCACAAAACCCAAAAAAACATTGGCCTGCAACAATAAAAAACATGGATTCACACGCCAAAAATAGATGCCAGACCTCGGAAAGGCCAAGTGCGAAATGCAGAGACCACCTACAGTGGAAGTGATTCAGGTCTCTTAGCTAACTGCAATAATCTTGGAAGTGTACACCATAGTTTCCAAAATGGTTCTTTTTTGTCCCCTTATTGTGTAAGATTCCATCCTCATTGACGTTATGATGAGGCTCAAAGAGCTACTTGGATTGTATGACTGAATGAGGCTGTAGATATGGGACGGCCAAGCATACACATTTATTCTCTGTGCCTCCCACTACGGCTAGCCATCGGCTAAGCTTTTGTGTTTTGAGACAAGTGGGGAAACAGTAGTGTTGGATCAGCATCCCTGCCAAATGACACATGGACTAAACTTGCCGTTTTCATGTGTGCTAACATGTCTCTTTGGATTGACAAGGGAGTGAGATGGAACGAAAAGATAAACGGTAAACAAATTTGTGAACCAAAACAAACAAATAAATAAACAAATAAATTAAATCGAGGCTATAACTCAGATCAGTCCTGTTCTAAAAATGGAGGCCTTCAAACCACAGAGTTGGGTCGTCTATAAGACAGATCTGTGAGGAACAGGGTAACAGAGCCCTCCGGGGTTGTGATTTAGCGAATTCCTCGATAAGTATCTCTCAGTCTGGAGGTTCATAATCCCCCCATTCTTCCAGTTCCCTTCCCCTTCTTGTTTTTTATCTCTTGTGGCGTCTCGTGCATTGCCATATTCCCCCTGAACTATTTGTCTCGTATTATGATTCTCCTGACCCTTCAGGATTCTCATGGCCGCCAAAGAGCTCCTCTGCCTTTCCTGTTGATATTAGTATCGTCTTGCCAGGGTCCTCCAGCACTCACTGTCAGCTGAAGGCCTGAAGGGTCAGTCTTTCTACATCTTTTACAACAAAATGGAAAGATTTCCAGGGTTGCAGGTATGGACTAAAGCCAATACACTGCAATTATATCCTCAAACTAGACAGTGAATCTGATTTGAATACAAACATATTGGTTTGTTTAATGATGGTTTATAGGGACACAAGGCAAAGACTAAGAGTCGGTTAACAATATAGAATATCTATCATGAACTATATAAAATCAGAAATAACCTTATCCCCATATGTCAATCCTGTGACATGTATACAGTATATACACTGTGACTTTTTTTTCCAAACATGGTATTTTGCTAAATGTCAGGGGTCCAAAGTACTTTAAGCCATATCCAACACTGCCAATCCTCAATACAGACACTAGCAGCTATTTGGTGTGGATTTTGGGCTGTACTGGGTAAATCATTTTTTTTTTTGTACATGCTGTCACTTTCTCGTGGGAAGAGAAATGTTTGTGGAACACTTTTGTAAGCATTTTTCAGCTAACTCAATGAGCACTTTTCACTGCAATTTAACGTGAATGAAGAAATTTATCACGGAGCACTTGGGGGATTAAGAGTAATGGCAGATGGTTTATAAAACTGTATGGGTGCATTTCAGCACTTTATAATTCAGGCTTAAAGGCAAAAAGTTTTAAGTTTTCATATTTCAAATGTTGCCTCTTCGCCTTTATACTATTGCAAGGGATTAATTTGTTTCAACAAGTTTATTTTAACAGACTTAAATATCACAGTTTCATGAAGGACAAAGCTAATGTAAAAATGAATCTCAAAGCCTTTGGACCTTAGCTTACTTACCTCTGCTGGTAATTACAGTGCACTTCTCTCCCATTTGAGTATATTTTAGTTTTTGTCCAAATCTCTTTGAACCAAATGAGAACAAACTGGGCTGGTAGTTTATGGGGTTTTTTTTCTACCTGGTGGAAATCAAGTTCTTTACACGCTTAAGATTCTTGCCTTTTTTGTTTAGTTAATATTGCCCCTTTATTTGGGCAGCGCGAATATAGCAATATGTCATCTCAGTTGTTACTTTACAAGGGCTTTTGTAACACTTTATATGACGAACAGGAAGAAATGATGTGGCTTCATATCTCTGTTTTAAACACTGAAGCCAAGACTGCCTTTATTAAATATAGCGATGATTTTAGCATGCATAATAAGTATATATAAGCATATCTACAGCAGTATATATAAGCATGTATCATAATAATTTTGGTATAAGAGATTTCAAAACAAATTCACCTGGAGTCTGTATATTTTTTTTCCCAGGAGTAATTTTATGGATGAACAGTGGTTGTGATGTTATGGCAAATTATATATGTAGGCATGGATGTAATGCTGATAAGCGGCAGGCTCAGTCCTGGTCCAAGCTGTCTTTGGTGAAGGAACCAAACAGAGGGTCTCTGAGGTTTGGCATTGAAATGGTAGCTCAACAGTGATGCCATCTCAGCCCCGGCATCATGCGGAGACCACCCTTGACTTGACTCACCACCAACATCCTCATCTGCTGGGCACATGTCTGCTCTGAATGGCAGAAGGCCGGGTACGGGACTATGCATTGTGGCTACTATTGGTATCCACCCACAGAAGGCTTAATATATTTTATGGAGCTTTATGGAGTTTTAGGAAGCCGACCACTGCCTCAGTCAAACCTCAGTCTACCCCCACTTCATCATTACCTTATTAGCTCTGCAGACTCAGCTGAGGAAGTATAAAATAATTAATTAGGCAACCAGCACTTCACAGGCAATTTAAGTTCAACTTACTTACATCAGTAGTTGCCTAATTGGTCTGTTTGTGCTGATAAAACCTTAATGAGTCTTTAACCCATATTAGTCAAGAGTAATCTGTAGCTATATTCTTAAATCTTTAAATTAATCTTTAAGTCCATAGTTCACAGTCTGACCGTTGAAATGCATTGAAATTACCCATTAAAATTATAATAAAATAAGATGGGCTAAGCTAACTTTTCGTTGCTTATCACAAGAAATACATAAATCACTCAAATATAATTGTTCTATCAAAAAAAAAACCTTAAACTCATAGTGCTTCTGAATGACATGATAAGAAAGACTGAAAGCCCATGTAGCTGCAGTGCTACTGGACTATCTGGAGGAGATCAGCTAATTGCAAATACAGGCTGTGACTAATCCAGAGGATGTGAGCACCTGGTCCACATAGTTTCTGTACGCTTGTGTACATGAGGTTTAAAGGGGTGTTTTAGGGAAATCCAAATTCAAGCAGCTCCTGTGCAGGCTAATATTGTTGCCCCCCCTCCACAGAACATGTGTTTTTGGCACGGTTAAACTGGAGGCAGGCATTCTTCCCACTGTCACAGATCAACTGCTCCCGAGTCTCATTCTGAAGGCCCCTCACTATGGCCCGAAACCCAGCATTGCTCATCAACCACCTGGCTTACAGTGCCATGACAGTTCCATGCGCGACGACACTCGGGGGACCACTTAGACCACCAATTAGGGCAGCCGACACCCGAAAAAGACGACGAGAATTATTCACGCTAAGTTACATATTGAATTAGTGCTTGGGTCTAGTAATGTTATGGAAGTGGCATTGGACTGCAGTTTAGGCTAAGCTGGGCAGCTCATGGTCAGATAAGCAGATTACGCTGGACAAAACTCAGGCTTTCATATAAACAATTATTGTAAGATCAGAAGGCTCAGAAACAGCAGGACCTCAGCAACAAAGGAATAATGAAACTTCCATATGTCTATCTGCTCACAAACCGAAAACCAGGTGAGCAAAAATACTGACAGTATTAAATACCCTAAGGCAGCACTCAAGCATGTAAATTTGTTTTGTATATAGATTCTTGTACATGTAAATATTGAATGCTTTCAAAAACACAGCGCACATATACAGATATTTTTTTTAACTAAAAGCAGATACTCATGAATACCAGCTACCTTGCCTGCATTACCTTGCTAACTGTTCCTTTCTTTTCTATGTGCAAGTTTGACTTTTTTATAGATATTTTTTTCCTTTAGCCTTTTCTTTAGTTCTTATATTAACGCAGATCACTTAGCCCAGGAGATTAGGTTGCATAGCAAAACTATGATGGTGTGTGTGTGTATCAATCAGTATGTTGCATAGCGTGAAAGTCCTTTCTCTGTTGAGTTGAGGTCCATCAGTCATGCTTACTAAGACACTTGGCTCTGAGAAAGTTCACACACGAGGGGACCCAGTTCCATGCTTGATTTCTCATGAGGGCAATCTAGTCTGGATCGTCTGCCCCAAGACAATGACCCCATCAAGTCTTTCACTCATCTCACTGTATTCCTATCTACTTTGGAGACCCATTCAGTCGTCCACCATCCTGGACGACTGAATGGGCGGTTCTCTTGCCAGTTACATAACTTGCAGTGACTTGGGTAACCCTTCGTTGTAAAGGATCCTGTTAATCTCCAGCCGTGCTGTAATCTCTGGTTGGTGCACGTGCGGGGGAAGGCTGCAGGCCTTTGTGTTCCTCATGCAGGCAGCGTGTGGCAGAAACTGGGGTTGTGTGTCTCGGTTAGGGTGACGACTGAGGATTCAGGAGACACCCGGGCATTCTGAAATGCTACCGGGTGGTCCAGGAAAATAAACGTCTTTTATTATGCTGGCCAACAAGAACGCGCTTCTTTCCAGCAGGTTATTTTCATATGCAAATCAAAGGAAAGTGTTTCGCTTTTGCTGTTTATTGTTACTGGATGTGTGAGGCTGGGTGGATTAATACACCAGATAATACTACTGCTTTGTGTGTGAGAATAACCACCTTTCCCCTCAAGCTCAACAACTGTACAAGTTTTAAGCACAGTGTTTTAGATTTCTGAAGGAAACTGTTCATTACTTCAAGAAAGAAAAAAAGTCAGTTACAGTAAAACAATGGCGCCCTTGAATTCAGTTGTTCCCCATTTCGTACGTAATGATATCTAGATTAAATACAATATTATTTTTGGCTAATGTGAGGCAGTCCGATTTCCGATGCTTGCTTTTGAGGTATATGTGAAGAAGGGCTTACTGGAAAACCGCCAGTCTCACCAGACAGTTGTGGGAATGGCTGCAGGAAATAATTACAACAAAACAGAATGAACTGGTGAGCGTTCAGACTGGAAACCCACAGAATGAGAGAAAGTTCTGAGTAAGTAGCAGACATGTATCAAATATGAAGTACGAAGCTGATCCACTGTCCTCTCGTCCAAGCCTACAATAAATTGAAGAGCACTGGATCATAACATAGCTTTACCCCCTCACATCTGATCTTGCTGAGGAAATGCAATCATGTTTAAGATCTACAGAGAGAGGAGGGGGGCTGAATCTCTCATCATTCACCAAAGTCAACAAGACAGCATTCCTGGTAGGCATTGTGGATATTCTTGAAAGGGACCTATTCCCCCAACTTACGAAGAGAGGGGGATATGCAGAGAGGAGAATGGGTTTCCCAATGGGCTGTTGTACAAATAATAAATTGTAACCACATTTGGTGAATTTCTCCAGGCTCTGGGGCCTTAGTGAGAATGTGACATTTTGAGTGGGTGTCAGGGAAATTTTCAGCTAACATGATATAGGCTTTGCGGAGTTGGGACATGGTGTATGTTTGAGGTTCCCCGCTGCACGGAGAGCCCCACCCATTGGCTCGGGGTGTCTGCTTACACTGCCCTGTATCTCACATGCTTGGGCCGAACAAGAGAGCTAAATCTCCCCTTTAGTGCCACTTCCACACTCGAAGCACTCAGGTGTTCCTTCTGTCCGACTACGGTATGTAGTGAGACGAGAAAAGCAAGAGACTGAGGAGAAGAAATATTGTGGGGAAAATGCTTCCCTAAACCTGCCAAAAAGAACCAATGAGAAGTCTGGCTCTCACTTTTGTGGTCAGAACAGCCGAAATTTTGCTTAAATCTCTAGCCCACAGTGGTGAGCCTAAAAGGTTCTCTCATTAGTAGCTCAGAAGTAAAGCACACGGGTTAGAATCGAGTAAGGAGTGGGCGCATAAAGTCTCTGAAAGCTCCATTTCTGTCTCCAGTTCTGATGTCTGTTTTACAAAAAAATAACAAAAAGCACACCAACAGACCGAAGGTAATGTTTCAAGTTTTAAACGGGAGGAATGTCTGCATTTCTCGAGTGGTGTTTTAGGACCCAAAGGGCTTGTGCTAGACGTTACAAGCTGGCAGGAAGAATGGCACAGACGAAACAGAGAGAAAAAAGAACACATTGCAGTGTGGGGTCCGAGTTAGTGGCTAATTATAGAATCAGTGGAAAAAAGTCATAGACGTCCACCTCAAATGCGGCTATTAAGTTTTTCCCCCATTAAACAAAATGTAAAAGTAAATGTGTGTTTTCAATACAAAGTTGGTAAGTATAAGATGAGAAAAGAGCTGTAACCATCCGAAAGCTGAAGAACACATTACTCCCCTGATCCTGGTGTTCCAAGGTTATATTGTTAGAGCAATGCATTTGTTTTTATTTAGTTTCATGCTGGGGAGCTGGGGGTGGCACTATAATGGGATTAAACCACTTGTAGTCTTTATATCGTCTATATATTAGGGCTGTCAAAATTGACGCGTTGACGCTGATTAATCCAGCATCGTGATTAATCTGATTAAAAATATGAACGCATTTAACCCATCTGCAGCGCAGAATGACTCAAA
>JAODKM010000044.1:13876621-13922159 GCA_026780845.1 Petrocephalus sullivani | reverse complement strand
TTTTTTCTTTTTTTTTTTTCGTTCTTTTTTTGTTTCTTGTTGGGTTCGCGCGGTGCGCTCGGGGGGGGGGGGGGGGGGGGGGGGGGGGGGGGGGGGGGGGGGGGGGGCGTGTGGCCCGGTGGGTAAAGCCTAACTGGAATTAGAAGGTTGCTGATTCAAATAGGGCTGCCTATAGCCCCTTGCGGACAAACCAAGAGCCCCTTCAGGTTTGTCAGGCACTTGCCACATTCTGTGGGACTTCTTTAGTTTAAATACTATTGGTGTGGCTTGGAATGGGTGATGAATTAAGCATCTAGAGAAGTGGAGCACTACATTATAAAAAAGCGAGACAGCCAAACATCGATGTCTGTCATGTCATTGCCAAGGACAAACAACCTGATCTACGAGTTTATGCCAGATGCACAATAAGCGTCAACACTTCGTGAAGGTGACAATAAGTGTAAGAAATACATTTATCTGCCATTCCATGATGAAATTTACTACAGTATACTGAAATCTTATGTTAAGGGTAATATCATACAACAAAATCATACATTCTAGCATACATGAAGTCTGCATTCCTTCTCAGATTTCCATATTCCAATTTAGAAGTTCTCTAATTTTTGATTCTAATTGTATTCTAAACAGCAGAATGATCATTTATTTGGACGGGCTGTTGCTTAGCAGCCAAGGAAAGCAAGAATTCACGGCTGCCTCAGCAAACGCGGTGATTAAAATGATTTGCAGTCGCATTCTGGGTTAAAATTACAGCGGAAATATTTGTACGAAAGCCATCCATTGCCATGCATTACCCCAGACATGTTTGCAAGCCTGCAGAGGATGAGAGGCGCGGAGGGCGGCTGAGTGAGGCCCGGGGGGGCAAAGAGAAGGAAAAGGCTGGACATCCTGAAAAGGTCGATCAGGGATGCTTTTTTTTTTATTCTTTTTTTTTCGGTAAACCATTTGTTTGTGGAGGGCACGCCATGCCTACCTCCCCTTCTCTAAGTTCCCGTTCACGCCTGACGACTTTCCCCGCAGAGGGAAACCTGAGTCACCTCCTGGTTGCCAAAAAAAAAGAAAAAAAAAAGAGGAATTTAATTTATTTATTTATTTATCGGACTCAGTTATTTATTTATTTTGGGGCATAATGGACTCGGTTGTACCAGACAGAGAGATAGGTAACCAAAGCTTTGGAGATAAGGCGGGGATAAAGGGATGAGTCCTGAGCGAGACTCGGGGGGGGGGCGAGGGGGGTGTCACTGTAGGTGAATGGGCAAGATAGGCATTCTGCTGTCGCTCAGGTTACACTCAGAGGAGAAAAGGAGAGAGAGGCGGCCTGCCTGTCTGGTGTCGGCGACTCTGTGAAGCCCCCCCCCCCCCCCGTACGCGGGTGCTTTGTCAGAGCAGCAACAGCAGTAACTGTCCTCATTAGCGCTGGCCCATAAATTCGGCCGGCGTGCGTAACGAGCCCCCCCGCCCCCAGCAAACGCAGCGTGCATAACCACACTCTATAAAAGTTCATCCCGAGCGCCAACGTCTTTTCACACTCCACTGACTTCTGCTTCCAGCGGCCGCAGTGAAGGCCAGATGGAATACGCTTTCGGGGGGGTACATCTTCCAGAGGTTCCTTCTTTTATTTCCATTTTCGATGTAAATCTGTTAAACGGCCCTTCTAGAGGACACCCTCCCGCCAACACGAATCTGCACTAGTTTGTACGGGGCAGTCGAAAGCCAACACACCGCTGGATCTTCTACCCCAGGTTGACCCAGCCCGTTAGTGACGCCCAAACGGGGCCTTGAAGACAGTGTGCAGAAGGCTAGCAGCCTCCAAACCCAAGCTGATGCACCTGAATCCACAATAGAATAGCTGACAAAATACAGAGGCACATTCTCAAAGTCTCCATATAACATTTCATTCCGCTGCTATCCAAAGAGATAACCGTTACTTATTTTGGACTCTTCAGCCATTTTTTGTATCAGATTGGTAGAGTTATAAAGGTATTTGTCCTTTATGAAATACTTCATTTCATTGACCACTTCATTACCCCCTACTTCTAAATACATGAATGTATGCAAGTACTAAAACGTCCTTTTTCTTTCATAAAAAGGAACTACCTTTTGTACCAAGTTCCACATGCTTCTACTCCATTATATTATGCTACATTTCAAGTCTTTACATTTGGTCTTTGCTTCCACAGAATACAGAAAATTCCGGGCAAGACATTAAAAAAGCATACGTTTTTATCTAAAGTGTCATACAATTGAGAACGCGGGGTTAGCTATTTCCGAGAGCATTCGGGCTCAAGGTCCAACAGTGCAATTACTCTGGCAACCCGGGGATTTGGATTGAGAACCTCCCTATCACAGGCCCAGAGGCCTGACCTGCTGGACTGCACTCTGCCCAGCTACATAGAGAGGGTGTGACTCAGGTCCCGAACAGGGTGCCTATACCACTGCCCATTGCCTGCCCAGCGCTGCCTAGCAACCACATCCAAAAAACTACCGTGACTGGGAAAGGGGACCATCAGAGCCACCCCACAGTTCGGATGAAGGAACTATTTTTGGCAGTGAGTGGAAGCGGGGATATTGCAAAACCTTCTGTTATATAAAACTGCCAGTATATCCCAAACAAGGTTAATGTCTGATTATAATCAATGAAGCAAAGCCAAGCCCTATATGGTAGATGGATCATGTTTTTAAACATGGGCAGCACCGAGGGGTGGAGGGTACTTTTTTTAACATTACATTTAGACTTTTACAATCACCGTCACTGTGTTATGATGCGTGACAAATTCTGGGCTAAGCTCCGGATATCCTCTCAGCCTAGAAGTGCCCCAACTATCAAATACAGCACAAGGGCGAAATTCTAGGCCACTAAGGTCACTTATGAATGACATATTATTTGAATGTGACACTGTTGCGATGGAGCTGAATGCCAAACTTGCTGAAGACTGTAATACTGAACATGATATTGAATCAATACTGCCAGAGGAATTTTCTCTTTCCAGTTACAGGTTTTGCAGAAGTATTTTAACTGCCTGTTACAGTTTCCAGCTTGTCTTTAGGATGAGAGTGATGTGAGGAAGCAAGCTTGGATTCCATAAAACACTCCCCATAAAAACGTCCTAAAATCGATGCTGTGCACCTGGCTAAATATTATCTCAGTGATGCTTTGGGGACATCAGAGAAAGTATGTTCAAAAACAAGTTGTGCTGTTGGAAGCACTTGCTCGGGGTAAAGAGATTCTTTTGAAAGCCCTTTGTCAGGCAACCATGACTTTCGCTTGGGTCAACAAACCAAGGCGTTGTAACAGACATTTTAATTGGTCTTAACCGTGCTAAAAACCACTAAAGGTGGTTTCACTGCAGCTGCCCGCAGAGGATGACTGAGAGCCTCAGAATGGGGCGCGGGTGTGAGCACTTCCGCGTACAAAGCTGCGGCCTTGCAGAAATGGTGACACGGCTGTCCTGGGAGAGGGAGCTGATCCTGGGAGAGGGAACAGCCGCCCAAGAGAGTCGCTTGGCCTACCCGCTCTTTGTTAGCAATATTTATATACTGGACAGAGTCAGCTTTCCAGTTCCCTTCCTGTCCCATTCCACTCCCAGTTACAGGCTGGGGAGGGTGACATGGCAGAGATGGGAAGGACTGCAGAGGCCCAGAGATTACCGGTTATATGAGAGGCTCTGGCCTGTGATCCTGTCATAATGCGAGGCAAACAGGTCAGACAGGAAATCCAACATCCCTGCTGTAATAATATTATCTCCTGAAGCGTGAACAGCTGAGGAGGAAACCTAAGTATTCCACAATATTAGATTATTCAGGGTGAAATAAGTCTTTTAAAAATGGAAGCAAAATAACGTTTTTTGCCAGGTATATTACATAGTATATGGAATTTGCATTTGGTCCTGCACAAGATAAAAATAACTGGCATTACAATAACTGCTAATTAATTGCTAAATTAATATAAATGTAATTGAGAGGCATTACACTCTACAAAATACAACACATACAAATACAACCCATTTAATGAAGCAAACAGAGGTATAGATGCACCTGTGTGCACATGATCATAAACGCAGTCCAAGTGTGATTGGGGGTTTAGGGGCATGGATTGTTATAGTGCTGCCTGTTCACGGAGAAGCTCTTCAAGCGCCATTTGTTCCGTTTCTTATGGATCTGTAGCGTTTTCTAGAAGAGTGTCCAAACATGAGGTAGTGCAGCGGTTGAAATGGGTCAACGGCATTTGCTTGGCCAAGGGCATGCTTCCTAACTGTGGGGTCATGCAGGTTCTCAAAGGAAGAAGGTAGTGCGAAGCAGACAGTCGTGGACATGACGATGTTTCCACCGATGACTCCGTGGAATTGCACCAGGATCAGCGGGGGGCGTGCTTTAGCGTTTGGCATGAGGCACACCCATGCAGCTGGGATGTCTTCGCGGTGGTTCTGATGCCAGTGAACATGGTGTACAGAAGTTTATAGGACTCAGCCACTTCCCTGCCTGCCTCATTGGTTTCTAAGATGGGGTGTCTGCTGAAGAAATAAATGATTTTTCCAACTTTTTGGATGGCATCAAGCTTATAGCTTTTATTGGCATATAAATATTACATGATCCTTGCCTGTGTAATGTCGCAAAAAATGTTCAAACCCACTAATATAGAGTTAGTTTTGCTCAACAAAAGGCATCTGCAGTTTGGGGGGGGAATGAAATATGAAAATTAAACCAATTCTTCTGATCCTAGCGTATAGGCCTGGAGAGGCTCTAGGACATAGTACACAACCGTGTTAACTGTCAACTGAACCTAAATTTACCCATTGTCTTTAAAATCTTGAGATTAGGGAGAGAATTCATGACAGATTTAAGGTAGGGAATCAAAAATTCAAATGGTTGTCATGGTAACATATTTAAAGTTCTTGCAATCTGAGGTCTATGTGATGGGTTTTGTACTTTTCCTTAAAATAATTTGAAGCAGGGAGGAACAATGCAGAGGGGCGGACTGTTCAGCACGATGTTTTATTGTATGCAGGGGGGTCAGGTCGAGGTAGCCGCATTCCTGTACTTCAGTTATTCCGTGCAGACAGTGTGTTCTTCTGTGAGTGGCTGGTGATCCATCCCAAACATTCAGTAGCTTAACCCAAATGAAAATTATCTAAAGTCTGTCACATAAAAACCAGAGAAAAATCTTGGCTGGTGCATGTAGGCATGTTCCCTACATGCACTCATCTACCCAAACTGCTAAGCAAGGGTCTATCTTAGGAAGCTCTGGGGACCCCAGATAGGGACACCAGGCCTTGACAGGCTACACACACATAACGCCATATGTACAAATGTCACATTCAAAGAGCAAATTTCCAAACCTCAGCCCATGGGATATGTGAACAAGATACATTCATAAGTTATCATTTATGTGTATGTAGCAAGTTTTACAAAAATGTAATGAACACTCTTTGTTGGATTACATGGGGACTGAGTGCATTTTGGTTCCTGGTACAGAAACATACAGTATGATGATTCAGCCTGACTTGATGTCATTGGTGGCCTCATCTTAAACAGATCAAAGAATGACATGAGTGAGTTTTGGAAATTTCTGCTTCGTTTGACTTTTCACGGGTATTGTAATTCAAATGAAAGATGTAGAAGTTTCATTTAGGTTCAATGTGCACACAGAGATGCAGATATGGAGATGAAGTGCGGCACATATGCGTGCCCTGAACCTCGCAGTCTGCTTTTGCATCCCGTCTGCACATTGCAAGGGAGGCTGTGTCGTGCTCCTAATCTGCGGGCTGCGGGAATGTTAGCAATTTCCTACTTTTAACATTTATTTCTTCGGCAGGAAGGCAATGTGTTTTGCATACAAGTAGAGCTGGAAGGAATGGAGTTCGTCATGCCTTTCCGTAGCACGGAGCGTTAGCATTTATTTATTTCTTTGATTACCAAGCAAAAGGAATTTCAGAAAAGCCCCGCCCACCTATTGCCAGGCTGGAGCTAGCAGAAAGCTACTTGCTGTTTGATCACCAACCCTTTCTGTGACGCTTTCCAAGACCCTGCAAAGGCCTCCACTGTTACCACTCAGCTCTTCCTTTTTGCTTTCATAGAAGAAATATCCGAATGGGAACCAATGGTCCAGGTTTTAAAATATTTTGATAAAAACCCAGACTACTTTAACCACCCAGCACACGCCACAATAGTTATTCTTAATCAAAATAACACATACTGTAATACAAAAAAACAATGAACACCCCAAAAAACCTCAAACCCATAAATTCAGTTTGTCTCAGGAGGTTTTGGATAGTGATTTAAGCAGCAAATCCCAAGAAACCCTCAAACAAATACACGCATGTGGAATAATATGTACATGATGTAAATGTATGAGCCCTCCAAACACAGAAATACAGAACTCCCAGATCCCTATTCATCGCTTACGTTCTGAAAATGCACGCAGCGCTAAACTAATAATGACATAGTGTTATGTTAAAAATGTACTTGACAAATTCAGCATTAATGTTGCATTTACTAAAGTTCTGCATTGCCCGGAGGTGGATATACTACATTAGTGGCTCGGTGGTGTGTTGTGTATCTCAGTGGGCGGGGAGGCTGGGTCTCTACTGGGAAGCAGATTGACTCCCAGATTGATCCTGGAGTGGGCAGAACGATGGGTCCTTGAGTAAGACCCGTAACCCACCTACTGCTCTAGACACTGGCTGGGCCAGCTTTGGATAAAAAGCATCTGCTAAGTGAATAAAAATGTAATTGAAAATGCTAATTAAGTGAACTTGAAATGTATGAGGAAATACTGTAGCAGTGAAGTAGAGCTGTAAGGCTGCGATTAGCTGAGGTCTGGGATGGATCCCTCTCAGAGGCCTTCATACAGCAGACCTGGCCAGTTCCCAGCGACACGTCTCTGTCCCAGGTCCTTCGTACACACCTAAGGAGCCGGAGCTATCGCTCATTCGGGCTCCTTTTCCTTATGCCAACTGCAATGTGAGCGACGAGGCGTCCGGAGGAAGCGCGCCGTCGGGTGAGGAAACGCCGCTGACCCCTTTTATCCGGTTGCAGTACTTCACCTAAAGACATTCTTCTAGAAAAGTCGACAGATCCATAAGAAACAGAACTAACGGCACTTCAGGTTCCGAGGAGTCAAATGCAGTCCTCCGGTTCCCTTCAAAATTGGAATCGGCACAAAGAATAAAAATAAAAACAGAGGAACCGATCATTTAACACTAACACGCGGCGCGGGGCCGAGAAACTTCTTCTTTACTGTGATATTATGCTGTTTTCAGGCTTATTCAAACTCCCCATATGATTCCTCATCCTTGTGTCCTTAAATTACAGCCCAGTACAATCCAGCTATGAAATGAGCGTGTAACTCAGGGATCTGCCACTTGTGTGCCATTCTTTCTCACAACAACAGCACCATCACACACTCTGCCGGATAAATGGAGGCCCTGTTCATATTATAGGGGAGTGGCTCACTGGACTGGAAACTTGCTGGGTCAAACCCTGGCAGAGTAGTCACATGTCCATGGGCTCTTGATAAAGGCCCTTAATACCCCCTACCCACCTCCAGGGGTGCCACACGTAGGCTGACCCTGCACTGTGAACCCCCAAGCTATGGGGTCAGCCAAGTGAAGAATGCGCAAATGGCCAACAAAGGATTTTTCATTTAAAGGTAATGTGACCCCTTCAGGATTTAACAAAAGGGAACAGAATTAATCACTTGTAACCAACTACTAACCACAAGCCCCCAAAAAGCTCACTGAAGCAGTTTCACATGGCTACTTCGCATGCCATTTGGCAGCCATATTGCACCATTATCTTGTTTTTTCTTAGTGGAAGCCATAAAACTCGCATGAAGAGTGAAGATTATTGACCGTTATTCTCTGTTAATTGCCTTGTTGTTTTAAATCCTAATGAAAATAATAGCTGCAAATTGTTTTAGCTGGATGACCTTATCAGAGCTCTCATATTTTTATGCAATTATCCTCAGATTACCCTAAGGTGTTTTCTTAGCAGGCGGATTTCAGCTGAATGTAGACGACATCCTCAGCCTTCTGAATGTGTCAGGCTTTTGTGTTGCCCTTCCTAGGGGCTTACTCATCACGGCCGTTCGACAGGACAGAACCGTGTCATCTGTCTCCCGGAGTTGAAAACCTGCGTGTGTGAAGGTTACAAAAAAAAAAAGTTTAAAAAAATGCCACTTTCTGTCTGCTGAAAAACCACCAGCTGGCCAGACAGAACTGGCTGCACACCCCTCCCTCTTCCCCTGTCTCGTTTGTTAGTTATCAGCACGTTTTGCTCACCTCCGCCCAGCCGTGCGAAATCAGGGACCTTCAGAGCGCCTTGCTGCCATGAGAAAGGAACTGCCCTTTGCAGGTGGGAGGGAGACGGAGATCATTCATCCACTTTACCGACAGCCACACCGCCTACATTTGGTCACAATGCCCATGCAGTTGTGTGTTGGCACATTTTTTTCTAATCATATTAACTATGCGAATATGACTGTGTGTGTATTAGATCCTAGGATAGGAGTCTAGTGGTCACATATGTGTAACCGAGACTGGGTCTGGATATTTGGCATTTTAAAATACCCAGAGGAGGCTGAATGTCTGTAATGCAACAATCAAAAATTAATGGCCCATGTCTCTCCATCTTCATGGCTATTGAATGAGGTCATCTGTAAGCTTCTTATAAAAGGGAGACGACAGATAAACCAGAAGAAAAATGTTGAGGGCAACCACCAGAGAAAAGAATGCCTGTCTGGCCTCTAACTGTCTGACACACCTTTCCTCGGCCCTCACCCTCTCCTGCGGCGTGATTTCCCCCTCGCTCCGTGCAATGGGGTTTCCTTTTTTTAATCCCTTTCGAACAAGGGTGTCTTGTTCGGGAGCCTGACCCTATGAGATCGCCATGGCGATTGGATCGCATGGCGCATTTGCCTCGCCCCTGTTGGGTGGTCCTGTATGCAGGAGCATGGAAAGTACAATTTCAGCATGTAGTTAAGACAGTAGCTGAGTTATAGCCCCTGCCAACACAATTAAACACAGTGGGGGGTGCCAGTGAAGGGACCACATGCCTCTAAGCAAAACACCCATAGTGAGGATGCTCTAAGTAGGGTGTCCACTTTCAATGTAAGAAACTGTGGGACAGCAACACCCTCCAAGTTCCCCAACTCCCCAGGTCCCTGACAATAAAAATATGCTGAACTTGGGGTGGCGGTGGGGGTTGGGGGGGGCGCATTGGTTCAAAATGAGACACAGCACTTTATTTTTCAATACAGGATGGTCCCATAAAACCCAGGGCAACTGTTAGAGTAAGTTTGAGTATGAATTGGTCCAGAGGTTAAAAGCTTCCAGCACTTAACCTCATGGTGAATAATAATGTAAAGCTTCAGTTTATGAACCTTCAAAGTATAATATTCAGTCTCTGTGAATGAATTAAGACGCTGCGTTGACATATAGTAAATCAAATTCCAGGCTCTTACTATTATGTGTACAAAAGCACTATGGATTCCTCAGTCTCCAAGACCTTCACTGGGGAAAGACCTCCGAGTGCTTGCTCAGACTGTTTGGGGTTGGTAAGGAGGAGGAATCAGGGGTCCTGAGCAAATTTGTAGTTTATAGCCTCAGTAAAACTCAGGAGTTGGACAATCCGGTAAGGAAAACACAGTTCGGCTCACCTGGGGACAATAAAGAGGGGTAATTCAACAAAATGCACGCTGTACTATTTTGTATCTTGAAGGACAGCCCTGTTTGGGCGAAATGGAAAATGCCCAGACAGTGGGCCCCATTGAACCTCAATGAGATAATGACAGTAAAATAGAAATCATCTTGGGACCTTATTGCTTCTCGAAGTGAGTCAATTCTTCTCCTCTGTGCTCCATCCATCAACTCCTAAGCTTGTGAAGGGGCCAGTGCCACGGCGGCGTGGAACCTCCGTGGGCCTCGAGGAGGCCCCCTGGCTTTGTGAGCCTGACTCTGCAGGACCCGGCTGACCCTGCTGGCTTCTTCACGCTGTATTAAAGGCGTTCTCCTGGGCCTGCTGTTGTGGGGAAACATCAGCTTTTCATGAAGCACTGATTTTAGAACCAGAACCTAAGACAAAGGTCGGTGGAGCTTATCTGCTGCTCTGCCTCTGAAAAGAAAGATACCCCAGCAAAATATCTCATTTAAATAAATGAGTACAATGATTTCTCTGGATAAAAAAAAAAACTAATGGAGTAACCAAATGTTTACTCTTTCAATAATTCTTTTTCTATAATGTTAGCATGCCTAGGGGAGTTAGGCAGCCAGCTGACCTTGGACCTGGCAGTTTTTACTTCCTCTCACCCGTTGTCATCTGGCTTTCTCTCTTTCATTTCTTTGTCTGTCCATCCCCTTATTTCTGTATTATTAAGGATGCTGTAATGCATCACAAAACACCCATTTAAAGTGCCTCGGGGCAACTCTGATGTGAAAGGAGCTATATAAAAATGTATTGAATTAATCACTGATAGGCCATTGGATCTCCAAATAACATCCCGTAACTTCTAATCCCATTGGACTGTAGGGCAGATATTAATACACTGTCAAATCTACACCTGAATGCTAAACCGCACGCACAGGCAGACGTAACCAGAGGAGAAGAATAATATATATTTAAAACTCTGCCCTCCCGATTATACTCACTCTCTCTTGAAACAACATTAGCGACTGCTAGGCCTGTGTCAAGAATGTGTCTTCCAAACCCGAGCCCCCAGTGCATTGTGAGTGTTGACCCATCTATGGTGTAAAACTAGTTTAGCAGCTGCTATGGTGTAACAGGGAATTAGGAGGGGCAGGCTTGATTGAAAGACCATTAAGTGTGAGCAGCAAGACCCCATGCTCGCTCTCTCGTCTGCTAAAGACTTCTGGTTGGCAGTGGGACTCAAGAAAAGTTCACTTCAGACAGACTTTTGTTTGAGTGATTCTATGCATTCAAAATTTTGCCCAAACACAGGTTGGTTTTAGTGCCAATGTAGCTTTATTAGCATCTGCTATAACTATCTCTGACAAAGTGCTGCACATTATGCTTAGACGACCAGAACCTCATAACATAAACATATCACAATGATTGTTATGTGAGGATTAAGCTCAGATTGTGGGATTATTATGACAACTCTCAATTTTATTTCCGTCAACCAGTTTTTGTGACAAAAAGCACACATTCTAGGCTGCTGCTGTGTAAACAGAATAGTCCAGCTGAACTACTAGTACAAATCTGGTTAACATACCCGAAAACCCGAAAAAATAGTACAAACTGAAAATACCTAAACCTAAAAATTCTGTGCATTTATATAATAAAAGGATATTCAACACAATTCTGGCAATTAAGATATAAATATCTGAAGTACCGAATTATGTTTTACAGTATGTTATAAAAATACTCATGGACTGCTTAGGAAATGGGCATTTTATACAAGCTATTTTGATGGGCCATTTCCAGCAGTGGAAACAGACTGGGTGCTGGGTGATTCTATAGGAAGGCAATGGGAGTGATATCATGGCCCATAATATGCCAGACACAATAAAAAAATAAAAATGTATCAGGCAGCTGTAGGGAGCCCCGAGCCGGCGAGTAGCAGGAGGTGGTAGGGAAAAAGCAGGCTGACGTTTCTCTGCCGTTACAGATTGTGAGCCACATGCAAAGACATTTCAGCGAGCTCTCTGCAAAGAGGCCAACGCTGAGTCCTTGCTAATGCGCACACTTGTGTGCCAGAGGGGACAGAGCAGCATAGCTAGAGAGAGGCTGAATAAAGTGAGGGGTTTATGGTTAGGCCCAGCTACAGGGGTTTATGGGAAATGTACTCTCTGCTGCCTCCACACAGGAATTTATCCAGAAACGTACCATAATGGGATCAGACAATGTTAACTTTGTGGGGCGCCACCAAGTGGTCAAAATAAAAGTTCTGCGAGGCCGACAGGCATATATTGAACGTAGCCTCAATACTTTAGTGATGGTGACTTACGAACATTAATTGTAACATTAATTCCTCTTTTCGCACATCTTTCATAAAATGCCTTATCGAATAGCCCAGATGGTGTAATATTTTGAAACATATTCCATACAACAGACATGTAAGAAGTACACTACAATCCCGGTAACTGCAAATTTACGACACCAATTTGGTATGTAAATGCTTCAAAAACATTTTGAGCACATGGCCGGGGAAGGGGGGGCTCAGTGGCAGACCCCGTGAAGGTGAAGGAAGTTAATAAGGGCCAAGGAAATAATGCAGCATATTAAATGTTACAGCAACACCGGGGGGCAGCTTTCGACACCCCATTAAACGGCGCCAAGGCAGGTGCCTGCGCTGTGGGCGCGTGAGGTCAGAGACACCTGCGACCCGGAACTGCGCAGGCTGTGCAGCCATCAGTGTCTAAATGCAGGCCCCGTCTGCAGCTAGATGTTCAGGCTGGATTAAAACGTGCCTCCCTACTCATTAATGAGGAGGGGGGCGACGTGTGGCACGGCAGATTAAGACGCTGTGCCTGAGATCTGGAGGTCGCTGCTTCAAATGCCCCAGTCTGCAAAGTGATTTCAGCGTTACAGAATAGAACAGATCTTTATTGTCATTGTTTTAAGAACGACGAGAGACCGGTTTGCAGCTCTAATTGACAGCATAAAAAGACCCCAGTTGTTCCAGGAACTGTCCGACTTAAAATGCACTTGAGTTATTCATGGCTTTAGAAGTTCACAAAAGGTTTACAGATTTAACAGGTATAGTAAAAATATAGTAACTGCTTGAGATAAAACATGCACCACAATAGATTAATTATGAATCGACGAGATCAGTGTGTAACCAAGACTCAGTTTGTGGTTAATAAATACATAATTAACAGCGTATGGCTTCATTATTTGTAACCCATTAAGTAAAATGTTACCAATAGAATGTTTATGTGCGTGTATACAGTACAAGCGGGCCAAGGCACTACCAGGTTATGCCTTCCCGAAAGAGGGATAAGGCAAGCACTCTCCTTAAAGAGCTTCATTTTATTGGCCCAACACTCTTTTTTGGCCTGGGATTAACATTCTGACCCCAGTGGGTGTATACATTTGTGTCCCTCACCTTGTTAATATGAGCTCTTCTCCTAGTCCACTTTAAAGAGGGTGCTTACAAGGTCTTGAGGAACCATACAACGCAGTCTCTTTAAATTAAAGGTTCGACTCCCGGGACAACGCTGACTCAAAGCAAGACACCACGAGATGGACGGTGATGTAGCTTAGCCAAATGCCGCTGGACCACTCTCTCTCTCATCATTCAAAATACCAGAAATGAAAGACTAGTTAATATCACAAGAAAAAATCATTTTCTCAGTGTACAAGAAAGGTGAATTGTAGAATATATGATGTAGGGAACACAGCTAGACAAGCCACTCATTTATATGATGGATATTGCAGGACAAATATCTTTATGCAACAAACAACTGTCTCCTGTTATGGAGTCACCAAAGCTTCTATGTTTGACTGTGATACGGCTGCCAAAGTGCTCTGTGTTAATATTTTAATAAAAATAAATATGCATTCATGATAAATGCCCAAATCTATCTGAGGACAGAGAGACCTATGTTAAATAATGATTAATTTCACTGTTTCCAAGATGTTTATCATAGTGTGCGCCGTTAGAGGTGTAATGACAGGCACCTCAATTCAGGCTGTCACTATTACTACTGATTTCTAAACAGGTTTGGCTGCCACCACTTACAAGGTCAGGCAGAGAAAATGTCTGCTGGCCCCCGCAGCCCAGAGCCTTGCCACCCTGTGTTGTTGCGCTGGGCGTGTACCTGGTTTCGGCTGTGAAAGAGGGATTGTCTGAACACAGAAACCTATTTAGCAACTAACTAAAGTAACTGGATCTGACCCCAAAGTTTGACGCAGAACACAAATACTGCATCCCACTCAGCTGCCTTACGGCATAAACGTCACCTTTGGGGGGAGAATGGGAGGGTATAGTACAGACGAGAGGCTGGCAGCTGCCTCTCTGACCCCAGTGTAGGCCCTACGATGACGTCATGGGTCTACCGTCTTGAGGCGATGCTGATGGAGGCCTGGACCATAGTTAACAGATCGATAGAAACTGTGAGTGATGAATAACTGGACTGAGGTATTTCTATGTTTGTGCAACTAAAAATAGCACTAATTACGGAATGTCGAGATCATGCGTTACACCCGTACAATCACAAGGCCCGATACATCACAGCTGAGACCTGCACTGACTCAGTCCACCCCGCAAAGTGGCCCTTTATAGCAAAGGACATTTAAGGATATTGGCACACATAGGGAAACACAAACTGCCTCACGCCCTGTACCCATTACACCGTCTCGCAGATGCTTTTACCCAACGCAATGCACATATTTCTGTTAAGGTGGGGTCTGCCAGCCCCTGGGGAAATTAGGAGATAGGGGCTTTGCTCTGGGGCCCAATAGTAAGATAATTCAGTTGGCTCTGGGATTTGAACCAGCAACCGCCTGGTCTCAGGCACAGCATCCTAACCCGAGCACTTATAAAATATTAAGCGTGCAGTCAGCCTGTGTGCACTGCAGTAAGTCTGGGGGGGGGGGGGCTAAGTGTCATAAAGTACGGGAGTTGGGGGCCACTGTAGGGCTCACATAGAGGAGCAGAGGGGTTAGCGAGGAGCAGGTGGGTTCTAGCCTGGAAGATCCAACATCGCTACCAACAGGACATATGCATGGAACAGCAAGGGGGCGATGCAAAACACGTGGGAGATTCAGGTCCTGAGCTGCTCACTGTCACCCCACCTGTGGCTCCAAGCATTCACTTTGCAGGAGATCAATGCAAGTGCAGGCCCCCCCCTTCTCAGGGGGCCAGAGCTGTCAACCGTGGCAGAGCAGGTGAGCCTCTTGCTGCCCACACAGAACACTATGCAGATGCATTTTCAATGCGCTAATCATTAGCAGATTAAACTTATGATCACATTCAGTCGCTCGTTTGTCTTTCGGGTTATTCGGGAAGATGGATTTTTTAGCAGTGGCCAAGCATTACTCTTGCAAAATTTTCAGAGAAAGTCACCAAACCGACATTGTTTTCTAATTGTAAATCATAGCCCCCATATAATAATATAAAAAGAAAAGCAAAGTTATCATATATACACACACAACCTAAACAATAAGGCTTACCCTGAAAATACACCCTCAGCCCGATTTAACAGATCAGCATCTATCTGAATCTGAGTTTTTAAACGAAGGTGAAAGACCATAAATCATAACGTCTGGCCTGAAGCAATCTACAGTACGTCCCCCAGACTCACATGACCCCCTGCATTATGGCTGCTATAAAGCCTGTCATTATATCCACTAGAAATTGCTCTATGACACATGCTGCATAAATTATATGAATCCATCAACTCAGTGCTCTTGTCCTCTATGCCAACACCAAACGGCCATTTAACCACAAAGAATCACCTGATTATTCACAGCTTTGAATACATTTTTGCTTTGGCTTTGTTATTACTTTGTTGCTATTCGTTTCTTACTTGAAGTCTTATCTCCTGTGGACTATATTGTCTATAGCTGCCCATGTTGTTTCTACAGATCTCTAGATGTGTATCTTTTCACATCTCCTGATTTTGGTAATGTTGCAGGATGCTTGAGACTTCAAATAAAATAAAACAAAATTTCAGCGTACCGGTAGGTAAAAATTTATCATTAACGTAAAACCAACACAAGGCAAATAACAACACTAAATGGAATTTGATACAAAACATTTAAATTGTAAAATGCCATAAAGGTATCAATGCTATAAAGTCAGGTTTCCTTTACATTTGAAGGCATTTACACTTATTTAGCAGATACTTTTGAATCAGAGAGTGAGATTGGTCCATGTACCTGGAGGGATTGCTGGTTAAGGGCTTTGCTCAAGGACCCAATGGTGAAATCACACGTAAAAACATGGGATTTGAACCGACAACCTGCAAAATCATCCCCACCTAAAGTCCATCTTGTTTTTCAGTGTGGTTGTCTGTTTCTTCCTCTGGTCTTTATAATATGCAGACTTATAATTGACCTTTCAAAGTAACTTAATGTATTTATGTTCAACTCCATCTAGCATAAACACCTTAAGCCTGTATCCAAGCAATTCAGAGAAAATCAGCACCACATTACAACAGTTTTTGTTAAGGAATAAGTGCAACAAGTCCCCAGCACTACACGAAGTTTCCACTGTTACTTAAAAGGAAATAAAACAAAACAAATTGAATAATGGGAAACGACTATTTGCAGCTGACAAGGAGATCCTTCAGGCCCAATGTTTTCTGAAATGCGAGAGCATGGATAGTCTCAAAGGGAACCTGGAAAAACCTTAAAACAGGAAGTAGGGCACACTTCTCCTCCCACAATGCCCTGCAGGTCTGTCTGCCGAGACAGACAGTAACACACACCGAGCGACCAGCTAATAATGACAGAGTGACTCAACATCAATACTTTCACAATGACCAAAATTGTCCATCTGAACAAAGAAAAAGCCAAAAGAGCTGAAAATACTCATGTGAAATATTTGCAGAAACAGCTGCCCCTGCATCAGATGGAGGTCTTTGCTGCACGCTCCGCATCATGGTGTGAAACAGATGGTCAATCATATGTGAACGACTAATGCAATACTCCCCCTTCCCACAAGTCCAGGATGACCGGTCAAATCCCGCTGTTCCGCGTTTCAGAGAAAAGCCACACTGGATGTAACCAAGTTCCCACTTCAGACGCGGCAAATCACAGACAATTACCCAGCATGCTCTCTGACTGAGCCATAGTAAGTGCATATATTACTTATCATTCAAAATTGGGTAAATGCTGAGTGTTTTATAGGTTTATATATTTTGTTTCCTTTTCTTTACCTCATCACTAATTGCAGGGAGTTCCCTGGTGAGACGACACTTCAGGGCATCCGTGTGGGCCCTGGTACATGCATGTTTGTGCACAAGTATCCTATATGGCGGGATGTCAATGAAATCTCCCGAATGGCGAATATCCCCACAAAGTGGGTCCCAAAATGCCCCCAGCCTCCATTCTCACCCCCTTTCTTTCGGCCTCCGTCTCATCTTGTAGATCCACCCTCCCTGGCACAGCTTGAAAGTGAGAAAAGCGAGGAGTGTAGGGATGGTGGGGGGGGGGCGTCCGATAGCCGTAAGCCTGCGCCCGGCCCAAACACGCAGCTTTACCCTTACAGCCTGCCATTCCCCATTTGTTTTCCATAACGACCACATGGTAGTGTTTAGGGGGCTTAAACTAGATTGGTGTGTGTTGTCTCCGGTCTGCAGGGTTTGCTACTTCTCTGCAAGAGCAGGCACTGGTCCACAGTGGAGATGAAATGATGAAAAAAACAGCCCCAACCATACTGTATGTGGAGCGGAAGCAAGCAGGAGACTGTGTGCGATGTTTAAATCCAATGCAGGAGAATGTGCCGGGAAGCTAATAAGCCTGCAGGTAGGTGCGCTGGAGCAGAATCAGGGAAATGCATCATGCGGTCTGAGACACAGGTGACATGGACGTAGCTTTCCGGGGATAACAAGTGCACAAGCAGATGGGGGAGTGCCACTCAAATGACAGCTGCGGAGGGGGAAAGAGACAGCGCAAGATTGCGCGGGGCCGCACGCCTCTCTGAAAGCGAAGTGCAGATGTCCAGGCGTCAGGTCTCAGGGGGCCTCTCTGCTATTGTGAGCAAAGTGGACGAAACACAAGAGGACATGGAGAAAAGCCCGGGGGCAGTGCGGAGCTCCGTTTGTCACCAATTGGGTGCAGATTCTTGGGAGCATATGGAAGACGATACTGGATTTCACTCAGTACACAATCCCATCTGTATATACCCTTGGTACACAATCCCATCTGTATATACCCTTAGTACAGTGGCTGATTCAGACAAATGATTTACACCAAGCATCTGCAGAAAAACATTTCCTTTCCAATACAATACATACATTGTACAGAGTACACATATTGTATGTGTAATTTAAAGTGTTCTCTTTAGGGGATCACTAAACAGGCTTATTTCAAAATGTCAACACATTGCACACACTTTCCAACATTCTGCTTTGAGATCCAACCCATTCAAATAACGGCAGATGAAGGATTTAGCCATTAAACAAAATCCCTGCCCTCGAGATCTGCAAGAATGCACTGAAGTTATGCACAGATCGAACGGTGACTGGCTAAGTCAAGCGCCGAGTTGGCAATAAAAGCACGGTGAAACAATGCTTGCGGCGCCCTCTGGCGGCGGCGCACCATACAGGAAAATGCCGTCTGTCCCATACAGTATATACAAAAATCAGGTATACGTGATGTGCTGTATATAAAACAGATGTACGTAAGAGAACAAGGTGTTTCGCGTAAATGAAAATAAGACGTGCAAAACATTACCTTGGTACTTCAACAGTTAATTTTGGTTAAGAAAAATGCCGAGGAGTATTATAGTAATTCAGCCGGTTATAATAACGCCCCGCTTCCGCGGGACGAAGGGGCGGCCAGCGGCTCCTGTGCTGATGAACGCAGCTTCTGTCGGGGACTTACCGACCGGCACAGGTGCTCGGGAGGTGTAGGAAAACGCCTGCTGTTTCTGGCTCAGACACTCGGCTTTGTGCTTCCAGCCCGCAATCAGCTGAACAAAATCAACACTAACGTCCGGCAGAGGCCCGTAAGAGAGGAAATTAAACCTTCCCAAGTATTTCACCATTTAATGTTGCTTGGTTAAACTTATTTTAACAAACCATCATATTTTCGCAAATACAAAGAAAACAAACTGCAGGACTTCAGCCCTTCCAAGAGACAGACAGACCATCATAAGGGTTAGTTAATCAATAATTTAAATCGCTCAAGGGAACCATTTCTATGATCAAAAAATCAGTAGGAACAAAAAAAAAAAACAAGGAAAATCAGACACACAACATGAAGCAAAGTAGAACACAAACATTTTATCCAAAGCAACTACAATGCAGTTTTCCCCATTTGGGTTAAACTAATTTATTAATGGGGGGGGGGGTTGAACTTTTTAAATTCTGAACAGACTTGAATCCATGTACAGAATTCAGCATCAGGGTTTGGGTATCTGTACCCTGTCTGGTTATGAATATGAGAGCGCCCCAATGTTGAAGGAAAAGTCAAAAAGTGGGCCACCTAGTGGCACGTCCAGCTCCACGCATGGTCCCAGTGAAGACCAGAGACAGATTTCACTGGAACCAGACCTAGATAGCGTCCATCATCGATGCCAGCCATCTCTGCCTCTTCTTCCGCCATGGCACCCTCCTCTGAGCTGGTGATGGTGTCCCTGCCTCTCCTCATTCATCGCCAGCTGGAAGGTTCTCCTCGATGCGCTTGATGAACTTCATCCGGATCTCGGTCACGTTGTCGCCCCTCAGCATGTCCTGAGCAAATCGCACATCCACTGCCATCTGGACCTGTAGGAGAGGATAACGTCAGCTGGGATGTCAAAGGCCAACCTGTATCTTCATTCTTTCACTTGCATGCTGTGAATCCTCCATCTCTAAATAACATCTGGGATACTGAATGAAATCACTGTCTGTCCCTCCCTTGGCCAATTAACACCCTGTAGTCTGTGTAATGTTTGATTTTCATTGGCCAAAGGGATGGTTTGGGGGCCCGCCCCTAATTATTTCATCTATAGCTGCCTGATGGGACCACTTAAGGGCAACAAATCATCATCTCACCATCTCCAGTGCTCCCCGCAGGACCCCACACAAGAGGTTGGAGTACACAAGGTTGCTGTGGTTGTCTGGTAGCTCCACAAAGTCCACCAAGGGGTTACTCTCCAGGATGAGGGAGAACTCATCCCCCGCTGGGCTCCAGTTAGTCACACTTGGGGTGATACCGAGGTACATCTTAAACGCCACCTGAGGGCAGATCCAGTGAACAGCCAAAAATTCACTCTACCTACAGGCCTCAAGCGGACATTCTCACACTGATTCAGGCAACAGGACCCCCCGTTGCCTTTTTAAATCTATATTTAACATAGCCACCTTAACATCCTGAACCCAACAGCACTAAAATAACAGGACTGATGCTAAATGCACTACAGCAGAGACAGCAATGCAGATAATCAATATGTAAACTTTCAGGCTTATAATGTAGAGCTGAAACTGGACTGCACTGATCATAAGGACAATGTTGGCCAATTCCACCCCTTTTCAATGGGATATGTTAGTTGCAAAGATTCTACACAATGAACAACAGCAACCAATCCGGCTTATAACATTTTAAAGGAAATTAAATCAACCCTTGTCTTTAATGTTTCCTTATCCCACAACATTTTAAAAGAGGGGGAATGAAAGCAGATGAACTCTGAAGGTTATCAGAGGTTGAAGCTCAAATTCTAGCTGTGGCTCATATTACCTTGGCGATGACGTCTGCCGTTTCTCTGAAGTCATGGCAGCGGCCCACACTGGAACGTGCCAGGAAATCCTCAATGAGCCTCACACCGATGTTGTAACCCCTGTAACAGAGGCCAGAACAAAATCGTCATTCTGGGGGGGAAGAAGCTCTAAGGGTACCTTTATTTCACAGCTTGTTTGTTTGTGTATTTTATTGTGCAAATGTTCTTATATTTCCAGTACCTAGAGGGCCACAGTTTGGAGGCTTGTAAAACTTCGGTTCTTTCATATGGAAGAGCAATTTCTCCCTAATCTCGACAGGCACCAAACTACTTATGCGCAGACCCGGTGAAATAGCTGGCAACATATCTTACCCTTACCACTAACTTACTAAGTCATTACTCACCGCACGATTGCGTTACTTTTTAATGCTGCTTAACTTTATGAAATTAACGTTGCGGGATGATGTTTTATTTTGATTATTTTCTTCCTCAATTCGGCCAGAAGAAGCCATCCAGAATATCACAGAGGAAGCAAACCAAGTGTTTATTTTGTCTATATACTCGTTCGATCCGGATTTGCGGTCTGACAAAATCAGAGCTCTATTTCCATTAAGCAATGATTATTATGAATAAAATTAATAACGACAAAAAGATTATCACAAAGTGGTACCAAATAAAAAGACACTTCTCCTCCCGTGTTCCTGGACGCATATATGCACATGTTCATCTAACATCTCAATAACGTGTTAAAAATGAAGTGCTCCACTGTGACAAATGAGCCCGGATTTAACAGGAATTTGCACCGCACATGGCGGAAACACTGGCCCAGCACCCCAATGGCTATTCCCCCCCCCAGTGCTATTGTAATACGTGATGTCTGTGCCGGGAGCAAACTCAAGCCGAGAATGCAGCACGGCCGGGAACCTTGGCTGCGTGGAGGCGCACATCTGGAGGGCCGGAAGGTCAGGCGTCAGAACAGAAATGCGGAAGAGGCCAAAGTGGCTCATTTCACACGCCGCAATTTAAGAGGCATTGGACCCAGGTAGGAATACAGCGTCAGCTGCTGGGGAGTTGCGGGGCGGAATCAGACCTGATTAACTCTGATGGGCTTCCAAAAACATAGATGGCAACATTATGGGCCAGATTTACCACGCATATGCAAAACCGTAAACTTTACAACTTATTTTAACCATGCTTGAACTTACTTTCCACAATAAATTGGGTATACCATTAAACGGGTTTAAAAAAACGGAATAATTCCGTGCTATATTTCACATTCATTGTCATGTATGTATTCATTATTACTTGTATGTATATGTATGAATGCTGTTTTTATACCAAGATCACTTCTGCCAAACCACAATAGCCTGGGGGGGGGGGGCTAAAAACGGCACATATTTGCAGTGCAGGGATTTTTCTTTGACAGGGACTGAGAACGGGACTGCAGTACAAGCCCCGGGGAGGAGGAGCGAGCCGCTTACATCTTGTCCAGCTGTTTGTTCACCTCCTCGTCATTCTCGTAGTCCTTGCACAGCTGGGTGACCAGCGCGCCGTACGTCAGTGTGAAGAGCTCCGAATTCTATACAGGGAACGGGACAGAGAGACAACATGGTTGGTGACCCCCCCCCACAGCTCAAGGTACCACATTGTGCTCAGGGAAGGCACGGATGACGAGGAGGGGAAACACCGTGGGTGACCCCCCCCAGAGAGTCCATACATGGCGCTGAGATTCGGCCGTCTTACTCACACACTCTTCTGTGATTCTCATGCAGTAAATAAAGTGAATTAAAAAAGCCCGGAACGGGGCACCGATCTAAGCCATGCACGCTTAGCATTCGGACAAAAATAATCATTTCTATGTAAACATTATACCAGAAACAAATGATAACCACAGGAAATAATCATAATAATAATCAACCCACAAAGAAATAAGCAGCAGGGTAAACAGCCAATTTTTCCTCCTGCTTAACCATAGTCTGAATAAACGTGATTCATTTCTAGTTAATCCTTGTTCGTAAAGCTTAAGGGACATAGACACCCCAATAGTGATGCAGGCCTCAAATTGCTCTCAGGGACCACTGAACATCATTATGATAGGGAACAGTCTCTCACTGCATGCCATCTGGGATCTGAAACCACAATCAGGTCTCAAAAAGCACTCGTCTACAGAGCCACTCAGCCCATTCTACATGCATCAGGGAAGAGCATGAGGGCCTGAAGGGTACAAGCACGGCCGGGCGCACAGACACCACTGCGCCCTTCCCCAAATCCCCCTAACAGCACTGCTGCTGTCTGTTAGATGACTTTGCGAGATGCTCCATCTTCAAGCGCACAGACCTGTGCCTTAAATTATCTACAGGTTTATGAAGCTTTGCAGGAAAGCAAAGTGGGGTTTCACACTAGCTGAGCTTACAGTCTGATTTACGATGCCAGACACTGGCGCCAGTTTACCCTAAGGGATCGTGCTGACACTCTGCAGAATTAAAGACTGAATAATTTTTATCGCTTGCCAAATACATGTTTTTTTTCCTCCTCCCACATTCACTTCCCGTAAGTGCATCATGACATTTTGATTTTATGAGCCTTCTGACTGCATTAACAACAAAATGGTAGTAAGTCTTAAGATCAAACACCAGTATACCCCACAGAATAAGAAACACATAGCCGTTTTACTGAAACCCCACATTTTAAATACATCCAAATATGTTTTTTTACAGACCAAAAAACATGAACTTGAAAAGCCAGGTGAGCCTAAGGTCAGGACATGCCTTATTTAAAGCTATCAGACAAATGAGCGACCTACCATGTGACGCATGGATGCAGAAGGTGAAATAAATGGTAAATACCAAAGCTAGGCAATGAGAAGCGGACAGGGGGGGGGGCAGGCAGGGTGAAAGAGAGGAGAGAGAGAAGATCAGGCACAGAGGCAGTGACAGAATGGCCAGACATCCATACCTACCCATCAGGGCGCCACTGGCCTACAAAGTACGCGTATTTCTAAGCGTCTATCAGTCATATAACAGTGACAAAGGGGGAGCCGGGGAAGCACGCCTCGCTGACACCGACACGGGTGGTCCTGTCATCCCTGGCTCAGGATAACACCCTCAAATACACAAAGTCGGATTAAGGTCGGCAAATGCAGCGGCACCGCAATGCGAATTGGCGGGCTCGGGCCTCCGTAAGCCCGGTACAGGTGTGCAGTTACCCGCAGAGGCCCCGACGCCAGCCCCAGGCCGCCGCGGCTAAGACGCCCCCCTTCCCCGCGTAACGACAGGCGCTGTCAGCTGCCGCACAACGGCGCTCGCTCACCATCTTCTTGCTCTCCGTCGTCCTGTTGGACTGCCTCGACATTATGGATCACGCTGTCGACGCGCTAGAATAGCCACAAGTTTATTTACCAGTTTATTGTCCCTAAGGGAAGCGTACAGTAGTGCCGTGTCTCCCTGAAGAGGGGTATTCTCCTACTTCCTATATGACCGGAAACGGAAATGCCATGGCGGAAGTTGATGGCGTTTGTGGGATATGTAGTTTCTTTTGTTACCTTGGGGCTTATCACCGGCAACATCAAGGTAGGGGTAGAGGGTACAGGGGTTCACACCCCGCACGCGACGATGTACTTAACTTAGTCACCCTTCCCTAAAAGCTAAGTAATTGCCTCGAATAAGTCAAGCGAAACAATATTGCGTAAATGGCTATTGGCTAATGGTATTATTATTTTTTAAATAATTTCGTTAGCTAAGATACAGAATGTAAACTACTTTGAATGGTATTGACTTAAAACGTAAAATGACCCCTGAAGGATAAGCGGTTTCAGAAAATGTATGGATTGATGGACGTAAAATTACGTAATTTTTTTGCGATTAATCAGATCATTGGCAAATGTACCATCAGAGGTGGAAATTTCAGTACAAATCCATTACAGATCCAGACCAAGATTTTATTTCAACCAGCCAGTTGTGCACGCTGCAAACGTTACTCTTTATGCTCAACTGGTTGGTTGAAACAAAATCTTGGACTGGATTTGTATTCTTGGAACCTGAACTTTCCACCCTTGAGTAAATATACAGGTTTTAAAGATTTATTTATACAGACCACAAGGTGTCACTGTGCATTGTCTTTAAATGGAAACACAGCAACCTGGAATAGGTACAGTACTAAGGACTAGTGATTAATCTCGCTCTCAAACAACCTGCCCGTGTAAAGAATCTGATGTCGCCACTAATAAAGAGAGATGCTGACCACCGATCATATAATGAATCAATTACATCAACCTTGTTTTTCTCAAGGACCAAATAGCTATTACAAGAGTGTTTTCAGTGAGAATTAAGTACAATAAGATATGAGAGTCTCTTTTGCTGTCAGCACATCTTTGCACCAATTTCGAGCACAGTGAAGGAAGACCCTCTGCCACTTTCCAGTGCTTAGATCCTTTGAAACACAAGACCCGCAGTCTCACCTTGCCTGCTGTGTTTGATGCCAAGAAGCTAAACAACATTATGCAGCCCTTTGAAACTATCCTCTTTTTTAACAGTGTCAAAAACAAAAAGACCCTGCCAGTTCTCGCATGTCCTTCACAGGATAGCAAGTGAAAAACAACTCAATAAACTTCAACTGCCTAACTCAACTCGTAATTAATGCCCTTCTTATCGTTTGTAGATCATGTGATAATCCAACCGCTGGCTGTAATTTGTTATTTCACCAGTTACACCGTAGTAACACTACAGAGGAGGTTATGGGTTTTATTTAATCCATGCTGCATGCAACAGTTTCAAACTCTTGGTGGTGCTGCAGGGTCCCTGATCAAGTGGGAAAAGCCAGAGAGCAGCATGTTCATAGTCATTTTATGATTCTATTTTTTTATCTCATAAGAAATAAAATTGGGAATCAGACTCGCAGCCCTGGAGATATGGTTCTTTGTCCTGAGCCACTGTTGTTTAATATGTTTCTCTGAGTAGGGTTGCTGGAAATAGTGTATTTGAAGATAATGGATGTTGCAGGGTCCAGTCAGAAGGTGGCACTGTGGCTTCACTCCTCCAAGTTTGGAGGTCCAAATCCTGTCTTTGCTCAGTGAGCGAGGAGTCTGCGTGCTCTCCCTGTGCTGTGTGGGTTTTCTCCAGTTTCCCCCCGCCAGTCAAAAACATGCACTTTGACTAATTGCTGTCTCTAAATTGCCTGTAGAGCAATTGTGTGTGCGTGTGTGTATGCATGTGGCCTGCAATGGACTGGCATCCCACCCAGTGAGTACCCCAGGCTTGTGCCCTTTGCCCGGGGTACACTGCATACTCCCCATGACCCTGGCCAGCAGGAGCAGTTAGAGCAGTGTTTCCCAACCCAGATCTCAGGGACCCGCAGACAGTCCACGTTTCTGCCCCCTCCTAGGGAGCAAAAATGTGGACTGTCTGGCAGGGAGCTGGGAGGGAGCAAAAATGTGGGCTGTCTATGGGTCCCCAAGGGCCGGGTTGGGAAACACTGGGCTAAAGAATAGATGTGTCACATTCTTGATGTGTTGATAGATATTTATGTTCATAGAGACACCATAAAGCCACTCATTCCCTGTTTCTGAAAGGTCAGCACTATTCTACACACCGATATCACATTTTGTCTGCTTGCACTCTCACACGCAAAAAAAAGTTTTTCTTTCTATTATCTTTCCCTAAAGTGAAATAGCAGACAGGAGTAAGAAGCCACAGACATCCTTCATGGCAGGGTATATGGTGTCTGGGCAATGGATGTGAGATACAGAGCCACTCAGGAAAGCCATGAGGAGCTGGAACACTGTGGAATAATCCAGCTGTGCGGCGTGCTTTTATAAAGGGGCTGCTTTTTTATCACCCCAGTCCTACTTTCACATTGTAGTCGTGCTGTTCTCATACAGATAGATAGACATATGTTTGCAAAAAGGATAAAGTAAACATGCTCTGCTGTAAATGGAGAGGTGGCTTGGTGGCCAGGAGGCCACACCTAATTGGAAGGCAGCAGGGCCTGCCAGCAGGGCTGGTCCAATGATTTCGCCCTTGGGCTTCTGAGTGAGGCCCTCAATCCCAAATTCTATGCCACGTTGGATAAAACAGTCCTATGTCACTTTGTATGTTTGTCCCAATTTAGGTGAATAATACATAATAAAAACGAACACCAATTGGGTGTTCCACAAAGCTGGATTTGTCGATCAGCTGGATAACTTGTTGGAATTAAGGTAGTCAGGGCTAAAATGACTTTAGCTTCAGTCACTTACATTTAGTTCAGGCTAAGTAATGTGGCTAAGCAAGAAATCCTGCTTTGCAGAACCCCTCCCATGCAGTTCTGTTTGTTAAAGTAAAATAGAACCTTGCAATTCACATTTAATATATTAGACATCTTACAAAATAGCAGTAATATTAGAGTCTACTTGAACCACACATATGGCATGTAACTCAAAAGACGCAGAGAGGTTTGTTGACTGACAGGTCTGAGGGGATATATTTCAGATGGTCAGGTCAGCGATAAAGTTACTGAACTGGGTGTTGATCCTTGATATGAATCTGAATGAACGATATAGTGTTAGGCATGAAGAACAGGACATGGATGGATCACGGACACTTGCTGGCTTCCATGACTGTCACACATGGGATAATTTCTGTGTATTACTTCCAGAAAGACCATCATCTTCCCAAGTGGATTTTATGTGCAAGGCTCAAACGATCACTTGACAACATTTCCACGATTTTGTCCAGGATCACTTGATACGCTATGATAGCTATTCCTGGCTAAATTCTGTGAAGTGTTGCTTAGCAAAGCAACACAGAAACATTAGGATTCCCTAAGGCAGTTTTAAGAAGTCATGGGTAAGATTATTTATTAACTGCTCTTGAGTACACACAAGACCTTGCATTTAGATCCTGAATGAAGTAACAGTGTAAGTCTAGCCATGTGTGTCCCCCAGGACCTTAAATGTTACATTTCAAAATACAGTGTATATGTCACAGAATATTAAAGAATGTTATTTAACCCAACGCAAGTCTTAATGAAAATGGTAAGCATTTGTAAAAGTCTGAAAAGTCAGTGAAACATGTCAGTCCGGTGGAGTCTGTGTGAATTCCTTCCCCTGGATTTCTGGTGAGAGACACCCCGCAGCTGGGAGTGTCACCTTGCCAATAACTGAGACGCCCCATGTAGTTTTAAGCCCTAAATCAAGTGAATTTGCAGCTTCTTTGCATTAAGTTTTTTTTAGCTAAAGCTTCCTTCCGGAGGGACTTACCATTTTCACCCAGTGTGCACAAACTATTTTCCAAGATCACTATGCTAAAAAGTATTACCAGCAGGGGCTCTCTAGGGACTGACTATGTCTGCCTGTTTAAATCCTTATAGGAATAACTATGCCTATGTCATTAACTACTCCTAGGACCTTCTCTGTCAGTATTGTTGACCACTCTAAGGAATGACTATGCCTATATCATCACCTACTAGGATGCCCCAGTTCACTAAAGAGGCTTTTCTGCAGTACTCTAGTTAAAAATACCGAAATTATATTTTTTTATCTTGCCTGAGAGGGATAGCAATGCAGCAACAATGTTTTCCATTCAAAGAAAGTATTATCAACTGCACTAGTGCCTCTCCCATTTTTGGGTGAATGTGGAAGCATTTTCCAGCAAGCCAGATAACTTCACTGCCGCCGTGACATTAAAACTGGCTAACCCTAACCCTAACCCTAACCCTGTATTATTGATACTGTTGTGACGGTGCCAAATCTGCTGAGTGTTTCTTGTCATTTTTGAGATGAGGCCGCCAACGACCTAAAGTCAAGTTACCTCATCGTGTTACAGTGTTGGGAACCAAAACTCATTCAGTCCTCATGTAATCCAACAAAGAGCTTTTCGTGAATTTTCACAGATAAGGAGATGGCAAGCTTGGTCAGACCCTAACCATGGCCTCCTTGTTTTCGTGGGTTCTCTTGGGGAGTGTACAGTATCTGCTGTGATGGACTAACTCACTTAATCCAGAGAAATTTTCTCAGAAAAAAAAACGTATCCCGTCGACAGGAGTGAGTCTTCAATTGTGTCAGCATGCCGACGAATGACAAGTGAGGAAGACATGAACCATGGAAACAAAGTGAGCTGGAGGAGCTGATTATGATGGGGTGCACACGTTTCCAAGGAGACAGCCACCTGGTGTGGTGCTGTCATGTAACCCATCATATCCATATTGAAAGGTTATTAATTGGCATTGTTGACACACGACAACAAAATGTGTCCTCTGCATTTGACATAGCAGTGGGCAGCTATTTCAGCACCCAGGGACCTGTACCTTGCTCAGGGTACCTCAGTGGTACTCGCAGGTCAGGGACTCAAACCAGCAACCTTTCAATTATGTCATGAATTATGTTCAAAAGTCAGGAGGAGAACCACTGCTGCACAGTGGAGCAGAATAACACGTAACCTATATCGCCAGTGGTGCCGAAGGAAGTGTGTGCAAGTGAATTTATGATCTCACACAAAGTTCCTGGAGAGCGCCACTTCAGCTGATTTTATGTGGCTCCATAAATGCCTGGAGACATCAGGGTTTCCTGCTGATAGCTGAAATTATGCCAGGTAGCATGGAAAAAGGTCATGGATATTAGACACGCATTTTGATTGACCTTATTGAATGATGCTTTAGAGATTTGATCACTTATATTCATGTATCTGTAACATCAATTGTTGGCAAATGTATAGCACACCTGTTGGGTGCACACCTACTTGGTGCTTTTAGCAAAATAGACTTTATGCCACCAAGTCTAGTCAAATTCAAGCCCTCTGAAGCACTGGATAAATCATCACTGCTTAGGTTACTCAAATCTGGCCAATAAAAATATAAACAAAGAAACAATGATCTCTCCAGAACCTGCAGAGGTATAAATAAACTGCCTACCTTCATACTTTCAATCCCCAACCACCAGTGTAGATATTTTTACATCAGCTTGTATCACAAACAGCATAGCATCATACTATGATAATGATTTTTCAAAAAGTATTTTTCCACCTGCTCAGATTACAAACGGGGAACACATGCGGTTCGTTAAGAAAGGCCATTTATAGAAACATACACTGTATAGAAACTGTGCATGAGTTTATGACAGTGGCAATGGAGGACAGGTTTCCACGGTGATGGGAACCAGGGGATACATCCTGGCAAGCACTGACCATGTACATTCATACCTGGGACCATGTTTCCCATCAAACTTATGAAATAACCATCTTCAGCAAGACACACATGAGGAGAAGACTTAAAAAAACAGCCGGGAAAAACAGACACGCTCATGGGAGTTAGGGGTGCTGTCTTGGAATTAAATGTTTATATGCTTAACTAAAAGTTAAATTCTGCAGTCACCGTATCCTCTCAAGTCTATTGTTTTTAAATAGACCTTCAAACGAGGGCCACCTTAATGAATTTTTATTTTTATTTGCTGTTGTCGTAGAGGTACCGGGCATTTTCAGTTTCTAATCGTCCCCTGCGCTTGCGGTCATTCGAGCAGCTGTGTCACGTCGTTGGACAGCGCGAAAGCCTCCTGGCCAGCTGATTACGACCATCCCCATTCCGAAGCGGTCATCATTTCAGGGACCGATTATTTCTCCCCCAGCGGCTGGACGAGGGAATCGTGCGCGAGTGTTAATAGTGGACAGCCAGTCCCTCCCACACATGCATTACGTCCCATGGTACAGAGAGGATGCGATCAGTCACAGAGCTGGAATATAAATGAGACTCTGCTGCTCTCGCTGCCATTTCGGCCATATTTTACTCAGAGCTCCATGCTATTTATGTTCCGTGTGACGTGCCCCTTGACAGCATGGCTAAAAGGCCGAAGCCCATCCCACCACAGTCCTTCATGCCTTATTTGTACTTTTTTTTCATGTGCGGAACTCGTCTGTTCCCCTGCTATTAGCATGCACGGCGGAGGGATGCATACGGACAGGAAGTGCTGCACCTGCCTAAGCCAGGTGCGTCTCATGGTACAGGATATGGGCTCAGTCGCCGCTATCCTGTATTAGCAGACAGTAGGGCGGTGGGCCAGGGAATATGAATTATGCATACATTCCAGCAGGTGGGTTCCTCTCAGTCACATATCCCTCCAGCGGCATCTACTGGTGACTATGTGCCTAGCGGGCTGTGCATTCTTCTAAGTGTGTTAGCTAGCATGCACACTTGCATCAGAAAGATATGTGTCTTCACCTGAACTGACATGGATTTTCTGTATTAGGGTGGAGGACAGGTTTCCACGGTGGTTAATTGGTCATTCCTGATGAAGACAAAAATGGAGAATAAAATTGGCAAACGAGAAAAAAAGCAGCTGGCGAGTGCAGAGCTGCTGGGGCAGTAGATCCCATAGCAGTCGGTAGGGTGCCCTAAAACCATCATGACCTGCCAGGGGCTGCAGCTGTGGCTGTTTTATCCCACACCCACTACTGACTTTCTTTGTGTAATGTGTTTAGCAATTACTTTAGGATTTTGAGACTGTTTGGCGTATTAATAATGGAAAACAGGTGCAGGCCAACATTTGATTAACGTCCTTTGAAAGAAGGCCATGGAGATGTAGTACTCCAGAGATATGGTACTCTGGAGATGCAGCACTCTGGAGAGGTAGTACTCCAGAGATGTAGCGCACCGGACATGTAGTACTAAAGAACTGTAGTACTCTGGAGATGTAGCACTCCAGAATTGTGGTACTCTGGAGATTTAGCACTCCAGAATTGTGGTACTCTGGAGATGTAGCACTCCAGAATTGTGGTACTCTGGAGATGTAGATGTAGTACTCTGGCTCCTTCATCTTGCATTGCAGCAGGTGTGTTAGCAGCCTGGTAGAGCTCCCCCCCCTCGTGTGTAAATCAGTGAGCAGGCGTGCCCAACAGCTTGAAACCCCACAGCTGTTCAATTACTTAGCAACCCTCCCACCTTCCCAGGTTCTCCTGAATCCCCCCCCCCTATTTTTCTCCATTCCCTCCAACCCCCTTACAGACACAAGGCTGGGACTGATAGCAAAATTTGTGCTGTAGCTGAGTGCTGATGTCATCATCGTTCATCAGTGTGCATCACAAAAACAAACGTGAACTTTAGCAAAAGCCCCCTAACTAACTGTAACCCCCAACACAAACTACAGAAGAATTATTTTGAGATCCTGTCTGTTCCAGGTCAAACTCGCTGATCGTGTGTCCTGCTTCCCATCACGTTGATAAGCTAGTGATTTAGATGAAGAAACGCACCAGGATTGATAGGTAGGATCAGCCTATAGCCAAGTTCTGGTCCAAGTTCTGTCGAGGATTCTGCTATTGTGCACTATCCATAGAGTGAAGAGTGTGTTGCCATTTAAATTGTTACACTCGATATATTCTGGTTACTTTTCTGTTGTCTACATCACTTTGTGATAAAGTTGCCTGATACAGGAGGTCAGAGATTACAGATTCTTCTAACACAGTACTTTAGGTAATTGTTTACACAGTTGTGGAAATGCTTTTGTGATGCTTTTTGTTCACAGAGCATATGTTAATAGAAAAAGAATAATGAGACAAAGACTTAGATTTGCATTTTCTTTCCAGGAAACTTAAGCAATGACTAGGACATAATCTAAAGGTCCATAATGGTTGGTCCTAAAGAATTCACACAATTTACATCTCTTTAAGTAATGTCTTAGACCCCTTAAATATTCCTTTCAAGATTTCAAATGCTTAAAAAAATGATGTCACTGTACAGTTATTGTTTTTTATATTTTTAAAGAACATGTAACTACATTATACACTCACAACGACACACATTAGTCATTGATTACAATCAAAAGAGTCTTAAAGAAATGTGAATACATTTCAGTTTCATATTTAATAGAGACTTCGCCATCAGCATACATGGGTCTCAGTTCTCTTCGAGAACTGGAAGATTCGGTCCACATGCTGGAGAAATTCAAAGATAAATGAGGATAAATGTGAGAGGACTTCAAAGACACATGCAGTTAAGCTGCAGAGAGAGTGACTCTGGCCCTTGTCTTGTGGCTGCTTCGAAATTCCCTTTCAAGTCTCTCCAACTTGCACCCCAAAGTATCAATCCCTTTTAAAGACACGGAACCTTAATTTTATGTAAGTGGAACACATCCCAATCCACTACATTTTTGTCATTAATAAAAGAGCTCATAGGGCTTCAGCCATTGAAATTTCCCAGTTTCATGTCATAATTTATTATCTTTACAACGAAAGAACACATTTTTTTTCTTTTGCACGTATCACATGTTGAATTGCTCAGAGAGGTAGAGCTACTATTTTGCGCCGACCTTCTGGAAATATTGCGATGCAGCTATCATTCCGTAATGCAGCCTGGCAATAATGTGTTTCTTTTCTGTTTAATTAGCCTCATTTAGCAGCAGGCACGGGACTGCCAGGTCAATAAGCATAGTATTTACCAGGATACTCTCGCAAGTCAATCAGCAAGATATTTCCAATAAAATAAACAGATTTAAAATAAAAACAAGAAGTTTTCACAGAAAAATATTGCCGGTATTGATGATGAATTTAAAAGGCCAGTTCAAAACAGAGACTTGTGATAGATGCTGAAGCCCTCCTTGTTATGAATATTCTTATTTCTCATAACTGAGGCGCAAATTTACAAATACATTTTCGAACACAGTGGACACAGCGAGCTTTGAAAATTTAATAAAAGTTCCTCCTCGGGTTACATGAGGACTGAGTCAGTTTTGGAAATTTGGTCTTCAATTACTTTTGAAATGTAATACTTGACAGATAAGGAGATGGCAAGCTTGGTCAGACCCTAACCATGGCCTCCTCGTTTTCGTGGGTTCTCTTGGGGAGTGTACAGTATCTGCTGTGATTGACCATCATGCCATCTAAGGTGTCCCCCACCCTGTACATCCTGTGATAGGCTCCAGGCTCACTGAGTCCCTCTACTGGATGAATGGATAGAGAAAATAGCTGGACGGGTGGATGGATGAATGGATGGATGGATGGATGGATGGATGGAAAATTGCTTTGCATGCAGTCACTTTACAAGTGGCACCGTGAGGCAGCAATTAACAAAAGGCCAAGAGGAAGCCTGCAAGTGTTGCGAAACCCCCATGTACCCCAAGCCTTCCCATGCTCCCACAGTGTTGTGCAACATTTCTAAGGTGTTACCTCACTCCTCTCATACTGGCTGAGCTGAGGCAGCCTTTCTGAGAAAATCCCCAGAGAGGAGAGGCACGCGATGTTCCACCGGGGAGGATTGGGGGGAGTAAAACACTGCCCCCACGCGTACGACCCACATCATGACCCTGAACCCCCGAAGTGCAGTCTCGTCATGGCCAGTAGGGGTGCCGTTTACCCCGTAACCCCTGCACCTCCAGCTGGCTCTAATAAAGGTGCCGCAGGTGCACCACGGCCCCCGAGCACCGGCGACAGCACACAGGGGAACTCGTCTGGCATGAAAATGCCAACGGTGCTGCGTGTCTGCGGGTGAGGGGACGGCGACGGACATCCGGCCAGGGAGGGGAACGGGAGCTGAAAGCGGCCGCGGAGAAAATTTCATCTTCTGCAGTTAGTCGTTTCCCCGGAGTTCTAAAGGCTGGCCGAGAGAGATAAGCAGAGCGACCGGCAATGTGGCAGAGCAGTTAGGAGACTGTAAATGGGGTGAGAGGCCATCATATAGTTCCAGTTACAGAAGAGGAAATGTGATTATAATACTGCACAAAGGTAGTTAACCTTTTTCTTGTTATATCCAGCGACTAAACAATGAATTCATAACGAAGTAAAGAAATAACTGTAATGAACTGGATGGCAAACAACTTTGAGTTGGTCAGGGAATTTAATGCCGTTTACAACATGCACCTTGCTGTGACTATTGAGAAATTAGCATTTTTTTACTTGAAGTCCTGATTCTTTTTTATACCCCACGCAACCAAAATAGGATGATGCTATAACGCTGTATTGAACTAAAAAAAAAAAGTTTAATCTAGACTTGGACAAGAATCATCTTGGCTAGTAGTAACTGGAAAATGTATAACTCGTTTTTTATTGTTCTGGTTTTATAGGGGATACTAAATAATCTTTTTTTATAGGGGTTGGTAGAACTTAATGCTGTAATGAGTTTAACTGAGATTGCAGAAGTAGATGAACTCAAGGGGGGTTTCAGATAGCTCCCTAGCCAGCCGAAACCACACGTAGATTATTCGATGTGTCTTTGCATGTTCCTTAAGGCCAGGGGAACAGAAACTATTTCCTTCATACCCTCTTTCCTATATGCCAGTACAACCCACCCCCCAGGAGGCTAGAGGCCCAGCTATGTTCAACATCCTGTATTCTTGAAGCCAACTCCCTCTGAAGCAGGGCTCATTCTGGGATGATTTTGAATTAGGGAGCATAAGAGGGCCCATAATTTATACAGAGGGACCAGTCTTATCATTATCCAATCACATGTTTCAAGTCGGTGAGTGACAGGGGATGGTGCACTCCTGGGGCCAATCAGCTCTCAGCTGGGGCCAGTGCCCTTGTGGCGCCCAGAGGGCATCAACCTAGCTCAGTTCAACAATACCGCAGGCCTGTAAGATTTCATACCTTACAGCACCGCCTTGTATGCCCCCTGCATCCGCCCCATGCTGCCACTTTCCCTTTTACCTTTCATCCCATCCCTTCATTCATCACATTGATTTTGCCGTCCAATATTTTACTTGTCACTAGCAGTCAAAATAGGCTAAATGAAAGAAAACATGATTAATAAGGTTTATTAGCTCCGTAATGACTGCATGTGTCTCGGAAACATTTCCATCTGCCCGAGGACGCTTCCAGCTGTCACATCACTAGCTAAATGGGACCCTGTGATTTTAGCCCCCCTTATAGCTGACAGATAAGACGTTGGCATGTCTATGGTTTCCTGTTACACGTCTTGCACAACACAGATGTGTTACGGCCAAAATGTTCTGAGGACGGACTGTGTTCTGAGGGTTTCTAGGTGTGGCTTAAGGTGAGAAAATGAAGGATTGGGAGCAGATCCCTGATTAACATCTGCCACCATCATCATTTGCAGGCACACTTAAGATATTTGATCTTTTGAAAGTGTAAACCCTTTCATGTATGGAGCCAAGGTGTATCTAAGTATCAAGACTACAGAATAGGGAATGTTCAGATTGTTCTGCTACATTCCGGTTCAAATCGCAGATCTATTTTTTTTTCATGCCAAAGCATGTTCTCTGTGATTTATAGATGAGGAATTAAACTAGAAACCAGATCATAATGAAAACAGACTTAGATCACAGCTGGTAGTTCCACTTATTGCCTTGTACGATACAGAAGTGTTCTTGTGGCACAATCCAAAGCTTCTAGGGCTTCTGGAGTGCAGCTACACCAGAGTGGCTCTGTGTAGTTATGTTTCAACATATGGCTCTGCTTTCCCTGCACTGTGCGGTGGGTCCCTGGCAACAGGGCTGAGTGACAGCTGGACCACAAAAAGAAGACTTTATCAGCAGATTGATGTAGTTCTGAAAACTGCTCTTCCCACTAAAACAATAAAGGATCCTCACTATCCTCTTGGATTGGGTTTTGTAGGAAGTGTAACCCATTACGCCCAGATAGACACAATGACTGATGTCACTCTGAGATCAGATGTCCTTGGGGAGGGCAAGCCTTGAGGAATTAGCGCAAGGGTCAAACTTCAAACCTGGAAGGTTATATGTAGCAGTTGTGCCAGTCTGCTGCTGAATAACAAACTTGTGGTGTCCACTGGTCCATGACAGAAGAACATTTGATAGCAATCCTTCTGCCATATTGTGTGCAGGGCCTGTCTTTTCTTCTATACAGGAAAATGGCCTCAACGAATGAGCCATCAAAATGTAAACTTTGACCTAATGAAATCCAAAGGGTGTTTTGTGTTAGACTCCCGGATTCAAACCTCTTTTCTGAGCCAGCCCTCTCACACCATTTCTATGGTTTACGTGTGTGTGTGTGTGTGTGTGTACAGGTTTTGCTATACTTGTTAGGACCAAAGGACCTCACTAGTATAACAAATCCTGGAAAAATGTTACTGGTGAGGTAATTTTTTTTCGGTCCTCACTATTTCTGACTTTTTATAAAAATCTGTGAACGCGATCAAATAAGTAAAAATGCCAAAAAGTAAAAAGTCTTGCATTTTTGTTGCTTACTTATGGTTAAGGTAAGGGCTGAGGAGGGGTTAAGGGTGTCATAACTGGGATTAGGGTGATCTCCATAGAAATTAATGGGCGGTCCACATTAAGATATACAACATTATTTAGAATAATTTGTATTAAGGAATACAAACGTGTGTGTGTGTGTGTGTATGGACATATATATATATATATATATATATATATATATATATTACTTTGTGGGGACCCAATGTCCCCACAGTGTGATAAGAACCAATTATTTTTTACCTTGCGGAGACATTTTTTTGGTCCCCATAAGGATAACCTCAATTTCACAAAAATCTGTGTCTGCAATCAAAAAACAAAAAATGCCAAAAGTCTCACAATTTGTTTGGTTACTTATGGTTAAGGTTAGGGCTGGGTAGGGGTTAAGGGTGTCATAGTTGGGATCAGGGTTATGCCCATAGGAATTAATGGAGTGTCCCCATAAAGATAGGAATACATCGTATGTGTGTGTGTGTGTGTGTGTGTGAACTTTCAAACAATCAAAGTTGGCACACTCTGATAGACAATGTAATAGCACAGATCGCATTAACGCATGTCTGGGTTTGTTATATGTGTCCATTTGCCTGTAAACTCAAGGGCAACCTAAATGGAAACTGGAATTTTGAAAGGATTCCTACCACATAACGGTAGAATGGATTCGGTGCCATTAAATATGAAACAGATATTCCAAAAAAAACGTCTGACCAAACGATTTGCTGGTGTGAGTTCCAGAGGGGTCTTTGCTGTTGTCCTCTTGAGAAGGGTACTTATCTTGAATTACTTTTTTACTGCAGTAATTCAGGATTAATCTAAGGTCATCTGTGAAGTGGCACTCTACATCCCTAATGGACTGTGGTTTGGCACAGCACAAAAAACTGGGATCGGATCCTTACTGTGGACCCAACAATACTGCACTTAACTGGTAATGGGATACTTTTCAAAAGAGCCTTGGGCTAACTTAAACCTGTTAGCTACTGAGACTGTTGCTGTTTTACCCTCCGCATGGAGCCGTTTACTGACCAGTCTACTTGTAACTGGATGGGTCAAGGTTTTTAAGCAACAAAGGAAGTGTTTATGAAGTACTTTTGAAATAATAATGTTTCATATTATTTTAACATCATTTAATAGGATATTTGCCTAGCTTACAAGACTTTCTAAATGTGCAATTCTAAACGTGCATTTTGGGTTCCTGTGAAAATAGAAGAATCCTGCCATTTTCTGATGCTCTGAAGCCCACGTGCTCAGCTTCAGGCCAGAAATTCAGCAAATGAAAAAGTAAAGGCACACACATCTCCCGTGTCACTGCAGTCCCATCACTCACATCCTGCAGCACAGCATGACGCAATGATGACGGGCAGCAGACATCATCTTTTACCACTATTGCAGCTTCGACTCGCAAGCAATTAAAAGCAACACGGCAAAAACGAGCCCGAGTTAACGAACCCCCTCCAGCACCGTCTCAATGTCAACGACACAGATCTGATGCGGCGATGATCTGATATTGCGATGGGCCGCGTTATTGGTCCCGCGAGTAAAAGCTCGATTTTCCATGAGAAACGACGCAGTGGATGCAGTGGGGGAAGCTCCGTGTCGGCCTCACAAGCAGCCACCAAACCGATGTTGTGCTTTGCCAGATAATCTCCCGTTCATCATATAGGCTCAATATTCATTCTATAAGCAATGTTCTCTTCTGTTGTTTACAAACATTATTTCTAATGATTAATGCTTCACCACGTGGTTCTTTGTGTATGGAAAATTACCCGTCGTGTAATTCATAGGCTATTATACTCGCGGCACAGTGTAGGATCAGGCAGCTTGCTATCTCTAAATGTCACGGCATGAAAAATAAATTTGCTTTGTGTAGCCCTGTCCCAGCCACGGCTGTATTAGGGGGTGTGGGGGTGGGGTGGGGTGGACGCTGCACCTACAGAGAGTTTGTGCCACAAAAGTGATCCTACAGCCCCGGGACATGCTACAGCTGCCGAAATGTTTATATTGCAGATGCGGTGAAAGCATGGATGCCAAGAGAACCAGTGCATTCTGGGAGAAAGCCAGCGATCCGTCTGCGCACATGTGCACACACATAGGCTGGGGAGCCTCTCTTGCTTATTTAATTATTACTTTAGAATGAGTTCTTTAAGAAGAATGTCTTTCCGAGAGCACTTCTCAGGAACCAGATGGGAATTACAGGTTTAATTCGGTGGGAAGGGAAGGGAAGCTGCCCCCCCATGCATGTGGCCAGGATGGAGTTTTCCATAAACTCTACCTTGTGAAAACTGCCACAAAAGCAGAGCAGGGGCAGGAAACAGATAAAAGGGAGAGAGACAGTGTGCAAGTCATCATTGTGGTGGTTTGCTGCGTGCATTTTTGGGACATCCTCTTCCAAGCCTGAGTGTAGGGAGGCTGGGGGTGGGTGGGGGGGTGACTATGCAATAAAGGAGGGGAGGGCAGAATCTGACTGCTTAAATAGCACAGACACCTTTTTGCGATAATCCCTGAACTGGCACTGCCCAGAACATTCTTCATTCTCCTAAATGAAAAAAGGAAGAAAGCGGAAGAATGCAGAAAGTGTAAGGACACTGAAAGGAGTTTCGCAAGCTGCCCGAGTGAACGAGCACGAGGAAGCGATCCCCTTATCCTCCGCATCCTGCCAGACGGCAGTGAACTGGTGCAGCTCACTGCTATAAAACAGGATCAAGGACAGAGCAAAGAGGGGAGGAACAAGGGGAAACAAAGAGGAACAAGGAGGAACAGGGGAGAACAAGGAGGAACAAGGGGGAACAAGGAGGAACAAGGGGGGACAAGGGGAAACAAGGAGTAACAAGGGGGAACAAGGAGGAACAGGGGAAAACAAGGAGGAACAGGGGAGAACAAGGAGGAACAAGGGGGAACAAGGAGGAACAAGGGAGAACAAGGGGAAACAAGGAGGAACAAGAAGGAACAAGGGGAAACGAGGAGGAACAAGGGAGAACAAGGGGAAACAAGGAAGAATAAGAAGGAACAAGGGAGAACAAGGAGGAACAGGGGAGAACAAGGGGGGACAAGGAGGAACAAGGGAGAACAAGGAGGAACAGGGGAAAACAAGGAGGAACAAGGAGCACTCGCTGAGAGGGACTGCAGTTTCCTACAGGAGGATCCCCATCGCTCCCGGTAAATCGCCAAAGGCCGACTCCCAGCACCACGATGATGATGCGGCGGTTCCTGGCTGCAGGCTGCCTGCTGGTGGCGCTGTTGTCTACTGCAGCATGTGAGGGGCGGCGTCACCATGTGCAGCACGGTGCCTGTAGCTACACCTTCCTCCTGCCGGAGATGGGGCACTGTGGCCCCTCCGGCGAATTCCAGGTCAGCAACTCGCTCCAGAGGGACTCGCCACCGCCACCTGGGGGCACCACCGAGCAGAACAAGAAGCTGGAGAGCCTGGAGAATGCCATGGAGAACAACACCCAGTGGCTGATAAAGGTAACCCTACGGCAGGAAGCGTGCTGAGTGCCAGGAGCTGGAACTGGAACCAAACGATTGGCCGTGCGTGTTCCAGCCAGCAACTGCTGTTGTACCCTTGAGGGAGGTACTTTAACTTCTAAAAATAGTGGATACATTTTTTAAAAACTGATAATCAAGCTGTGAATTAGGCAAATTTATTTTGCCAAAAGTGTCTTAAAAGTACTCAAAAAAGTGGAGATTAACTTTATTGATGCCAGGGGGAAATTCTGGAGAAAAAAAAAATGATTTACTCAAGGGTGTAACATTATGACAAATCACATGTCAAGTTAACATGCCCTCCTGCTTTGCTGTGCTAATGCTGCTATCTAAGGCTGCTGCCGACATGCTGCTGTCAGTCCCCATTTCTTCTTTTGACTAAACAAAATGTGAGAATGATGTTTCTATCAGTGCTGGATCTAAATTCTTTCAGGACTGCAAACTGAGTTCAAACTCCACTGTGGTCAAACAATGCACAACATAGTTATCTGTGCAATCTGTCATAACGTGAATATTACACAGTCTCTGTTGCAGACAATTTAAGTGGTACAGATTTGAAGCCGGAGATCGTTTGTAAATCTTTGTTGTTGAGTTTCAATCTGTAAATCTAAAATTGTATTACAAGCAATGGAGGTTGTTAAAACGTTCTCCAAACGGGAAGGGAAGATTAAGACAGTATAAGAACTAACCCTCTAGCAATTTCACATTGCAGACAAAGTGGTACAAATGCATCATGAGGAAAAAGAGAGAATAAAGGTTCTTTGCCGGAAACCTGCCTGTAGAATGGAAACATGTGTTTGCGTCGTGAGTGCCCCCTAGGGCCGTTTATGGTGCACACAGTCTGCTAAGCCACATCTGCTCAGTGTGGGCACTCACACAGACCGTAAGTCTGTCTTCATGCTGCTGTTCTGAATGTCGTCTTTGTTCTGATTAAAGATGCTGCACGCCTCCTTCAGTAGGAGTTCATGTCACCACAGTCCTGGGGACCCACCCCCGGGTCTAGCGGAGACATTCCCGGGAGCGGTGCTGGACTGTAACCGCCGTGGGTCGGTGTACTGCGGTACTGCATAGACACGGGCATCACAGGAATAGGGCCAGCGGGCAGACGGGGAGTCGGGGGCACATCTCCCAGCTGACTGGCCTTGCCTTCCTAGACCAGGCCGGGTAAATTCCTAGTGTTTTCCTGTACTGCTCACGCACAGCTGCCTTACCATTCACTGGATGTTATAGTCATGTTATAGTTTGGACAACCAGAATAGATAGATAGACAGATAGATGGATAGACAGATAGATAGATAGATAGATAGGAAATTACAGGGTTGTAGTAACTTACAGTAATATGCACATTAACAGTACCAATATTTAATTGACAAGAGTAAAAGTTCAAAGAATGTCAGGGAAAGTATTACACAGAATTCCAAGGCAGCGATAATGAGAATGCACACAGTCAAACAGCCACTGCCCTGCCCCCATTTTATAAAATAATGGTTATAAGTGCTAAGCTCTTATTTAAAAGAATAAACCCGAAAAAACCCCAGAAAGTCACAATTTCAGACTTAAACATAAAGACTGTCTTCCAGGTGCTTTTGGAGTAAAGCAGTTTGCAGCATTTTTTTGGCATTTATACCTTTTTTCTTCAATCAGATGTAATTTATAATGGGTTTATCTCTTAAAAGTTCATCCATCGCTCCATGCTCGGCTCATGGACAGAGGCCCGGGAAGGTAAATGAGAGATTCCTCCCTACTCTGCAGTAATGACCTGTAATCATCTCCAGAAACATCCCGATAAAGAGATTTACTGCAGAAAGCTAACTGGGAGCTCACCATTCAGCGGAATAAATCCAGTTCATCCCGTATAGCCAACAGTCGCAGTAGTCAATAATGTACTTGCTGACACACATTTGTTCCAATTGATTAAGAACTAACTAAAGGACTCTGCATGGTAATTAAGACACCGACTGATTCAGATAATCCAGTTTTGTCTAGGCATTGTTGGAACTAACAGACAAATAAGGCAGCACTTTAATTCAGATCACGCTCCGGAATTCGTTCAGCATAGGTCTGCTTTTGAAGTAGTACGTATGTTTAGCTATCAGGCTTGAGCGTGGCAGGGATACTGTCGCCTGGCACCTCGTGTTTTGTTGTAACAGAACCGCACTGGACTGCATTCTGAGGAAAGGGATGCCATTTGTTGCAATCTGATATTGGCTCTTCGTCAAGTTCAGGTTAAATCACAGTAACTTCATTCCCATACCCTTCTGTCAGAATCAAGGCCACTGGCTCATGGCGCCATGATTATCACAGTTGTTTTCTGCGCTCCGTTCAGTCACTTTGATTTCTGAGCCGAGCTCATTGTAAGTCCTGTGCTTATAACCGTTCCTTTGGCCTGGCGAAGCAGCAGGGAAGCTATTTAATAACTATTTAGGCAAGCACTTTAAAAGGGCCCATTTTCATCTATTTTTCCTTTTTTCCCCTCTCTCACCACTTCTTGACCTGACTGTGGCCAGGTTGTTAGGAAAAATCATTTCTGCTCCCTTTACTGCACATTCGGGTCAGTTTCAATTCGCATTGTTTCCCACCCCATGACCCAGCGCCCCGTATCAAACTCCACCCGAGTGCAGTGGAAAATGAAGTAGCCTTTGTTGCAGGTTAATTAAAAACAGCAGAACGCGCTGAGCAAGAAAAGGACTTCTCTCGGAGACATTGTTCAAGGTGCCACCTACATATAAAACCAAATTAAAACTATGATGGATGGGAACCCCAGTGTCATGGGTCTTGTTATTGCAAGTCAACAATGAATTTTGACTGAAGTGAATAAAAAAAAATGCACAGGGGCACAAGTGCCAGAATTTTAAGCTGCTTTATTGTTGCGGGGCATGCGAGCAGAGTTGGGTGTGTGGATCCCGGCGCTGCATCTCAAAGCATCTTACCTTTTTTATTTTCTTAACCCTCAACACAGTGTTGCTGTTCAGGCCCAGAGGATGCACCAGAAGAATATATGGAGAGTATAAGGCCACTGGCAAAGTGTGCCAGGGCATTCTGCTGGCAAGGGGGCCTGAGGCTGACAGGAAGATGCATTGTCCATTACTTCTCTCCTTTTAACGCTTAATTCCCTCCTGCTTCTGCCTTCCCGCTGCTAATTTCTGTTTGTACTCGCTATCAGAGGTGAGGTTCTCATTATGATCCCTTGCATACAATAATTGTTAAGAAAAGAATGTTAAAAAAAGGGGAAAAAATGGTACAGGTTTAGAGCTGCACCCTTGAGAACTGGGTGTGAAATAACCAGAAAGAAAAACAATGAATATGCCCCCCGAAAACCTTGACGAGGCTGACTGGAGCGGGAGAAGTAATCTGCCATTCCCCCTATTGTATTTCAGGCTATGTTTTTGACTGCAATATTTGTCTGTGCGCATAGTAACTCATAGCATTAACAGAACTCAATGTCACACACAGCGCAAATGAGTGATCAAATTCAGCAAAGGAATATGCTGCCCACTCTATTTCAGGGCCCGACAAGCAAATCAGGCCCACTCACCCCTGCTGTCAACATTATTTTTACATCCGAAGGATTAGCTTCAATGCAATCAACCATATTCCGCAATTAAGCTGAAAACCATCTGTTAAAATATTTTTGAAAAGCTGTCAAAAAAATGAGAAATTGCGGTCTTGAGGCCTTTTGGGTCTTTTGCATTAGAAATTCGCTGGGCGCATTCTCCCAGTTCTGTTCTGATGTCTGCCTGGGATAAAGACTGCGATGCATGAGCCGCACCTTTTAACTCGTACAGATTACACCTGAAATTTCACCATGCTGCTACGCCAACTATTTCAGCTAATGCACCCCAGTAGAACTTAATGCCAGTTCAGTAACCTTCACAAGGAGCAACTGTTGAGTAATTTAGATTCTGGCATGTAGCAGAGAAAAAACACTGAACTCGTTTTTGGTGATTTTTGTTCTTGGTGCTCGAAATTCCTTGGAATTAACCTCAAAGTGAAGCCTGAATGAGGTATGACCATATGAAAATATAAACATGGTGATGCTGACAGACCGACAAGTATGGACGGTCTGCCTAGCGTGGGCGCAGACTGTGTTATTTATCTCACTACACTTTGTACTGAGTATAGCCGTGTGCATTAAACATTTTGATGTATTTTCAGCTGGAGAACTACATCCAGGAGAACGTGCGGTCCGAGATGGAGGAGATGCAGCGGAACACTGTGCACAAGCAGACGGCCGCCATGTTGGAAATCGGGACCAACCTCCTCAGCCAATCGGCAGAGCAGACCCGCAAACTGACAGATGTGGAGACCCAGGCGAGCCAATGGGGTGAAACCGTAGCCGCTGATGGTTTATTTTTTTAGGCAGGAGTCTGGTCATTGTTTAACTTGTTTAGCAACCCCACAGGACTCGTTCATTACCTGCTAAGCGTTTGGTTGTTGAATATGTAATTTTAGCTGATTGAACATCTTGCTATTTTGTGTGTGAGAAAACAAACTTCAGATACACGCCCTTAGCTGTCACTGGCACACATAAAGCAGTAGGGGAAATGTACTTTAATCAAAACAGTACGAGCGATCAATCTAAGCAGATGTTATTTCAGAGCGCCCTGTGATGTTTCTTTTTGTGTCATTTTACATCTTATACGTCAGCAGGTCGTTGTGTACAAAAATACAGCCTGTACCAATATTTTAACGCCTTTGTTCTATCTTCTGTTAGCTTGGCCTGCAAGGCTGTTAAAACAGTGCACAATTAGAACAACACTGTGGTTTGGTTTCCTCAAAAAACTTAACAATGGAAAATATTTACCCATTATGGATACACTCGATTTTCAACTTTCATTTGTTTTGTTTAGAGACCTGGATCAGTTATGGTCTGAAATAATTTAGAAGTTAACAAAGCACATTTTTTATCTGCTACCTGTACTGTATGTATGACAGTGGCCCTCTTTGGGGAACAAATTGTACCCATTAATACAACTGATAATGTGAGAGGTTCAAATGTTCAGGAAGGGTTTAAACCACTAAAATTACAAATAAGTTTTTTATGGCCTGAAACTCTTCAGTGAACCTTCTTAAACATTATAACAGATGAATTTATTCTCCAGATAGTCGTTAAATGTCTGGCCACACGGTCACTTTGTGCAAGCTGTATTACGTAATTCAAAATGCAGAGACACCCGTGTTCCGGAGATTTCCAAAGAATAAAACACACATGTGTGCTTTCTGTGGAAGTAGAGTATTACAGTGTAACAAAGATGGCTGAGCCATCCAGTGTACGGACATTAGCATGTTATAGGAGATCGGCACGTGACCACAATGCACGCTGGTCTGCAGATGATGAACCAGACCACCAGGCTGGAGGTGCAGCTCCTGGAGTACTCGCTGTCCACCTACAAGCTGGAGAGGCAGATCCTTCAACAGACTCAGCAGATTTCCCGGCTCAATGATAAAAACAGGTCAGCTGAAGGATCCGCTAACGGGGGGCACTAGCCGAGTGTGTGTGTGTGTGTGGGGGGGGGGGGCGGGGAGGAGGGCGGCAGGGCGGTTATGGTGTGGGTGGGTTGAGATCTCTGACAGGGGGGGGGGGGGGGGGGGGGGGAGAGCACGGCGGCAGG
>JAODKM010000044.1:13862745-13874734 GCA_026780845.1 Petrocephalus sullivani | reverse complement strand
TTGCTCCCTCCCAGCTCCCTGCCAGACAGTCCATGTTTTTGCTCCCTCCCAGCTCCCTGCCAGACAGTCCACATTTTAGACACCTGCCAATAAGAAGCCGTGGGGGGGGCAAAAACGTAGACTGCCTGTGGATCTCTACAGACCAAATTGGGAAATACTGCCTTTTAAGTTTCATCTAACCTAAACAAGACTTCACAAATGCAAGTTTAGGGGATAAATATTGTGAATCACCATAATAAAAAATAATTTCTCTATCGTAATATCAGTAAGACCAGCTTCTCGACTCTTTCCATTGCAGGTAAATATGCTACCTAGACGCCAGTCTTAGTGTTGAATATACGCAATGCAGTGCAAAGTGTGGAGAAAAGCATAAAGCGGAAGAGGACTTGGAGGGCGGAGAGAGGGCCGTGGAGAATAGGAAAACATTTGTTTTAGCTCTTGTGGGTGTTTAAACAGATGTGATGCTTCTTTACAGATTCCGTTGTTTAGCCTAAAGCTGAGATGCTGTTCTTAATCCGAAGGCTCTGTCCTTAAAGAGGAAGCTTCCCCCAGAGCCAAAGAAGAGGCCCCAAGCTTTCGCGACTGCGCCCACATCTACAAATTGGGGATCACGGAAAGTGGGGTGTTCCGCTTACGTCTCGCCAACTCGACACAAACGCTCAAGGTGAGGAGATGAGGCGTGGAGGCGCTCCACAGCGCTCACCTTAAATTTGTAATACAGGGTCACATTGATGAGATTCATTCATTTTAATGTAACTGATGTTAGTTCTGAAATACTGTTAAACCAAACCACCCATATCTGCTGCCCAGGTCAATGTCGTAGCTTTGTCTGGAGCCTATGTGAGGCAGTATAGGGCACAGGGCAGGGGCACACACACACACACGCACGCGCGCACGCACACAAACATACACACACACTCACATGCACACAAACACACACATGCAGTTCATGTATTCCTGTCTTTATGGGGACACTCCATTCATTCCTATGGGCATAACCCTGATCCCAACTATGACACCCTTAACCCCTACCCAGCCCTAACCTTAACCACAAGTAACCAACCCAAATACAATACAATGCATGATTCCAGGCTGCCAGGCTTCTCGTGTTGATCCCTCTAATTAAAATTCATGTTTAAAAGGGAATCGAAAATAAGAATAAGAAATAGCAAAAATAATCTACTTAGGTCTTAAAGCAAATAAATGCATCTTGGTGTTTTTGCCAGAGACATTTTCATTAAATTATTCAGGAGTTTGTAAGCTCTTGAGCAGCTTATTGCAAATATTGAAAAGTGATAATTCAATAAATATAAATATTGAATGGGTCAAACGATTGCTATTCATCCTCATATTCCAAAGGCTTATGGTAAACCTGAACGGGGCTACTAAGGAACCTGGGCATAAGGCAGGTGAACACCCTGCATGGAATGCCAGTCCGGCACCCGGCACATACAACCACCATTCCTATGCAGCTGTGTTTCCAAATCCGGTCCTGGGGTACCTGCAGACAGGCCACATTTTTGCTCCCTTAGCTCCCTGCCAGACCGTCGCTGGGGCTGGGAGGGAGCAAAAATGTGGACTGTCTGTGGGTGCAGAGGACCGGGTTGAATACTGCTATGCAGTATATTGATTTCACTGGAATATGTTAGGAAAGGCAGGCAAAATGTGTTTTTATTGTCTGACCAAACAAAAACACGTGTGTTAAGTTGGTCGCTCAAATACGCATATTTGCATTCTGCAGCTTGCTGCTGCAAAGTCACGTATATGTAAAATGACACTTATAAAACAAACAATTTCCTTGTCAATATTGACATTTTAACAGTGTAACGCTTTTCCGAAAGGGGCACAGATGTGATGCATTCCATGCAAATATTTGATACTGGGTGGAGTGAAAATGTCATTGTGAGATTAGAAAAGTAATCAGGGAGCGTTGCCCTCAGGCAGTAGAAACTGAAGTCATTTTTAATTTTTTTTTTGGGGTGTGGGGGTGGGGTGGGGAGGGTGAGGTCTTCTGTTGAGCCAGAATGTCCCAGCTTATACACGTGTGACTTTCACTCACTGCTGATTCACACACTCTGATATAATCCCTGGCTGCAGTTCCAGGGGGAGAATGCTTACAATGAAATTACAAAAACTGTGCACTCTCTCTCTCTCTCTCTCTCTCTCCCTCTCGCTTGCTGTCTCTCTTCCTCTCGCTCACTCTCTCCCACTCTCTCGCTCATATTTGTTTCCTGCGGGCATAGAAGCCAGATGTTTGGCAGCAGAACAGTTGCTTCCTGCCATCTCAGGACCAGTGTTGGTTTACAAAGAGCAAACCCTTGTACGCAACACCACCATCTGTTCAGTCTGCGGCCCACTGCGTCGGGTCGGCTGGCCTCTTTACTGCAAACCTGTTAAACTGCCCTATTTATTCCGTTATTATTATAGGCTTAAAACTGCTAATAATTAACCAGTATGTTATTGGTTGTGCGTAGGAAGTGTGCAGTGCAGTTTGTGAGCACACAGCGCCAATAATATCATATTCCACAGTATTCATGAGACAGATATCCTGTACATCCAGCAGCCCCACTGCCCTTATTTCCTCTCATGGGTCAGTTTGGCTGAGCAGATCAGACCACTGCCATCTCATCACCTTCCCTGTGTTTGCCCAGGAGGGCTTCAGCTAAGATGGTGACCATATGGGATTCTTGCGTTTAATTAAAGGCCCAGCGCACTCCATCCTCCTCATTAGCTACAAGAGCTTTCAGGGTCTATCTCAAAGATGAGTGCGGCATTCGCAATCAATGTGCAAGACTGAGAATCCAGGACTCAGATTTATGTAAGAAAATGTGCCTTTAAAAGCATACGCAATGCCAATGTCAAATACATTTCTTTGAAGCAATTATTAATATTGATGCCTAATATTAATATTTTACTGGCAAAAGCAGAGCTTATTTTTGTGACTTCCACAACTGTTCTTAGTTCAGTGTCCTTAGCCACTATGCTATACGTTTTCTCTTTGCTGCTACTGTAGTAGCTTCGAATTGATGTAAAAGTGCATTTTTTCTGTTGCTATATGAAGCTATATATGGATGCAATGCTGAACTATCCATCTAGTGTAACAAAAACTGTGACTTCCGGCTTTTTAATTTCTGGCAAAAATTACAGGAGACAATTAAGCAGATTTGATTCATTTGCAAGCAGCCACATCAAGGCATGGAGCATATTAAAGGTATTTTCTTTTCAATTTGCATAGTAAGTAAAGTTGTTAAGGGAATAAACCACAGCGCCAGAGGCCAAGGGGAGTTTTAGCCATTCTAAAATTAATTAGGTTACTTTTCACCATATGGGTTCCGGGCCTTGCTGCAAGATGAATTGGTCAGATTCATTACTCTTTTGCGGAGGCATAATTGCATGCAATCAAACTGCGAGAGAAAACGTAGGCCGCAACTGAAGCCTGGGAGTAGCCTGAACAAGCTGCCCCCCTGCCTGCTACGCGGAAACCTGAGGAACCCCCACATGACAGGTTCACTTACTCTGAAGCTTCCAAGACGCTGTTTCCAAGTTGGCCCTGGCCTGCCCATCCTGCACATATTCTGTTCTACGTAAAAACATCTTGGTGGGATGGTGTATTTTGAAAACTAAGGGTAGACACCAGAGGCAGCTGGTCCATAGAGGTATATGTGGTTGGACTTCCTCTTCTTTAGTCATTTAAAAACACATTGTCTCCCTTTTTTTTTTGGAAAAATTCACTATTATAATACTGGAAAATGTGATATCTTCTCAATTATTTTAACCACCAGCTACCACTGGTAGACACACATAGGGTTGCATGTGACTGAAAAGCCCATGGAGGTGTGGTTGAGTGGCTTACAAAAACACAGCACATTGAGATTGATCTGTGTGTGTTTTTCTTTTTTTTTTTGGTGCGTGTGTCACGGTTGCCTTGGGAACCATCAGTCCTGTCCTCCTGACATCCCCACTAAAGCTCACTTTCACATCTGTCTAGGGCTGTACGGAATCCCACCAGCGGGAATAAGTGAATTCATGTGAAACAACGCTGGTGTCTCCTGTACCTGCCATTATCTATATAAACATTTAGCTGGTCATTAAGCAGACACTCCCGCTAACTAACAGCCAAAAGGATCGTTAGCAGGCTCGGATACCATTAACGGCCCATTATGAAAAGGGTGTTTAAAAGGGGTTTTTTTAATTCAGAAAAAGCACCTGAAAGCTGTCAGAATTCATTAAGCAGGGGAAAGTGTAGTGTTTGTTGATTAATTGTTGATATTTTTTGAGGAATCATGATTAAATTTTACAGAATGACATGCCATTCTCAGTTTATGAAGGGATAGTAATTTCCCCCTGAATAATGAAACGGTGCTGAACTCGTGGCTTTTTGTTAATGACGTGCATCCAGGGCTGTAAATGATGCAGTTCAGTGGCCGGTGTAGCTATGGGCATCATGGGAGCAGTTTCCATGGCAATAAATGGGATGCTTATAAGCGATTCCTTAGTGCTGCGCCTCTTGCAGGTTTTCTGTGACATGAAGACCCGAGGCGGAGGCTGGACCATCCTACAGCGGCGCCAAGACGGTTCGGTGGACTTCAACCGCAACTGGGCAGATTACAAGACTGTGAGTGGTTATAGCTGCCTCTGCAATACTGGTAGGGTGTCCCGTTTGTAAGCTGGCCCTTCCATCTGCTGCCCAGAAGGAGTTTTTTCTAGTAAGCCTAGTAAGCAACGAAAAATAGCAACATCAATGGCAGCTGGGGCGGGGTCAACAACCAGGATCGACCAATGGGGGCTGGACGTGTGGTCTGGAATGTGAAACGTAACAGAAGGAGGTTCTGTATTATAGAGCCTTCAGATTATTATTATAATTAGTTACAGATAAAGAAATGGGCTCCCCACCTCATTTCTCTGCATAGTTTAGAAGATGTGTTCTGCAGCAATATATATATATTTTTACTTTCAACTTTCACATTGAACTGCTCATCAGGGGACCCACCGGGGACCTCTGACAGAATCTGAACATTGCACAGGACGGAAAGGCAAAGGCTTATTTGTAAAACTATTGCTAAAATTCAGGTTCAAAAGTGAAGGCCGCCGTGTCGCCATGAATATGCAGGAGATCCAGGCAGGCAGGACACTTCTGTTTCAGAGAAAAATGGCCCACCTGCAGTACCCAAAGACAGTGGCTTGGCTGATGATGTTCCTCCGCTTCTGGGGGCCCATCCAGTCCAGGGGCTGTTTCCAGTGGCAGCCCCCAGTAGGTCTCAGACTGCATATACTACTTATTTATTGCCCACTGGGCCTGCTACAAAACTTCACTCATGACCTGGATTTTCTTCTGTCGGCCACCCTGGCTGACGAATTGCCACTCAGCACCTTCAAGCACTTGAACGTCCAACTTCAAGAGTCCCAGGCTACTGACTTCCTCTAGCTTCTGAACTCATTTGACCTGACCCAGTTGTGCACCCTACCTACTCCTAAGGCTGGACCCTGGACCTCATCCTTACACGGAACTTCATCCCTGACAACATGCTTGCTCCCTCTTCTCTTGATTCTCACCTCCTTTTGGTCCAGTTCACCTTGGCCCTCCCTAACTTGCCTCTAGCCTCTCCTCCTCAAACCCCCATCCTTCGTAACCAAGGTTATAATAATAACAAAATATAAGTGGGGTTGCTAGTTTTTAGTTTTGTTTTTTGAAAGTGCTTAGTTTTAGTTTAGTTTTTATTAATTTTAGAGTTAGTTTTAATTTTTTGCAATATATGATATTTGTCAGAGGCATGGTTGAAAAAGTCATAAAAAGTATAAAAAGTATAAAAAGTATTGTGCCATAAAAAGTCAACCAAACATACTATTTTCAAAAATGTATGTCTTAGGACAGATGAACGACCATTCACAAAAAGAACCCAAGTAGGAAAGACGCGTGTCAGTCAGTGTATTTGTATAAGTGTGTATACAGTATGTGTATACAGGTTTTGCTATACTTTCGAGGACCAAAGGACACAGGTGGTTCTGGGGTTTGTCAGGGCTGTGTTATTACTCCTACTCTGTTCAGTGTTTGCACAGACTTGGCGCTAGGCAGGGTTAACCAGCGGCTGTGGGCCAGTTGGCGAGGAAAGATTCACTGATCTTGACTTTGTCGACGATGCTGTGATCTTCACAGAGTCAGTGGCGGCTCTGATTGGGGCTCTTGAGAGGCTAAGCGAGAAGACTGAGTGACTGGACTTGCGAGTGTCCTGGATAAAAACCATGATCCAGGCCTTTAATGACCTCTCAGGCACAGCCATCAGCGGTGGGTTTGTTTGTGGGGAGAGTGTCGACCGTGTCGAGAGCTTCACATGGTGCTTCCTGTCTTGCTGGATGGCTGCGAGACATGGACACTATCTAGTGACCTGAAATGAAGACTGGGGTCCATTGGTACTGTGTTTCTTTGGAGAATCTTTGGGTACTGCTGGATTTGACTTTGCGTTGAATGAGTAGTTGCTTAGAAAGTCCCAAATGTGGTACATTACCTGCTTTGTGAGGTCAGTTACGGCACTACAGTCATGTGGCACGATTCGCCGAGCCTGATCCGGCTCATGGGATCCTCATTGCTGACCCGAGTGGCCAGAGCAGGCCAAGGGAATGCCCCCGTAACACCCGGCTGTGGCAGACAGATGGGGACTTCTGGGGGGCGGGACTAGACCAGTCAGAGTGTCCCGAACTGGGATCGCAAGGTGTTTCGTCATGTGGTGGGTGTGCCGGTGCGCCGTACCGGTGCATGGTTCCTAGCCCGTCCTGCCCTGGCCTATATACTGTACCTTAGCCCGATTAGGTTGTCACTTTGTTAATAGTTATATGTGTTGTTCTATAGCTGTTTGGTTAGCTCCTGTTCCAGTAGTTGCTTACACTTGTCCTCGGCATTCATTGTAAGCTCGGCTTAGCTGCACTTACGCCTAGTGGACTCTTTTCCAGTATGAATGTTTGCATTTTGCCTGGCTGTACGTCGCTTTGGACAAAAGCTTCTCCCAAATATGTAAATGTAAATGTAAGCACTGCTGCACCGGCAGGCCTTTCTTTGTTCCCAGCGAATCCACAAGTGCTTCCTGGGATTTTTTTGTTTTTTTGTGAATCTGTCAGATTCAGTCTCTTGGGGAATAGTGGCATCAAGATGCTAGGCCTACATTATATCCACAGCTGTGGGGCTTTCAGTAGAAGGTGAAGTCTGCCACGGGAGGCTCTGCTGTGAATTTATTGCATTCACCCTCCCTGAATAATGTGCGGTGGCCTGTTTAATGTTGTGCAAGTTTGTGCCAGCCATGTCTCGCTTATAGGCTGCCGGGCAAAGGCAAAATAAGGACAGCTCCATTCCCGGAGAAAAGAGTTTATTTATATTAGATTTATTTGTCTGTTTGTTTCTTTATTTAGACAAACCAGCTTTTTAGAAACTAGTAGTATTAGTACGTGTTAATAGCAGTGAGATTTCAATGGACCTCTTAGGAGTTTTAAATAGTACACTGTATCATTGTACCTTTAAACCTGGGAGAGGGAAAACAAAGACTTTGTGACAGTAATCTATGTTTTTTGTTTGTTATTTATTGGTGTAATATCTGGTTATATACAAGGTGCAGCTCACATGATCTGTGGCAGTGGGCCTCAACTGGTTCAGTGTCAGGATCTACATTTTTTCTGTTATTGACCAGGGTGGGGGGTACCTAGAAGTAGTTAGCCAAGGCACCAGCCACAAAAAAGGCTACCCAGAAGTGGCTAGCCAAGGCACCGGCCACAAAAAAGGGTACCCAGACGTGGCTAGCCAAGGCACCGGGCACAAAAAAGGGTACCCAGGCGTGGCTAGCCAAGGCACCGGCCACAAAAAAGGGTACCCAGAAGTGACTAGCCAAGGCACTGTGCACTAAAAAGGGTACCCTGAAGAGGCTAGCCATGGCACCGGGCACAAAAAAAGGCTACCCAGACGTGGCTAGCCAAGGCACCGGCCACATAAAAGGGTACCCAGACGTGGCTAGCCAAGGCACCGGCCACTAAAAAGGGTACCCAGACATGGCTAGCCAAGGCACCGGCCACTAAAAAGGGTACCCTGAAGTGGCTAGCCAAGGCACCGGCCACTAAAAAGGGTACCATGAAGTAGCTAGGCAAGGCACTGGCCACTAAAAAGGGTACCCTGAAGTGGCTAGCCAAGGCAACGGGCACAAAAAAGGGTACCCTGAAGTGGCTAGCTAAGGCACTGGCCACTAAAAAAGGCTACCCAGACGTGGCTAGCCAAGGCACCAGCCACAAAAAAGGGTACCCAGGCATGGCTAGCCAAGGCACCGGGCACAAAAAAGGGTACCCAGTCGTGGCTAGCCAAGGCACCGGCCACAAAAAAGGGTACCCAGACGTGGCTAGCCAAGGCACCGGCCACAAAAAAGGGTACCCAGACGTGGCTAGCCAAGGGACCAGCCACAAGAAAAAGTTCTCACAGATCCTCTGAAAACGTCACATGTGCCAAAGGGCCCTGACTCAAATGCCTGGGCCTGGACCACGCTTAGGAGGGCGGCAGGGGTCTTTGGACACATAAAGCACCAGCCAAACAAAACAACCATTGCCATCGCTAAAAGCTGATCCACCCGATGGACTTCCGTAGAAAAATATGACTTATTTATCCAAGTGCATGGTCTCTCTGGACCTGCCTTCACATGTTGGCAGACTCTCCTCTCATCAAGTTCAACTCTTCTCCAGAATTAGTCACACTCAGACATTACCCATAAACCTTAAACTAGAGTTACATTTCAAACCTCTCGCACTTTGCCCTGTTTGACCCTCCTCTCTTGCTGTCTGTGTGTCAGGGTTTCGGTGAGCCCTCTGGAGAGTATTGGCTGGGCAATGACTTCATTCACCAGCTGACGACAGGCCAGGAGTACGCTCTTCAGGTGCAGGTTGCAGACAGAGAGGGTAACGAAGCCTATTCGCAGTACGACCATTTCTACATCGATGGAGAGGAACACAACTACAGGTACCAGCAACACTTTCAACCATCTGCCTCAAACAGAAACAGAATTTTTGTTCAGTTATCAAATCGAAAACCAGTCAGAGGAGTTACCAGCATGCATAAATTGTGCAAAACATAATGGGGAAGTTTGAAACTCAGCAGGTTAGAACATTGCACCCATTATCAGAAGGTTACTGGTTCAAATCCTGGGCTCAGAAGGCTGTAATCACCCTTGGGTCATTGTGCAAGGCTCTTAACCACAATTGCTCCAGGAATAGTGATATGCAGCACAATACTTTCTGCTGACTCTTGGTGATGGCAACCTCCACTCAGCCATGCTTCTCGTCTCTGTAGCAATTGAGTGAGCATTACCATCTCCTACAGTGTTTAACAACATTTCTATAGCAGTCATTTTTATGTTTAAGAAAATATTTGCTTATTCAGTGATAGAAGTTATTGGTTTATTTATCATTTTGTTATTTATATATTATCATATATCATGACATAGTATTGTATCGTATTCATATTAATTTCGCAATATTTTCAACTCATAATGCGTTCATTCATTGCAATGTAACCCCACGATAAGTTGAGGGGCATGCATATGTGTGACCATCTGACTCACCATGGCTGGATGGCTCTGGGCTGATTTAGAAGGGAGTGTTTGAACACAAAGCCAAAAACTGCTCAAAATCCAAATCTGTGGGCAAGTGCTTTTAAATCTTATTCTTTCCAGGCTCAGTGGGTCTGTCATTAACAGGCTTATACTGGGGCTAACTAGACCACACTCAAGTGCGATCGCCCCAAGGCGAGAATGTGAGTTTTGGGTGCCTAGCGCAGTCCACGCTTCAGTAACCGGTCCCCTATTAAATAAAAAATGATGCCTCTAAGACTGGAAATAGTGCTGACACCGAGGAACAGGCAATCAGTTATTAGGGGCAAAATGAGCATGGTTATTGCATTAACATCATAATTTATATAACATTGATTGAACTGAATTTCCTTTCTGAGAGTCCATTTCTAAAAGAAATGGAAAGATAGTTGATCTTTTGTAAAACATGAATAAGTTTTTGCACAATCTCCCCTTGAGATTAGCACTTTGCTATACATGTTTAAGTGAAATAGATCGTAGCAAAAATGCTTAAAGAGCCAATTGTCATACTTTGTTGTATTAACTATGTTACTGCTAAGTACCCTTATTAGTGACACTTACGTTTCTGTCCTGAACTATCTCATGACTCTCTGACAAAAGGAAATTCATGAGCATCTGAATAGTGCCTCAGTAGTGCCAAATACATCAACTAGTACAAGAATAACAATATAGGAACAAATTGTTACCAGGAAGGCTCACCATGCACAAAAATTTCAAAGTTACAATCCACAGTTGAGGAAAGTTAAAACGGTGCCGTAGAAAAGTGCTTTTGACAGCCTTCATGCGGCTAGATGAAATGTCCTTTCACTGAAGTGCTGTGAAACACCGTGTGGCGTCCGAACCGCACTCTGATTGGGCGGCCCACCGGCACCTAACATCACCTGACTGTTTTTTGTTATGGCCCAGATGCGCAGATTTTACTGGCTAGCTGAAAGCACCACTCTGCACCCCAGGGCTGAGCCCTCACCGAAGGCCGGCCAGATGACTCCAGGGTTAAGCATTTGGCAGCTACTCTTCTCCCGGAATGCCTCTCCTGGGCCTCATATGTGTGTGGGCCCACTTCTCACAAGCTTACGGTCCAAGCATTGCATTAAGAAGCGATCACATCAGTTATAATGAAATATTATTAAATTACCATTAAAATATACCCGAGAGCTAAGCACCTGGGAATTAGTCAAAGTGGAATGCATGAAAAAATATATATATAAAATTTATACTTGTTTAATTCCAGTAAAAAGCTCTATAAATTTGAACAAGAAACATTTTACTTTGATGAACAGGTGCCATCAGTTACTCAGTGACTGCTTGGTGTCATGCACTTCTGACCCCGACTCCCCCTCCCAAAGTGACGTTCCTGGTTTCACTCTGCTAATGAGCAGGGGGAAGTAAAAATATTATGGCTGTCATCTATAATGCACTATAGCTACCTTCATAATGCATTATAATGGTCAGCATAAGAATTAATAAAGCATTACAGCATCTTCTATTAACAGTCATAAGGCATTATAATGTTGATAATTATTTTTTTATAAGCTCCAGTGAAGCATTTGTATTGCACTGTACATACTTTAATAATAAACTTAAATGGTCAGCATAAGAATTAAGGATGTTTTGAACTGCCTTATGAAAGTATCTATAGTGCATTATAGACGAGAGCTTCATAAAGTATTCATAATGAGTAGTTAACATGACTATAATGTGTTATGCATTTTTTATTAATATTTATAGCCATATTTATACTGTTTTATGAATGCATTATAATGTGTTATGAATGTGTTTATTGATTCTTATAGATTAATAGAAAATGTTACAGAATAATTTATTAGATTGGAGGTACTGATGTTATATTGGTGACCAATTGAAATCTTACCACAGGCTCTATTATAATACCCTTGAGCAAGGTACTTACCGTAACATGGATAGCTCCAGGACAGGACTGGACAGCTGTGGAACTATAAACAGTGTAACTCAGTGCAATTAATATGATTTAGAAGTGCTTGCAACATGAACAATTCCAGGCTGCCAGGCTTCCCCTGTTGATCGCTCTAATTAAAATTCATGTTTAAAAGGGAATCGAAAATAAGAATAAGAAATAGCAAAAATAATCTACTTGGGTCTTAAAGCAGATAAATGTATCTTGGTGTTTTTGCCAGAGACATTTTCATTTAATTATCCAAGGCTACGTAAGCTCTTGAGAAGCTTATTGCACATATTGAAAAGTGATAATTCAATAAATATAAATATGGTATGGGTCAAATGATTGCTATTCATCCATTCATATTCCAAAGGCTTATGGTAAACCTTAACGGGGCTACTAAGGAACCTGGGCATAAGGCAGGTGAACACCCTGCATGGAATGCCAGTCCGGCACCCGGCACATA